>VXAD01009320.1:226428-382481 GCA_013399195.1 Dicrurus megarhynchus
CAGTGCTTAGATGTTTTTAATTCTGTGATAGAAGTTCTCACGCATTTTTCTGTAAACATAGCTATGTTTGTCTAACTGTCCTTATTGGTTTTTATTCTTTCTTCTGGGCAGAGATGTTTGATGGATATTTCCTTTGACCAGTGTGATTGAGGGGTGGTAATTTCCTCCCTCCAATCCACAGTGGTTGTTAAGAAGGTATATAACTGTCTGAATAAAGAGGCCAGCCTTTTTTGGCCCTTGGCTGGCTGAGTGTCCTGACGTAAGTCTGAGTGTCTTTCTTCGTGTCCCCGTGCGACAGTTGATCTCCCTAGGAAGTCACCCAACTTGGACATTCTCCTCAGTGTCACAAGGTGGGGCTGGCACAGAGTAGAATTGTGATCAGTCAGAGTAAAGAGAGGCTTCTCTCCAGGTAATACTTCATGAGAGTGGTGTGTATCAGTGATGGAGACTGTCACATTTCGTGCTAAATCCTGGTTGGCACAGTAGCACCACTGTAAAGAAAAATCTGACATTTATGGTGAGGTGATATTTCAGCTTGAAGGCTGCAGAACTATTTTTTCAGTTCCGATTTCTGAGTTTGCCCCATGCAGGATTTCTCACCATCTCTCTCTACCGGTAAATGCTGAGATCATTACAAGCACGTTTCCTATGCTACTATAAATAACACCATTTAAATATTCATCTGCAAACATGTTGCAATAAATTGTATAAAGAGTACTTATGATTCACTACAAATTATTGGATCCTAGGGCCCTATGAAAAGTATCTGATTTTGAAAAATCCATGTTTATTTTTTCCTATCGTGAGAAAAATAACCAAGTTTGAATGATTTTTTGGGATACATTTCTGCCAGCCAAGGTTTGGGCTAATGTTGTGGAAATCAATAGGAGCTCTCCTGTCAATTGCATTATGTACTGGATCAGACCTGCAGAATATTATGCATCTATTTGCATTGATTACAGGCACTTTTTATTCCCACTCCTGTAACTGGCTGCAGTATTATCACTGCTTTTTAGAAAGGGCAATGTAGCATGTCAGTTTGAAAGATTGCTGCCTCTGGTCATATTAAGTTAGGAATAAAAAGATGTAATTTCCACGTTTCCCAGGTCCAGCCTTACACTGAAACACCACTACAAAACACATTCCCTCTTCTGTAATGCCATTGTTCCCATCACACAAGTGTCGTGCTCCATATCATTAACTTCTTTGTGTCTCTAAGTCTTTCCTTTGTGCAGGCTCTGGTTTCTCACACAAGAAATGATACAGAATGTCCTGAACCTACAACTTTTTAGCTGCTCTGGGACAGATTTGTATTTTGATAACAATAATTACATTTTAGAACTGTGGAACATCAGTCTCTTCTCACAGGTAATAAGAGAGAGGATGAGAGGAAACAGCCACAAGTTGCACCAAGAGTTTAGATTGGACCTTAGGAAAAAAATTCTTTGTTGAAAGAGTGGTGGCATTGGAACAGGCTGCACAGGGAAGTGGTGGAATCACCTTCCCTGGAAGTTTTCAAAAAACATCTGAACGTGGCACTTGGGGACATGGTTTAGTGGTGGTTGGTTGGACTCGTTTGTCTTAGAGGTTCTATGGTTCTGTGATGTTTCAGTCTTTGAGGTCTAAATAGAACAGCTCACTAGGGGGTGTTAAAATACCATGAGAATTAAGAGCTAGGAGGTTACTGTTGCCTGGGGATCATGGGAAGGTGGGAATGACTGGAATAGGACAATGCAGATTAGTAACGAGAAATCGGAGCTGGGACATGGAATACGCTCTTGTCACTGGCTGAGTGATGAGATGTCCTGACAAAAACTGAGCTTCATGGCACAGCTCATATAAGCACTCCTCTCACACAGTTACAGGAGCTTTCCAAGAAAGCAGAACAAGTTTTGGTTAGTCAAGGCCAAAAGCTAAATCTCTCTTAGTTTTGTTTAAAATGCTAGCTCGTATTTTAATCCATGAGCGGTGATATTATAAAGCAACATGCCACAGAGTTGAGGTTGCTCTTCACAACCAAGAGGAATTGGGAAACCTTGTGTGTGATTAGATCATAATAAAAAATAAAAATCAAACAAACAATAAAAACAATAATAGCAGCAGACACATACAAATATATTTTAAATTCCTCATAGTTAAGTGGTTAGAGTGTGATTTTACTGATAAGTGGTCATTAAAACCAAATTCACTGATGTTGACTGCTGACATGCCTACAAACATTGGGATTCCCCACAGGAATTCCACTGGAAAAGAGTAAGAGGGGACTAAAGTTGTAAACTATCACTGGATTAGCACAACAGTCAAAAACTATCATAAGACTTAAAGAAGAATGAAGGAAGAATTTACCTTCTTTTTAAAGTTTATCAAAGGTCTTGTAACCAGCACCTCTTTGTGTGTTCCCAACCTCCCCTTTATTAACTTTTACTGACATATTTTGAAATATGACAGTTATTCAGTGAAACTATAAATAAGTCTCCTCCCCTCACTCCCCCCAATACAGTCTATTAGATTCAAAGCCTTCATTTCTGTTTTGCATAATTGACATCATTATCTGTCAGGTTGCTGGGCTCAGGTTTGCAGTCATTATGAGATCATTAGAAAAAGGGTTGTAATAGGTTCAGAAGGCCAATCGGCTCTGTTCTAATCACTGGAAAAGAGAGTGCTGATAGGGGCCTCAGGGAGAAAGTATTGAAGCAGCTAGAGGATTTTTAATGACCAAATCAAGTTAGGAAAATCACCACCTGTGCCTCAGTGAACAGGATAATTTCAGCTTGGGTGAGGGTGAGTATGAAATGGATTTGTAATCGCTTTTATTTTTCTCACCATTCTTTTTTTTTTTTTTTCTTCTTTTTATATTTTCTTAGGAGTGGGGTTGGTGACTGGAAATCTACAGAGCAGAGCAGCAGAAAATAAGGAAAAAACCCCAGAAAATAAGGTTATTAAAGGAGAATGAAAACAGTGTCCTGTAGCAGCTGAAGGCAGTTGCAGGTCAGAACAGAGACTCTGCCAATTCAAGGAAACATTAAACATTTCAAAATCAAGGGGAAGCAGTTCTGTAATCTAAAAATGAAAGTGCAGTCTTTTTTATCAGTAGTCAGGTGAGGAGAGAAAAGACACACCCACGGATGACTCAGTCCATTGTAATTTAAGTGTCTGAGGCAGCTGGACAGGTAACTTGTCTGGGAGTGTCTGCTTTCCTCCATTTTCTCCAGAGGGAATATAAATGAGTAGCTGAGTTAATAAAGCTAATTATTAGACAGTTAAATGATCACTACAAGAGTTAAATGACTCTCAGTCATGACTAACTCTAGCAGACACAGGCACACCACTTCTGCCTTGGACTGGGTTTTGTACTTGAATGTGCAGTTACTCAATCCTTCCCCAAGAAACTGCCACCCTGTCCTTTGTCTTACCCATCCAGACATCTCCAAAAATCGTATTTCTCTCTTTCATATTGCCATTTTGTATTCTTCAGAGTTATCTAGATAATAATTTTCAGAAGACTAGAGCTCACTTTACCTATGCTCAAGAGAAGATGCCATGGGAAACCCTAAACACAAGCTAAGATATAACATCTTTCATCAACATTCTGTAGCTTGGGCTAAACACCATGTTATTTGTATTCACAAGGCTTCCAGTTAATGTGGAGCACAGGCAGACAAAATTTCCATCTGCTTTGGATGCAAATAGAATGAGCTCATGTCTGCTCAGAGGGCAAGAGACCATGTAGGTGTCCTACTTCTGGTTTATCTTTTAGATAATAAATTAATCAGAGCAAGAGCAATCTCCTCTTTGTATGTTTGTACAGCCCTCAGCACAGGAAATTATGGGTCCTGCTGAGGTCTGAAAAGACCACTCCATTATGAAAACTGAAATTTAGAATGAATGCACCGTCATTCATATCTTCATTAAATAAATAAATTGAGCACATTAAAGCCAAGGTGAAAAATATTCAGCAGATATACTTCTAATGGAAAGATAATTTAATTGAAAAATAATCTGTTCACAATATTCTCATATACACTATTTTATTAGATCCTATTACCAAGAACCCATTTACTCTGCATCCTTCGGAAGATATTATAGAGACGGGAAAATTTAGGCTAGATGAATGGATAGTATGTGGGGTGAATGAATCTTCCTGTATTAATATATCTCATGTTAACAGATGTAGGTAATTAAAATAATCTTTTTGAAACCAGATATAGGTAAGGAGACTGACTAAGAAAAAGATTGTGTCAGGTCTTTTTTTTTCTTCTTTGTGTCAGACTGTTCTTTCTCTGTCAAGGGGGGTTGCTTCCTTGAAAGCTTTTTTCCCCCTCTTTTTCCACACAGAAACCTTTGGCTTTATTATGAAACACTACTGTCCACATGAAGGGCTATTTAAAGCAAAGAAGCATATGGTAGTTCCCTTCCTCTATTTATACTATCAGATTTGTGGTTTATTTTGCTCACAAAAGAGGGGTTTAGGCTACCAAAGAGCACTTTATGCTGTGTGAAATTGCTATATAAGATTACTCAGTAAATGAATCAATAGTGGTCCTACCAGTTCTCAGGGATATCAGATTTTACTTCTTGACAAAATAAAAATATGAAACAGATCTCCCTTCTTTTTTTCTCTCTCGAGTTGGAGGAATCAGACCATCTGACCCTTGTTCATTGCCTTTGCAATCACTCCTAGAGATGCTGAATTCAGTTGTTGCAGTCATCAGAAGGTGCAGAGCTTTTTTGACTGTCATAGTTTTGAGATGTGTTCTGTACACATTTTTTTAAAGTTTTTACTATTTAATATTAATTATTTAATTATTTGGAGGTCCAGGCCCAGAGAATGGTGATGAGTGGTGCTACGTCCAGTTGGTGGCTGGTCACCAGTGGGGTTCCCAAGAGCTCAGTACTGGGTAGTCTTGTTTAATATCTTTATTGATGAACTGTACAAGAGGATTGAGTGCACTCTCAATAGGTTCATGGGTGATGCTAAGTTCAGCAGGAGTGTTGGTCTCCTGGAGGGTAGGAGGGCTCTGCACAGGGGTCTGGACAGTCTGGATCAGTGGTCCAAGGCCAGTTTTATGAGGTTCAACAAGGCAGAATGCCAGATTGCGTCCTTGGGTCACAACAACCCCTGCAGGGCTCCGGGCTGGAGAAAGAGTGGCTGGAAAGTGACCCAGTGGAAAAGGATTGGTTTCTGTTTTGGGCCTCTCACTACAGGGAAGACATTGAGGTGCTGGAGTATGTCCAGAGAAAGGAGCAGAACTGGGGAAGGTCTGGAGCACAAGTTTGATGAGGAGTAGCTGAGGGAGCCAGGGATGTTTTGTCTGGTGAAAAGGAGGCTCAGGGGAGACCTTATTGCTCACTATGACTCCCCGAAAGAAGACTGTAGCCAGGTGGGGGTTGGTGTCTTCTCTCAGGAAACTGGAACCAAGACAAGAGGATTTAACCTCAAGCTGTGCCAGGGGAGGTTCAGGCTGGGCAGCAGGAAGAATTCCTTCACTGAAAGGGTGGTTAAGCATCGGAACAGGCTGCCCAGCAAAGTGGTGAAATCACCATCCCTGAAACTGTTCAAGAAATGGCTGAGTGTGGCACTCAGTGGACGATTTAGTTGACAAGGTGGTGTTTGATCAAAGCTAGGACTTGATGATCTTGGTCATCTTTTCCAACTTTAATGATTCTAAGATTATTTTAAAGTATATTAAAGGTAATTATGTCCTTGAATATGTCATCAAGTCTCTTGCCTGTGAGCCCTGAATGGTCGACAGCATCTCCAGCACTAGTGTAAGATTCACCTCACTGCCTTGAACTGTTAAACCACTTCTCTGCTCTGCCTATATAATCATTAAAGAGAAACAGACACTTATAGAAAATTAATACTTATACTACTGCTACTACTACTACCACCACCAACAACAATTTTTATGCACCTTAGATAACCTAGTCATCTGAAGGAACTTACTTCTGTCTGTCAACTATAATATCAGCTGATATTCTTTTGTCTGTAACTTCACATCATCTCAATATTCATAAAGTCTAACATGAACTTTTTTACCCCACAATCTGTCTTCCATGGTCTTATGTCATTTCTATGAAGACTGAAAGCTTGAACCCTCTGTATGTAAAAACAGTAGTATTTCTAGGCACCACATTTACTCAGCGTTAACCAAAGACAGTGGGAGAATATCCACTGAACATGTGGCAGGCAACTATGCTGAAAATGGGGCTCCTTTCACACCTGAATTCAATAACTAAATGATTCTGTAATTGTAAGATCATCCATCTGAAACATTCAGCTATGTCTGCAGCAAAATATATAAAATATATACTCAAATGACCACAGTTCATCTTAACGGAGAAAGCCTGCCTCACTATCTGTGAGAGATACAGCCCTTAGCAACACAGATATGAGTTTGACTCACAGACATGGAGAATTGTCCCTGCAAAGCTCAAATTCCTATTTCAATTCCTTGTCTAATTTGTGAATCATCTTGGTTCGAAGATTCCTGTCAACAATTCAATATGAGACACCTTCTGCACTCATGCAGACTATGTGCGTGCTGAGATTTGTTCATTGCCACAAGCTCCTTAAGGACTTTAGATGAGAACAATTAATCAAGTGAAAATTTATTTCAGTACGTGATGTGATTCAGTTACTGTCTTAGTCTCCAGGCTCAAGGTACACATAAAGCTGTTCCCCTTTTTACCTACTACTGCCTGTTTCCAAAACCCCTCCTGAGCTGTGATATATGTCAATGTATGAAGCTTTAGTTGATAGCTCTGCTTGAACTGAAGTTTTTGTCCTCACTTCTTCATTAACCCAGCTGATAAATTCTGCTTCCCTGTAAGAGCAGTATGCTATTCTGGAAATTAATCCACTGGACAGAATACATCACCCTTACTCAGACAGAATTGCCTCGTAATGTAGTCTCACTGAATTTAATGACTGATCTGAATAAGAAAATATTAATACAAGTCAAATGAGTAACAGAACATGGCCCATAATTAACATAGATAGAAATTAAGGATTTGAATTCTTCATTTTCCTTCATTTTAAATTAGGAGTTTGTACAACTTAATTAAGAACACAAAAAGTCTTTTTTGTCCTACAGAGATACATTTTTCCTCTTAATGGGGGCTATGGTTTCCAGTAATGATTTTGGAAACCCACCATATCCTGGTATTGATGAGTCCCCTTTCCTAGATTTGACCTGATCAAAGACTCTATAAATCATAGAATCATAGAATTGTTTAGGTTGGAAAAGACCTCTAAGATCACAGAGTCCAACCATTAACTTAACACTGCCAAGTCCACCACTAAACCACGTCCCTAAGTGCCACATCTACATATCTTTTAAATATATCGAGGGATGGCGACTCCACTACTCTCCTGGGCAGCCTGTTCCAGTCCTTAACAACCCTTTCAGTGAAAAATTTTTTCTAATGTCCAATCTAAACCTCTAAACCTCTCCTCTCCTGGTGTAATGTGAGACCATTTCCTCTTGACCACCTCCTGTCAGGTAGTTGTAGAAAGTGATAAGGTCTCCCCTGATTATCCGGGCTAAACACCCTCATCTCCTCGATCTGCCCTTCATTAGACTTGTGCTGTAAACCCCTCAACAGCCTCATTGCTCTTCTCTGGACACATTCCAGCACTTCTATCTAGTAACTGCAGATTGAAGAGTAATTTTTCTTTTAAAAATCCATTTCCTACGGAATTGGATGAACATTCACCTTTCCGTTGCCAAGTGTAGGCTTGTTAGATGGCCTTTCCTCACACACAAATATTCTACTGCTAATTAGATCTGCTTCAATATTTGTCAATAATAGTAAGAACATACCAAAGGAAACACAGAAAAGATATAAGAGCCAGAAAGTTTACTTCTTCAGACATCTTCACTCTTTTCTTCCCTGCTTTTATAAAAATGAAAGTTTATGTAAAATTTTTATCATTACTTTTTATCTTAGAGTCAAATCTGTCATATTAAATACTTCCTTTGGACATAAGTCTCCTGCACGAGAACTGACAGGGTCTTAGTGGCGTTTATTGATGGAAAAGATGAAAGTATTTTTGTCTTGATTGGAGAAGGCATTTTGTATCATTTTATGCCTAGTAAATCCATTCTGCATTGATGAATATATTGCCCTGTTTTCTTCCAAAAAGAAATTATAGTAGCAGAATTTTAAAATACACTGAATTCTGGAGTAAATATAAATATATGATTTTGTTGTTGTTATTGTTGCTATTACAATAGCTTGTTTGTTGTCTGCTTACAAGGCATACAAACTTTCAGCTAACAGGCAGATATCTTCATCTGAGCACACTGTTAAAGAGTGGCTTGAGATTACGCGAAATTCAGTGTTGACATAAAATTTTCCAAGAACATAATCCAGCTTTTTCTCTTTAAGGAAAAGTTTTTCTACCTATGCCTTCATGTGGAGCCTACCTGTGGCTCAGAAGAGGTCAGAGGCTTTCAAATAGAACTCTTTATATTGTAGCATTGTGCACACAGCCCAGAAGAATCAAATAGAGAAAAAAAACACATACAACACCACAAATGGTGTAGAAGTGGGAAACAAGGGAAATCCCTTGCTGGTTCACAGAAGGAAAAATTTTTTACTAAATTATGCTGGATAAATGGGTGGGTGAAAAGAGCAATACCAGCTCTACATTTTCTGCCATAGGCTCTGAGACTGCTGCAAACCAAATCTTATACAGAAGAAGATTGAGAGGATATTGATAAATCTTTCATTTAGTCATCTACATGACATAGGAAGCACATAAAGCAGCAGAAGGATTAGATCTGAGCTTCCTGGGATTCACTTAATTAGCATTTATTCTCCAACATTTGGCTCCTATTGCAATGTACTGTTCCGAGAGCACTTCCAACAGAAAAAGGAAGGCTAAAAAAGGTTTGTTGATCACAGCTCACTGTTCTATAATATCAAAGAATAGTCAAGCCTTACAATATTTATCTTAAATAACTAGGTATGCCGTTTAAGTACCTTAACAAGATATCTAATCCTTCCATTGTGGTACCTTATACTTGAAATATCTGATAACCAATGTTTTTATGTCAGTTGTATGTCTAAGTAATTCCCCCCCCCCCATCACACAGAGCACATCTGCATTACATGTCTTATTTCTGAAAAATAAAAACTAACTTGAAGAAAGAACAGTCAATCAGCAGTGTTCAGCACCATGGAGATTTTGTTGCTTTCTTTTAACTGAAGTTTTGGACAAGATCCTATTTCTTCCGTGAGTGTTGAATCTTTCAAGTGTTTTGAAAACTGTGGTAATGGAATGTACAGAACACAACACAGTACTCTGCCATCTGATACTGCAAATAATACATTTCATTTTCCTGTTTTTCTAGGGAAAACATTCAGGTGACAGATGGTAATTGCTAGGAGATAAAGAGACCACTATATTACCAAAACAGGCTTGAGAGTGATTTAAGACTCCTAATGACTTTCACATGGAAAGATATCTTAATAAATGAATTAAATAAATATTTTCTATGAAGACTTGAATTATAATTTAAACTTTGATTACAACTGCCAAGGCCAAACCTTTTTTTCTATTCTGCATTACTCTGATGAGCTCTGGCATCAAGAAAATGACAGGGTTGTTATCACTCAAATTTTATGTAGAATTGTGATTCTAGGAGTCGTAATAACTTTATTATACAAAACTTTGTACTCATAATTAATACAGGGGAGTCCAGATGCACCTTTTGAGCAGACGAGATGATCAAAACACAGAAGGGGAAATAAGGACATAGAAGTATTCAAGCATCAGTGACAGAACTGGAACTGCTTAAGGTCATAATAACTCATTGAATCTAACACTTGTTATTGGAGAAAATAGAATTTCTGCTCCATCAGAAATCAAATGGTCTCTCAATTTGATCATAGTGTCTCAAATGTCGACTCTCACCATTTTCCCTACTTCTGGGATAAAAAGCTATCCTGCCAAAAGGGTTATATGCCTGGTAATGCTCAGTTGTCATATATTTTGTAAAGGGAGATATGCCTGGTAATGCTCAGTTGTCATATATTTTGTAAAGGGAGAGAAATATTTAGTGTGAAGGGAAAAAAGATCTGTTTCTCTGACTTCTTACCTCTTATCATTTGAAGGAAATATTATTCACCTCCACCATCCTTGTTTTTTAACTCCTCTCTTTCCATAAGTGACAGAAACGCATGTAGATAGAGATGATTCAAAACCAGAAATGTAGTTACATATGAAGTACAAAAATACCTACTGCCCTTCATCACAGACTTTCTTTGGATCTGGAAGTGGCAGATGGACACTCCTAACAAAGGAATACTGTAAGATTACACATTCTTAGGAAAATTTTTGCTATGAAGCAGAATCTGAATAACTTTTAAGATTCTCCAGTTGAGGATTTTAAGTCAAGGCAACCCTCAGTACTGTGTCAGTATTCAACTACCTCAACAAAGAGAGAAGGAAGGGGAAAAAAACTGTTGACTTTGCATTACTAGCTAAACACTCAGCACACATGACTGGGCATGACCTTTCTGTTCAAACACATGCTCTCATCAACCAGAACAATAGAGGATGTCAGGCTCTAATGTTTGATATATATTCCACACACTTGGTGAGCTGGATATGGCCCATTTTACTTTCCAATGAAGTAAGCGGTCCTGAACACACGATCATTCCTGGTAATGGCTTTTTTTTTTTTTTCATTTTTTCTCCCTTCCGAATTGCAGTGTTGGATGAAATATTTTGGGGTTATTTTCTTGTTTTTATGCCAAATTTATACAGCTTTCTAACAAAGGCATTAGCTTTTTTGTGCCTGAGGTTTCAGTGGTATTCAGGCTGGGGTATTATGCAGAGAGAATGGTTTCCTGACCAAATGTCATCAAGCAAACATCCTGGGAGCCGATGGATTTTTGAGGGAATTTCCAGGTGCATATGAAATGAACGTTTGTTTCTTATAGAGATGGATCAGTAATAGGTTGTACCATACAAAGCGTTTTTACATTCTAAATAGAAAAAATAATTAAGAAAAGATAGACCAAAGTGCTTTTCCATAGAGCCAACATCAACAGTGATAAGAAAACTGTGCAACCAATTCTCTGTGCTCTCCCTGGAATCAAAATAACATCTGGCAATTATAAGGGTGATAAATTACCTATTTTTGATCTTCCTCTCCATTAAATGTTAAGGCTTTCATGGTGCCTTTGATGTGTCACTGATGGACAATCTGGAGAGAGATGGAGAAGGTGGGAGGCAATTTCTTGCATTACACCAAAAGTTGCATCCTGATGCTATTTCTTATATTGTGTCAAAGTCCCAGAACTCTAGTCACTTCTAGGTTGGTTTTTTTTCCCAGGAGGACAGTATTCTACCTCTTCATTTGCTACCTGAAGTATTCATCTTTATGCACTCTGAGAGAAAATCAGTGCAGTGGAAACAGGACTCCCTCCTTTATTTGTTTTTTCCCATTTCCTTCTTTCTACATTTCATCAGTGCCACTCTGACCTCCACCGAAAAGATAGAATCAAACCTGAGCACAACTTACCGAAGAAGTTTCCAATATCATACTCACCAAATTAAAAAAAAAGGCTGTGAAGGAATAGTCAAAGAAGTGGATTTCTTTGGAACAATTTTGCTACATTACAGGGCTTCTTTTGGTTTTCAGGAAATCTTAATGACAGAAGCTCTATTTTCCTTCTCTGATTCTTCTCTTTTTCCTTATCTTTATACAAAAACTTCAATTAAGTTCACTTAATAATCAAAATCATATTTTGTGCAAATTATATACTTATTATCCATTTGAGGGTACCAAAACATAAGAGTCATTTCACCTGCTTCCTCTTAATAACCCTCACTAAAGCTACATAAATATCCTGTAAGCAATGGAACCTGAAAAATAATTTTCCATGCCACAATTTTTAACAAAACCTGGATTCTGGCCATGTCTTGTAATCCTGGCTGTATTTTTTGCTGGGAGTGCAAAGTTCTGTAGTGATAACTACAGATTTGCATCTTGGTTTGGCTTTGCATTTCATGCGAAATATGGAATTTCAGCAGATAACGTCTCCAGTCAAACAGAGCAGGATTTCTAGTCAAATTCTGATACAATGTGATCTGGGAGCATTGTGAACTACTTACCTGAAGGCAAATTATTATCTTCTCACAAATTTATTGACCAAGAAATGCTTCTACAGAGGTGATTATCAGACACTCCTTATAGGCAGTTTTTGATTTTCATCACTTCATGTTTGTTTCATAGTAGGTACTCAAACCAGTGTCTGCAGGAGTCAAATTTGTTTCTGGTACTGCAGTGATTTGCAATAGATTGTCATTCCTTTTTACTTTCTAGGTGCTTCATTAGACACAAAGGTCAAATCCCAAAAAGGAGTTCAGTGATTAAGAGAATGGAAAGTCTGACCAAAACAACAGAAATGCTCCCTTGGAGAAGTCAAACACCCCAGAAGAGGTCCCAGTTTCTCATTCCTCGTTGTTTCTTTGCCTAAATGATGAAGAGCTAATTCTATATGTGAAATTTGGTGTTGAATAAATATAATTGAAGGGAACCAGAAGCCAAGCAAAAGTTTGGTGCAAAACTGGAGAGAGTATATGTTACACATCAGTCATTGACACAATGAATGGAGCAGTGAAAATGAAAACTTCCACAAAGCAAGATGGACATAATTGTTGGATATGAAAAGCAGTAAGGCTGACAGAGGACAAACTTGTTCTTAGTGTGATCAAGTAGAAGGAGACTCGGGTTTTCTTGCTGTCTGTATTTCTTCAGAAAACTTTGTGAGAGGTGGGTATCACAATCTGCCTAAGAAAGGCTGCTATCCCCATTTTACACAGGGAACGCAAGGCAAGGGTTTCTGATACCTCAAAGCCTGCCTAAACTGGGACTTCAGGAGAATTTAGATACAGATTCACATTCTGATTGTATCACTCTCTTTTCCCGGTGTGGCCCCAAATCAACTTGGTGATGTCTTAGGTGAGTTCTTCAACATACTCTCTGGAGAGATGGTGAAGCAGTTCTTGAAACTCTTCCAGGTATTAGTAAATTAAACATTTCCAGGATGATTGTCTGATACTGAGGCCATCTGTCACAGAGTCGGACATGTCCACATCATTAAACTCTAAAATTGTATAGATAAACCCAAACATATTTAGGAATCTTTTCAGATCCAGGAAAGCTACTAAACCATGCTCAGAATTTTATTCAGACAGTCCCAGTTGTCCAAAGCTAAAACCCAGCAAGGACCATTCTAACAGTTGAGTGACTGAACAGGAACTTTTCTTGATACTGTTCAACTTACTCTTCACATAGTTTAGAGAAGCAAAGGTAACCAAAAAGCAGTAGTAAGAAGACAGAGGTAAGAAGCAACATTCAGTGTCTGACACATGGAAAATACAAGCTGAGGTCTTCAAATCCTCTTCTTTACAACTCAGATTGGCAGAACAGTTCAACGTTTCTTTGCTCAGGACAGCATTAAATTGAATACTTCACTGTTTTTTTTCTTGTTGTTGTTTTTCCTTTTCTTGAGAATAACACTTAAGGCTACCTTGTACAAATACTGAAAATAAAATTGTTCCTAAGCCGTGACAGGAAAAAATTCAGAACTTGAACAAAAAGACTTTCTGAAGGACCAGACTTTTGTGAAGAGAGTCACATTCTGAAAGAGAAACAGCAATGAAACTACGAGAAAATACACGTATTTTTGAAAAAAATACAGTTATGAGCACTACATCTCTCAGAAGAATGATGAAGTGATATTCTGCCTCAAAAGACAAGCCAAGATCATAAGAATTTGAGCATAGTTACTAATAAGGCTGAGATTTTAATTGAAGTTTAAAGACATGGAACTTGCACTGATGGTCTTAGAAAAAGAGTGAACTTTCACTTCTCAGTCCTATTTTCAGCTGTTGACACTCAAGAGTGACCAGCCCAAACCATGTGCCTGGGCTATACTTGGAAAGTCTGAGAGCACTCTGAGAAAAGAAACTCATGTTATTAATTTAGCCTCACTTATTAAAATGCTAATGAAACTTCAGCCACAGTGCAGAGCCAGGACAAAAGGAGAAAGAATGAGAAAATAAACCCACTGAGTGAGAAAAATTATTGGTAGTCTCAAGTGAGGCTCTGCTATAAAGATATCAGGGGGTCTCTTGTTTTAGAGGAGAAGACATATACATGTATGGGATAGACTGAAGAAAGTTGATGGCTAAGCTATTACATTTTTCCTATTCCATTTTCCTTCCTTCTCTGTATTTTAAGCCCAGATGTGCCTCAGGCACTTTGTCTTTAGGCACCCGTGACTTAAGGTTCCCAGAATACGTTTCTCATAAATGTTCATAATTTTTGATTCTTACCTGAAAAATCAGGAGAATAATGTTTATATGCCTTTGAAAAAATTGGAAGATTGGTTGGAAGTGTTCTTACCTTGGAAATATAAGTAACTATTTTCATCTTTATTTTCCCAGAAGTATTATCTTAGTGTTTGAGGACTCTATCCTACTTATATGCAGGCTTGTAGTTTTCTGCCAGGTTATGTACATGTCGGCATAGTTTCTATCCAAATACAATTTGGAAAGGCTTGTATAGAAAGAAAGACATGATTATTTTGAACTTGTGGGAACAGAGGCATTAGACAAGATGAGCTCCAGAGGTCCTTTCCAAGCTCAACTATTCTCTTTTATTTTGCTCCAAACTCACAAATACATCTGTGCTGAAGAATGGGCTTCTCTAAGTCTTGGTTTTCTGGCATCAGTCTCACTTCAGTCGCCTTATCCTGGGAGAGGCGTTCTGTGGAGTGATTTGGAAGTGCGGCAGATTCACAGCCTCACAGAGGAAGAAAGTGAGAGAAGACAGGCAAACAAAGGCCTTGACAGCAGGACAAAACAGAGGAGACTTGGTAGCAACAAATCTAGCTTTGCCTTAATGGAGTTTATCCCACCATCAAAACAAATCCCTGATCAACGTGGGACAAAATTTCTGAACACAGAAGGAGCCTGTGGCAGCACAGGACTGTAATGAAGCATCTGCTGTGCTGAATGCACACAGATACAACAGGGGCTGAGGAAGAGGTGTTTAAGAAGATAAAAAAAACTACCCAGCAACCAGTACACTGCTGAAAATGAACTGCTGCCTCACAGACCACAACAGGAACACCCCAGCTTTCCGGAGCCACTGAATAAGACTCCTAAGACTATTGACTTTCTTCTATTTGGCAGTGATGTTTTGGAATATATCACAGTTGTTATTTGCTTTATCAGAACATGTGCCAATTGACAAATTTCTTAATACGCTACAGGACCATGTAGTGTCTTTGCTAAGCCCCCCAGGGGCCTGGTACACTAATACTAAAGACATTAGTGATGTTTACAGTGGTATAAAGATACCTACAGGATACATTAAAGTGTCATATGGGGATCCCTCTGCTATTTCTGGGCAGTTTGGTGTATCCCTAAAACATGATGCTCTAACACCCACTGGTTGTAATGAGGATCCCAAGGGCAAGAGGTAAAGCTTGGTGCATGAAGACTTACCAAGTGGCTTCTGTCTCCACCAATTCAGCACAATGAGCTGTCTGTTCCCAGTTTGACTTCCCGCCTTCGTATTGACAAAGTCTCATGCCTCATGTTAGCTTTCCCTTTACCCAGATGAAAATAAAGATGAATAAATTTCTAAGAACTGAAAACCTTACAAATAGAGACCAGCGAGTGGGCCTGTGTTTGTACAGCACCTAATACAATGAACAATGGATGCATGCCCAGAAATCCTACATTTTGCCACATGAGAAACAATAACTTACATTACAGTTAATTTGTGCTTTGTTTTACAATCATTATCTACTTTTGCTCATAGCATCAGTCAAATAGCCTTTTACACAGTAGAGAAGCAGAAACAAAGATAAAGTAAAATAACAACAGCTGCCAGTTTAGGGTTATTTCCACCCATGAATTTCTGTTCACAATGTACTTTTCACACATTCTTTTTCTAGGGTGGGAAGCAAAAACTAAAATAAATTATACTTCTTCTGTTTCCGTACATTGAGATATTTGTCAGCACTCAGAGAGTGATTTAGTCAGCCCAGAGGGGTTCCAAGAAGCTTGGGTAGCAAGAAAGGAAAGCAGCCTAGAACAAGTGAAATAATCTCTGCCAAATGGATGCCTCTCATTGGGAGCTGGAAAAAAGGCCTCAGATTTGGTGGAGAATTATCAGAGAAAACAGGTACTTACTATTCTTGACCAATATTCACTGTTCTGATGTATGTTGGTAACATTGCAGAGAAAACTTTTGAAAATCTGGAAATCCCTTTGCATACAGTAATTCCCATAATCCAAAGACATATTTCACACTTCTGGAACTCCATATTGTGGTAGATCATATAAAAGTAATCCCAAAGGATTAGAGTTAAAAAAAAAAAAACCCTGAAGACATTTAGGTAACACAGGAGAATTATCTCATTTCTCAAAGACAGTCAGTAGTTCCCTGCTTTTTCCAGATTACCAAAGATGTATAACTGGTTCCAATCTCCACAGTGTTTGGGAACATAATAATTCCCTAATATCTACCTTGATCACAAGTCTAAAAGATGTAAAAATGTCATTAAAACATTAAAAAAAAAAAAAAAGTTTAATTTTGGTTTTAATATTCAAAATGGGTCTAGTTAATGATTTTACTGTTGTTAAAGAATATTTTATATTCAAAGCATTGGACTTTTTCCTCTTTTCTCTCCCTCTCTCTTTCTTTTTTCAAAAAGAAATATTATTTAATTAGTTATTGCTGTATTCCACTGAAACATATATTTCACTAAAATTATTGGTGGGGAGGTATCTGAAATCCAGGGAGAAATCTCTGCACGCTGTAGCTACATCTACATCAATAACCTGTGTGTACCCTGAAGCATTCCCAGACACTGAGATAAGATGGCAAGGAGTCCTGCATCCATGTTAATGACCTGTCAGTCAGCCAAAGAGCTCAACACTTGAAACCTGCCTGCTGGGATCCCTGGAGCAGTCTAATTGCTAAATCTCATCCAGGAACCCTTTGGGAAAGTGCAGCTGTACTGGGCCAAAATCACAGCATAAAGCACTTCTGAAATATTCCTAGTAGAGGTATGTGGCTCAGAGTGGCCTGTGAGAAACCTGAATTAAAACATCTGACATTTTGGGAGTAATCCAATTTCTCTTTCTCCACTAGACACACAGAGAAAGGTCTGAAGGATTTCACGTTTCCCAGTTAGTAGAGGAAAAAGGACCAAGTAAGAAGGGACAGATAGTTGCCTGCAGAAATAGATACCAACTTATTACATCTATAAGAGCAGAGCAGAGCTCAGTACAGTGTGTCAGAACCAGTTTCCATGCAGACCCTCTCATTATGACAGTAGTGTGATCCTAACCCCACACCATCATGGTAATAATTCTTCTGCATTTGAACTTGTCAACATAAACCCACCTTCAGTTTCCCCCACTCTGATGGATGCAATGATCACCTACAGTGATTGGGAGACTTCTCATGAGAGAACAAAACAAAACTGAGCCACATCACTCTTTTTTCATCTAAACTTTGATGGCTGAGCTTTCTGAAGTTGCCCTCTCCCCCCACAAAAAAAATCTTTTTTTGTATTCCCTGCTCTATCCATTGATACAGTGAGTGTATTTAATCTCTGCTCTGTTTTTCACACCCAAAGTGTTCTGTAAATAAATAATCTGTCAACTCTTGGGTTGATCCTATTAAGGTATTCTTGCGAAAATAAAATCCGGTTGAGGTCAGACATCTTGCTTGCTGTAATGCTTAAACAGTTGTGACATCAGACCTTGCTTAGGACAAAGCCTGATGAAAAGCAAAGCAAAAACTTGAGGCTGATTTGTCTCTTATTGGGGTCCCATTATGGTCACAATTTCAGTGTAGACAAGCACCAGCAAATCTGTTACTGTTTGATGGATGTGTCTTATTATATAACACAAAATTACTTGAAATACTATCAAATTATCAACATGAGTCATATTAAAACCCATGGATTTATCTCTCTATATTCCAGGTGTTAACCCTGTCTGGCAGAAACACGCTGCTCCTGGCATGGTCTGCATTTTGAACTGACTGAAATCCTCATTGCCAAAAATTTCAGACTTGGAAGCCTAAAACTTAAGTTTCTAAATATGAATATAAATACCTACATTCAGAAATTTAAGAGCTTAAACATTCACAAAATATGTCTACACGCAACTAGATCTTTCTTATTGTTAAAGATGAGCAGAAATTAAAAATAAATATTAGCTTACAACCCAGATATATTGAGTAACAATCCTGAGGCTGTCCTCTAGGAAGATAGATATGTTCTCAATAGAAATACATACTAGCATTATATTGAGAATGTAATTTAGACAATTACTCTAGCTTATTTATCATAATATGCAGCATTAAAAAAAATTGGTCAAGAAAATCTATATTTTACCGATCACTTCATTGAAATAGAAATTACTCTCCCTTCTTCTAAAATCTTCTAGATCATTATGAGACCAACCAAAAGTCATTCAGAATTAGTGCAAAAAATATTATGTACTGTTCTATTTCTTTGTTCATTTGTTCATTTAATAACAAGTTCTAGTATAGGATGAAAAAGTTTTTTTCAAAAAATACTTCTAATAGGCAATAATTTTTTGCAAATAGAGATAACTTGAAACCCTTTAAAATTACTATCTATTTAATTTAAAATGTAATTAAAGACACATCATGTTTACTGTGGTAAGTGCCTTGTACTTCATTTTGTTTGTTTTTTTTACAGTGTGAATTTGACTCATATAATGAAATAATGTCTGTGCTGTGTGAAGGGAGATGTTGCATCCTGTGTGTTTCACTGAGAACATCCTGGGGAAGGTGTCTTTGTGCCTTTGCAGGGAGTCAGAGCGGTGTAAAATTGAAGTAAAACTGCTGCAAGGTTCTGGCACCAGCTTCTGTATGTGGGATTTGTCCCAGAAAAATTAAAATGTTCTATACAAGGCAATTTTCATTAAAGATCTGTTTAAAACTCTGCCAGAAAAGATTTGTTGCAGACTTTTTGATCTGCTTTAACTGAAGGATTCCTATTATTGGAATATAAGATTTGACATTTCACATGATAATCCCCCAAACTGATTTCGTATTGTTTTGCTTGATCTGATATTGGAGTTTACTTATTTTTTGCTAACAATCCTATAAATATTTTTCCTTTTAATATCTATTCCTTCACTGCTGTCTCACCACCACGCACAGCACAAATATGCAGATCAAAGTAAAACAATTCTGTTATATACAGTGTGACTCCTACCTTCTTTTATTGCTGTTGCTGTCAACAGCAGGATTTTTCTTCAAAAATGATGAGAGAATATAAAATATACACAAAATGGTTTAATCTACAGCTGTTTACCATAACATTTAACTGAGAAGCTAGTATTAATTATGAAAAGAGAATATATAGCTCTATACATTAGTCCAAATGAAGTAAACTCTATTATTTCAACTGATTGAGATGATATTAGGGTGTGATGTTTAAAAAAAGATCCAAAACCGTAATAATGATGTAAAAAGGTTATTTTTTTTAAATCTTGAGCCTGTGCTAAAAGCTGTATGTGCCTTCCTCTGAAGAAAGCCCATATATTTTCTTTCAAGGTAGTGCTTGGCTGCATCAGATTCTCTAAGGAAGCACGAGCTGTTCATCTCTAGAGGGAGGAAGCTGAAACAGAAGGGTTGAGAAGTGTCCAAGAGCACTCAAAGGTGATTTCAGATGCCCAGATTGTTTTATGGAGGCTCAGATCTCACAAAGAAGCTACAGTCCTTCCTTGCCTGTTCTTTAGTTTCCATAACCTGAAATTAGACAATACCTTAGGTAACAATCTTTACAAATGTACATTTTAGAATCCTTTAAAAGCACACTCAGGGAAGAAGTGAGAATTCAGAGTGATGTAATTTACAGTGCATGTGATGGAAGAAGCGTAGAAGAACTGGCCAGCATTTTTTTGACTGTTTAGAAACATCAAGGAAGTCTAAAAAAAAAATCATAAACTCCAACACACTGATTTTAGAGTACAGAAAACTGGGAGCTATGGTTGGTTTGATCATTGCTGCAAACTCTCAGTTGAAAGGGAGGAAGTTTCTAGTGAATTTTAACTCTGAAAGCAAGAAGAGAGAAGGTTGAGATAATTGTCTGGAGAAGAGAGAATCAAAGATGGAAGAAAAAGAGTGTGAGATTCACAGTTCTTAGAGATGAGGAAAGCTTGTGGTCATTGAGGAAGCGGAAACAAGAATAAAGAAAATTATTTTGGTGAACAAATCAAGATTTTTTTGGTGGAATGATCATAATTAAATGAAAGCAATACCTGGAGAGTAGCAGATTCTTCTCAAGAGATGATTCAATATTGGAGGATAGATAAAACAATACAGAAACAGGCCAGTAAAGCTGAAGCCTCTGAGTATTGTTAGCTGACTAAACATGAAGAAAAGCAATCTGAACACATATTTTTACTCTACACCAAGAATTCCTGTGCAGCAGACCCAGGGATCACTCAGCCAGTCCTTACACATCACTTAAAATCTTTACATTAGGCACTTGGTTGACAAAAATCCATTTCTTTGATGCATTTGTGTGTCATCATTTAATATAATAGCCCAAAGTTCAAGTTTACTGTAGATAAATGTATAATGCTGAAATGGAACATAAGCATCTATTACTCACGTACCATTTTAAAAAGAACACCAGGTTTCTCCTGCAAAGAAAGACAAAACATTTTTTCACTATGGGCTGTTAGTTCTGGTTACACATAATACAGTAAGACCTTCATGTTTAAAAAAAAATCTGTTTAATTAATACTAGAGTAAAGCCTGAAGGTTACATACACCCTTACAAGTACTTAAAAACCAAGAAAAGATGCAGGATTTCTTCAGAAATACTGATAATTCTTGTGGTATTTTAAGAGTGATAAGAAAACTCTTTCTTGGTAGAGGAACAAATGAGATAGATGTCTTTGAATGTTGTTCACTATGGGGTAGAATAGGGCAGTTGCAGTGATTTTCCATTTAAATTCTAAGATATTAAACTGCTACAGAGAATTTATTTGTGTAACTTGGTTCAGAATTATTAAACTTAATTTATACCCAAAACTTGACTGTTTTCTTTTTTTGGTCCTTTTTATAACAAGAAAGGAATTGTGTATTTCCCACGAAATGAAAAATGCAGTCCTTGCCCTCCTCTATTTCTAACATCATTTCTTTGAAGAGCTTGTGCAGGGAAATCTGTTAATTGAAAATACTGACAGGATCCCCAGAAGGCAAAAAAAATCCAACCAAAAATTAGTCTAAAGTTTTACTGAAATATCAGAACTTCTCAAAACTAATTAATTTCTCTTTGTTGAATGCATGCTAATGGAATGAAACTGTTCCATTCACCACGTCAACATAGCTGAATAGTGTTCTAAAAGATTTTTTTCCTCTGTAAGTGTTATCTTATTAATATCTTGCCAGCCTCACTCTGTCTGAATAGAGGTGTACTACCTGTAGCAGTAGTTAGGGATTTATTAACTGGAAAATATAAATAAATAAAAGGCTCCCATCGAGATGTGAATATCCTTCTGTCTACCTTCTCTCTCAGCTTCCTTTTTTCTATTTTTTTTTTTTCCTTTTTTTCCCTCTGAGCAGGGGGCAGGTGTTTGTGTTTTTGAAGGACTGAAGGTCGTTCCTAGCAAACAGCTCAGTTTGAAAAGCAGCTGCTTAGGAGGTGCTGACAGCATGAGTCCTCCTGTACTCAGGCAGTGAGGAGCTTACGGCTGCACAAAATCTGAGCTGCAGGGCTCTCGCTGGGCACAGTGCTGAGCTCAGGCCCAGAGCATAAATTAACATCTGTAATATACTCAAGTTACCCCAGATTAAACCAATTGTCAGATCAATTGCTAATTTTGAAGCCAACACAGGGAATTTTTTTGCATTTATTCTTTTATGTCAGCAATTTTGGTATGATTTTAAGATTTTTTTTGTTTGTTTTCTAGTTTGTTTTGGTTTTTTCAAATCTCATGCCTCAAGATACATTTCTTCCTGTCCATACTGCTGTTTCTAGAGTAGCTCAAGCATAGCTCTGAGATGATCCCAAACACCCTGCAGACCTGGTACAGAGGGTCCCCTATTCCCCCAAATTTGGTCAGACTCAGCCAAACCCCTACACAAAGCATGAGCCATGTGCAGTCATACAATTTACCTGGACTGACCCTCTCCAGAAAGCTCCCAAATGTAGCCCATGGGAGTGTTTTTTGGCACAAGTTTGAGCATTCCTGAGGTATCTAAAGCATCAGGCTTGGTTTGGGGAGCACAAAGACCCATTCTATACCTGACAAAGCAGAGCTGAGTAACAGCCAGTGGCCATGTCAAATATTCTGAGCCACACTGCTTTAGTCCCTAGAGAGAATTTGGAGGAATGTTTTGTGTCTAGTTCCAATAAAGCCCTAGGCCATTTAATCATATCCATCATTGTCTGGAAAAGATTGTGTTACTGATACACAAAGAAAACATCCATCTGTTTAACCCAGGGATCCAGTGAATTCAAACCATTTAGGAAAGGTGTTGTATTTGCTGCTGAAATCAAATAATTGATCTCTGCCTAGGTTTACATCTGCTTCACCTTTCATGAAGTTCATCCCACAATAAAACCAATTCATTTACCGAGTGAGGATTATTGAAATATTCCTCTAAGTATTACTTAAATAATTTGCATTTCACAAGTAAAATGCTTTTGTCCTTCCAGTGCAATTTTCCCTTTTACATATTTATCATGCTGCAGAACAGTCCATGGCAAAAATATTTCATTAGCCAGATTTCACTGAACTTCAACCTTTCTTCCCATCAAATTTGTGTTCACATTATAAATGTGACCATTTTCAGCTGGGGGTGAGGGGCAGGAGAACCTAAACCACAACAAAAAAAATAAACCCAAACACCTAAACAGTTAAAAAATAAAGCCCAAATTGCCCAAACTAAAATTCCCTAAACCTCTGAGTAACCTGTTTTTTTTGCAATCCTCCCACTGAAAATCATTTAGGATTAGTTGTTGGCTAACAATAATTCTTAAAATACACTGAGATGACCCGGATGTTGTTTAGGTTTGCAGTGTAATTTGAGTGTCTGCCTGTCTGCAGAACAGCAGGTGCCATCTGATGATAACTTGGGCCTGGAATGGACCCAGCCTGGGCCAGCTCCTGGTTTTAGCAGTAGTAAGTGCAGGAGCAGGCACAGCCACAGCAGTGTGCAGAGCAGCTCAGACAATCCCCCTTCAGACAAAAGACAGAACAATCCAAAGATGGAAGTGACTCATCTGAGGTTATGTGGCAAAGATAAAAAGTAAAGGTCTTTTTAATCCCCTTTCTCGGGTCACCAAGCGCCGCTGCCCTTCTCATTGGAGATGTATTCTGGTCTTTGGATTTGATAATGTCCTTTCAGAGCACAGGATGATGTCAGCTGATTAATGTTGCAGACAGGAGATTGCAAGATCACACAAGGTTAATATGATAAACAATTAGAGAATTTAGGATGCAGCAGAAATCATATTGTCTGACAACTCTCTCATTGTTACAGTGGTGTAACCCTGGAACAAGCTCCCCACAAATGCACGGTCTGCCTCAGCGTCAATAATAATTCACATCTCAGCAGTGTCAGAGATAAATCTTGCTGATGTCAAGGCCGCTGAAATCATCCTGAACTGGTAGTTACAGCCATCAGCAAGAGAGACAGAGTGATAGGGGAGGAAACACTCAGAGAGAAGCTCTTAGCTTGTGTTTGCCACCAAAGCCTTCTGTAACTCTTAGTTAAGTCAGTCATGAAAGAAAATTCTGACCACAATGCCTACAAAAGAGTTCCAAATGCTGCATATTGGGCACCCTAAAAGAGTTTTGTGTGTTAGAGTCACTGGAAGTCCACAGATGTCAATGAATTTAATGTGACTGAAAGTCAATCCAGCCAAAACCAGGGATGTGAGCACTTCATCAATTCAAGCTGCTCCCTCCTCTCAGGCCAGATTTTGAAGGAGGCAAGAACAGCCCAAAGGACTGTCAATGCACATATAAAAAGAAGACAGGAGAATGGGAACAGTGAAAAAAAGGCTTTAGGGGCGAAACATGGAGTGTACTGGCAGAGGGAAAAAGGAGCTGAATGGACTTTACAGAAATGGGTACAAAGATGTTCACAGAAAACAGCTGTAGATTGGGGCAGCGGCACAGGAATGCACAGCATCAGCATCTCTGTTCTCCACCCACTTCAAATCTAGTAAGTCAGTGTCATTAACTGTCCACTTTTAGCGGGGTGCTGTCCTGCAGAATGTCTAGTGAGCTCTGAATTTAGGTTAAGTTCAAGATTCAAAAATAAAAGTGTCTTCAAAAGATGAAATTGAAAAATTAATTTGGTATTTGTGGAAACTAAACTTTGTTTAGAGGGATAAAGGTTTTTATCAGGCGTGGTTTGATGGGCCCAGCCTCATCTCTTAATAAATTACTCGTGCAAAAGATTCACCATGTCAAAATCCATAGATGGCAACATCCAGGCAAAAGGAGGCAGTGGTAACATGTCAAACCTACAAAGAACAGGATAAATTCAGGAAAAGACCACATTTCAAAAGCCTGAATTTCTGTGAACTTCCTGACACGAATCTGAAGTAAATATGAACAACAAATCTTGCTGATTTCAGAAAATATTATTTAAATATCCTTACTGGGAAAAAAAACCCACAACAACCTACTCAAATAAAGCAAAACCTTACATATCCTAATAAATAAAAATTGATTTTATATCTATTTTTTCCTATCAGTTCTCTTTAAGATCCAAACAGAGATTCATCCAGCTGATATAGCCTCAAAGTGTAATTCTCATTTCTAGAATAACAAAGGTTGCAAATGGCTACCTGACTATGACTCCAGATTTATTTATTTATTATCATTGATGTTTAGCCAGAGAGTGATGGGAAAAGTTTTTAGCAAGATGGCACAATTTCATTCTAGAAAAGTGTCAATTATCTGTTAAATTTGGAATAAATATGTGCACATTGATTGCACACATATAAAGTATCAGCAGGATTTTTTTCAACAGGAAAATACTGAAGTCTAGAAAAATAATTTAAAAATATATTACTAATTAAAGGAAGTGTATATCTGGCAGAAGTTAGTCAAATTTTTAGTGTTTGTTTCACAGGGTGAATAATATAATTGCAATCATCATCATCATACCATTTACTTTCAAGGAAATGGATGTCTTGCTGTCAGGCTGTAGTCAAACACTTCTATGATAATGGTAAAAAGTTATGACATGAGAGATCCTTTGGTTTAAAAAATTAATTGTTTCAGACAAGCTGTCAAGTTGTTAACACTAACATGCCTTAAATGTAAAAATTTATATACCCAGAGACCAAGATTCACACTTGATTGTACCTGACTAAGAGGTTTTCAAATCTGTAATGATTTTTGGCACTAGAAATATGCCTGCAAGGTTCAAACACTTTACAGAAAAATTGCCTGGCAGATTCTTTGCAGGCTTGTTTGATTACAAGATCAGAGTGAATTGACTGGAGGTGTTAGCAGCATTTTTAGGTCCTTGTTTTAGAAACTTCAAGAAAATACTGTGAAAGACCATGAAAACTTAAGAGCAAGTGGTAAAATGTCACTGACATCTTTCTTTATCCTTGATATTGTCTGGGTCCTAGAGATCACTCTGTTTGAGACCTTATTGAGCTTTGGGAGTTGGACAGTTTCCCAAAAAAAAACCAAAAAAAAAAAACCAAACCTGTACCCAACAAACTGAAGCAGCTTAACTTTTTCTCAAATGTGAAAAAATAGGAAGAGTTTATCAAGAGACAGTGTGATATTTAAAGCTGAGGATATAAATAGATGATGATCTGTTCTAGGCTTCACTTCATCTATTCTAGAACTGGAACAAAAGCATTTTAGGTACAGAAGTTTTGCTTTTGAAACTTGTCCTCCTTTCTCTGCTTTTTCTGATGCCAGCTGAGATTTGAAGAAGTAGCTCCAAATTACTGTGGGAAACGCTGCTGTTGAAACACACTGAGGCTACACAGAAATAATGGAAAGGAATCCTGATAATCTGTCTTGCTACACCCATTTCAGGGAATTGTAGAGAGTGATAAGTTTTCCCCTGAGCCTCCTTTCCTCCAGGCCGAGCCCACCCAACTCTTTCAGCAGCTCGTCATCAGACTTGTGCTCCAAACTCTTCCCCAGCTCTGTTCCCTTCCCTGGACACACTGCAGTCCCTCAATGTCTTTCTGGTAGTGAGGGAGCTGGGGCAGTGTAGGGACAGACCGAATGAACACTTGCTCAGGGTAGGAATTGTCTCCTTTGCTTCCCAGCCAGTGGTGTACCCACCCACCCAGGTGTGCTGGGGAAAGGGACAAACAACAGCCCAAACCAACACTGTAAACCTTGCTATCAAGGCTGAAGATAACTCTTTTAATTAAATGTCTCTCTCTTTAGCCCAATAAAACAGATTTCACCAAAGGATTTGGTTTGTTTTTCATAGAACTCATTTTAAGTCCTAAGAACAAGCTATTTTTTTAATATGAGGCTTAAATAAAAGTTTTATATGAAGGCTATTAAAAAAAAATAGAAACAACTTCACAGGGAGATTCCTTCAAACATCAGTAACATATGCTTTTTCTAATTCCCGTTATTTTAAAATGCTTTTATTGACCTCAAATTTTAACAAAGCACTTTTACTTTGGTGGCAGACTAAATATTTTTTAAAGCATTTAAGTAAAACTACGAAAAAATATCCTGACTTTTCATATAACAAAAGCTTCCAGTACTGTATCAGGGCTTAACAACAGTACATCATAATTCATATGATGTGGTCTAGGGCCATGATCCACTTGAGAAAAGATGTAGAAGGGAAACAAGTATTCACCTGAAGCTCTGCATCAGTACAAACACAGGAAATTGGTACCAACCAAAACAAAGCATCTGGTATAAATTCTGCAGCTGGAAACTTTCAGTAGTAACCATCTTTATTACATATTTTAGATAGAAGTAGATGGAAAGTGTTGTGGTTTGACTGAGCTTGTAAGGAAACAGGGGCATTTTAGATGTGCTCTGCTTGGAACAAACCCCAAGCTACCAGGACAGAATCTGTCCCTGAGCCCACAGAGGTCACCCACAAAACGACACAGGAGCTGGGAAAAGCCCTGTCTGTGAATATAAAACTACAGCTTTTCCTTTCTTCTCCTGCATGAGAATTCCCCATGAGCACAAGGAATCTAAATTGATAAGGATAAAAGATTGCTGTCACCTCAGCAGTGCCTGCCATGCCGAGGTCAGCTCCCAGGCCACCTTCCCTGCGGAGCAGCCTGCTCCCAGGCAGGGAGGCAGAGCTGAACTCGGGGCCAGAGGGAGGGTCAGCTGCATTTAGTGCATCCTTAAAGGGATTTAGGGGCTCTGGAGAGCTGGACCGCTTCAGCAGTGCTGCTTCAATGTGCCATTTGTTGAGAAATCATCCAGGTGAGATCAAAGGCCTTGGCAGCCCAGAGATGGATTTTCCCCATGGAAGAGGGATCATTTTCAAATATGAGGGTGAACATTGTAGCAGAGGACATAGACTATTTTAAATAATTAAATAAATAAATAAATAAATAAATCTTTGGAAGTGTCATTGAGGAACGTGTAACTGAAAATACTGATAACTACAAATATGGTGATTCAGAGATCTGACTTTTGAATTGCTAGATTTCATGAAGTACCTAGAAAACTTCTCCCAAATGTTTCGAAGTTGGGTTTGTGGTATTTTTGGGTGGTTTTTTTTTTTTTTTTTTTGCTTTGTGGGGTTTTTTTTGCTGTTGTTGTTGGGGGTTTTTTTGTTTGTTCGTTTTTGGTTTTGTTTTTAATTTTTTATTTTTTTTATTTTAACCAATGTGAAAAGGACTAATTGGAAGTGAAAAAATAAATGCATCTTAAAGGAAAAAAAGTGAAGGCATGGAAGCAGCTTTCCCTTAAAAGCCTGCTCTTCTTTAATTGAGTATATGAGAAGGTGAAAACATAAAGACTGATTTTGAGATTTTTTTTAATAACTGGACAGCTCTAAAACAAAGAGGAGGCAATGCCAGATTGATGGAATCATGCCACAGAAGCCAGAGAGGAGAGCAGACAGCTGGCAGTAAAATCTGGGAGAGGAAGTGCTTGGAACTGCCTATGCATGCTAGAGAAAAGAGAAGGAAAGAAAAAAAACACCAAAAACAAACTAGTAAAAATCAAGGAGAAACCTCAGTTTCTGTGGTGGTACTGTTCCCCCCGTGGGCTAATTATTTTCAAGTTCAGTAAGGATGTACAAACTCCTCAGGACCATAAGAAAGCCTTTAAAAGAACCATGAAAAGCTCATGTGAAAAATACCACAATTTTTCTGCTGCTTATACTCGCTAAATAAGGGGTTGAACTTGTCTGGAAAATCAAAGAATACAGAAAATGACTGCTTCAGTTATCTTCAACTGTGTCTTAGCATCCTTACTAACCACTCTAAGAACCCAAATACTAATCTAATCCATTTAGGTAATTTTTATGCATCTCTTCAGCTCTGAATGGTGCAAAGCACAGGCAGGCAGAAGAAAACATTCCCCCATGTCAGGATCAAGAGCCATCCCAACCACTAAACCACCTATTCTTGGCACCATTCCATACTGTCCTATCTTCTCCCAGCTTCCTCTCTGCAGAAATAAGAACACAGGGAGAAGGTTTGCCATTTTTCCAAAGTCCATGCAAATCACAACAATAATAATAACAAAAGGACAATAAAAAAGACAGGCAATAAACTTTTGTTGCCATATATGTAGATCAAAAACTAATGTCAACTCAAGGCATTAAATACAGGACATAAATATGAATTATAATCTGATTTCAAAGTAAATTTAACTTAACAGCTATAATGAGAGAACCACAGTGGTTCTGCCAGTCCTTCCTTTTTTCTAGTACTTAAAAACTGTTACTTAGAGGGAAGAAATTGTTCTTGTCCTCTCTTTACTCTGGCGATTCTGTACAAAAGAAGCCCCATGTTTGTCTCTGCAATTAGTGCTCTGCAAACCCAATGCATTGCTTCAGTAAAATAAAATAAAAAATCCATTAATAAAACCAAAAAGCAATCTGTCCATTCCAAGAAAATGTGTTTATTGAGTTATATTTCTAGTCAGGCTAAATTTTTGCCGCCATTACTGAGAGGGACATTGAAGAGTAAGAAAACTGCATTAATAATCCAGGCAGTACTAGGAAATAGTGTTGAATGTTTTGTGATCATTCAATTTACAAACCATAACTAGTGAATATATGCCCTTTTCTTTAATAAAAGCTGCACGGTTTTCTGATTATCATGTCTTCTTTTTATTGCAGATTTCTATTTAAATAAGTTTGAATTTCAAGGGGTATTTAAGGAAAGTGGAACTGCTTTTAGTCACCACACCAAATCCCATTTCACATTTTTTCACATTTTTGCCCTAACTTTAAATAGCTGTGTTTATCAGTAAAAAAAAAAAATATCAAAAATAAATAAATAAAATTAATCATTGCATCTAGCTCCACAGGAATACAGAGCTGAAAAAAGATCCCTCAACTTTCCATAGAAATTATGGACATAATTTTCTCCCAGACTATCAGTTGGCATAACGTTTCATGCAAATTTTTTGTGGTTTTAGGCATGCCTTAGAAAAGGTGGAATGGAGAATACTGGAGTGATTTGAATCAGCTCATCACAGTGCAAAATTCTAATGGTGTTCATATAACAGGACCTTAACCTGGGACCTTCAAGACACTTAATTCGGGAAGGAAGATATAAGTAGTCCTGCTTGACTGCACTGAAATGGAAATGTGAAAAATGAAATAATTTCCTGATAGAAGAGGGCACTGTAATCAAAGATTTTAGTCATAGCTTTGAAAGTGAGGTTTTAGGAGTATAATTTCAATACTGGCTCACAGGAATGCAAGGAAGAAATTACTTCTTAGGCTTCTTTTTGCTCTACAATGAATCTGTTTTCTTAGTTGGATCTATTCTCCATTTTTTTTTCTAGTACAAAATAAATAAATAGTTTATCATATTGAGAGAAGGAGGCAAAGATTAGAGGAAAAGGTTGTTTATATAATCCCCTGAAAGAAGACAGGTTCGTTATCTGCATAAATGTACTAATTAAGGCTGTGTTGTCCTTTTTTATTTTTGTCTGTTTTAAATCACTCTGCATAAAAATTGAGGTAAAAAAATACTAATATAACTTTTATCCTAAGTTTCTTGGAAGGAATTTTTTTGCTGTATTTATAAATAGGGAGGGAAATGGTTTGCCTGCGTCCTTCAGGAAAAAAATTCTTTATTATTTGAGCTGTAAATCGATAATTAGATTGAAGTAACACTGTTTTCTCTTTTTTCCTCAAGCTAACTAGCCTGAAATTTTACTTATTCAGTGTATGTGGTGTTATAGTAAGAATAAAATGTTAACATCAGTTAACATCCTAGAAAATGTGAAATTTCCAAGGTAGCTGAAAGATTACTTTTTCAGAAGTCACACATTTCTACATAATCTCACTGATCTATCTACAGTTATTTTACAGTAATTAAAGGACAGATATTCCCATATGAAACCAGAATCATACTCTCAAAATAACCCTTAGTGGTTATTTCCAATGAAGCTGTTATTTTTCAAGATTTGTAAACTTTTTGGTGGTCTTCATCAATTCCAGCTGAATTTTGCAGTGTACAGAAAAGATCAAACACTTCAAAGCAGGCAACAACTCCTTCCATTAATTCAAAGATCAAACTCTGCAGCTTTTTAGATACAGAGACACTCCTTCCACTCAATAAAAAAACCTAAAAATGTAATGGTCCTGTGGTAGTCTTGTCTTTAAAAGTGATCATAGTGTTTAAATAATTGTCTTCAATGACAGTGTCATGCAATTCAGTGAACTCATCAGATATTCCTGTCATTAGCCACAAGACAGAGGGAGAAACCACCTGCCCTTACTGCAACAGTATATGATCACATTCCCCAAGATGAAAGATAATTTTCCATGAATATTCTACTATTTGTGAGAAATATTTTTAAGATCCAAAGTTGCCATGAGCTTCTCCTGGAACACCTCCCTACTTCTTTAGTCATTCTGAATTTTCAGGGTCTTTTGCCCTAACACTTGAATAATGTGACATTTAATCTTCCCACTTACTCCTGCACTTTGTGGCTGGTATACTGGCTTTGCTTTATATAAACAACAGGAACTCCCTCTGGCTTAGGATCTTATTTTCTATCCTATTTTTATTTCTCCACGTTCAAGACTCATAACACTGTTGACCCTTCCTGGTCTTTTGAATTAAACCAGTTGCACCATAAGACCTAGCACTGGATATCATTTGCTGCTTTCAGTTGGAAAAAGTATCTGTTATACATATTTTTATCTCAAATCAAAATATTTATAACCAATTATTTTTTTTAAAAATGAAAAATAAAAAATAAAAAAAGCATCATTGCAAAAACACAGGGAAAAAATGAGAAACCCCTTGCAGAGTTGAAAGATCTTAATTCATTTTGAAGCCAGTTCCCACAACCAGGAATGGAGAAATGACATGGCTTTTAGTATATACACCTATATTACTTACAGCTCTTAGCCATTTTAGTTTATTGAGATTAGAGGTGACTGATGGTAGGTTTTTCCTTTACATTATATATTTCTGTACATTATGTACAGCAAAATTGTCATCAACCTTGCTAAACAAGAAAATGTTTGGTCAACAATGCATTAAAGGACCTTAAATGTAATTTTAAACTGTATCAGCAACTTTATATGAAACTTCCAGGAGACCAATGAATCATCAATTCTGCAAATAACTTATATAACATCTTAAATTATCAGATAATGGTTCCCAAATGTGACAAACGTGGATGTTTGACCTCATCACAATTCCGCTTGCTGTGTGTGAGTCCTCGCCTCCTTCCCCCCACCACAGCATTCAATCAGAACACAAATAAAGAACCTACAGCTGGCCGTGAGCCATCCTAATGGAGACAACTCAGTGGGCCACAGCTCTGAACAGGGGTCACAATACTTCTTGGTAGTAGCAATCTTGTGAACGGTCATTCTGATATTTTTGTACCGAGCATGAGACAGGCCCATGTTGGTCACAGCTCCAGACTGTTTTGCTTAATTGGGAGCATTGCTCCCTGCTAATCTTCCAACAAATACTTGTTGATGAATTCATGGATCTGTGTTAGTTGGAGAGGCAAAAAAACCCCAAACATGATAATTTTATATATGCAAACAGTACTCACAATGATAAAATAATTCTCTCCATGGTAGGGTAAGGAAAAAAAGAATACTGAACCAAACAATCAAACAAAACCTCTCCCACTTTCAATTTCTCCTGGTGAGGATGAGGTTAACCTGCTGGTGCTTTCCAAATCTCCAAATAAACTTCCGAAAAGTAAAGATGACGCCAGTGAAAATACTTCTTTCATTTTGAAAGATATCATTTCACTAAATTCCCTGTACCTAGGAGGTTTGGAGGAAGAAAACTAGGCTGCTTTCCATTGTTGTGTGATGTAACTACTGCAGATATCTCTGGCAAGCAACATAAAGTACCCCAGCTAATTAAATTCCATTCTGTCAGTTTCCTCAGCAGAGATAGAAAGCAACAGATCAGATGTAACTTCACCACCTAAGAGAACTCTGAAGGGCTTCATCGTGTATTTTATGTCTGGATTATAGTGCCTTACTAATTTTTCTACTGAAGAAATTCAAAGAAAACAAGCTCAGCTTGAGGTACGGAAGTCAGCCCTGCAGACAGAAGATCATGGAACAGATCCCACTGCAAGGAGTTTTGAAACATATGGAAGACAGGGAGGTGATTAGAGACACCCAGCATGACTTCACCATGGCCAAATTGTGCCTTACTAATCTCGTGGCCTTCTATGATGGAGTGACTGCATCGGTAGACAAGGGGAGAGTTATGGGTGTCATCCGCCTGGAATTTTGTAAGGCCTTTTATGCAGTTCCCCAAACCATTCTTTCTGCTAAACTGGAGAAATACAGACTTCAGGGTTGGACTGTTCAGTAAATAAGGAATTGGCAGAGTGGCCACATTCAAAGAGTTGCTGTCAATAACTCAATGTCCAAGTGGAAACCAGTGAGAAGTGATGTTACCACTCAAGGGTCCGTGTTGGGACCGATACAATCTAATATTATTACACCTCAAGTCAAACAACACTGACGGTGGGACTGAGTGCAGCCTCAGCAACTTTGCTGATAACACCACACTGAGTGGTGCAGTTGATTGGTTTGAGGGAAGGAATGGCATCCAGAAGTACTTTAAAAGACTGGGCTTATATAACCCCCATGAAGTTCAAAAAACCCAAAGGCAAGGTCCTGCACCTGGGTCAAGGCAATCATCACCTGGGGCAAGGCAATCATCAGCAGCAGTTCAGGCTGGGTGATGAATGGATTGAGAGGTTGGAAAAGGACTTGGGATGTTGGTAGATGAAAGCTTGGACATAAAATGGCCATGTGCACTTGTAGGCAGAAAACCAATAATACCCTGAGCTGCATAAAAACAAATGTGACAACTGTTTGAGGGAGGTGATTCTCCCCCTCTGCTCTCATGAGAACCCACCTAGAGCACTGCATCCAGCCCAAAAAAGGCATGGACCTGTTGGAGTATGTGCAGAGAAGGCAACAAAAATTATTAGAGGGCTAAAGATCCTCTTCTACAAAGACAGGCTGAAAGAGTTGGGATTGTTCAGCTTGGAGAAAAGAAGGCTCCAGGGAGACCTTATTGCAGCCTTTCAAGTCTTAAACTAGGCTTTTAAGAAAGACCAAGAGAGACTTTTTACAAAGTCCTGTAGTGGCAGGATGAGGGGCAGAGGTTCTAAACTGAAAGCTGGTAGATCCGGATTGGACATAAAAAAGGACAAAAAGGGGTGGGGAGACACTGGAACAGGTTGCCCAGATAAGTTGTGAAGACTGGAAGTTTTCAAGGGCTTTAAGCAACCTGATGTAGTGAAGAGTGTCCTTACCCATGACAAGGTGGTTGGACTAGATGATATTTAAAGGTCCTTTGTTATCCAAACAATTCCATGAAGTATTGCTTCAACATGTGGAGAGAGTATGCAAAATGGAATGGACAGTTTGAACTGCATGTCTACGTCTTCACTTGTATCTGCTGTAAGTAATCCCTCAGAAAGCTGCAAGAAATGATGGAATTCAAAGAGGATGAGGAAGAACAAAGGGAAAATAGTAACAGACAGAAAATAGTATTTTGAATCCTGTAATATTCTAGGCCAAAAGGTATGTCACTTCTGGTCTTCTGTGCTTTGGGTTAGCCTGTCAAAGATATTTGGCACACAATTAAACTTACAAATTAGGTGAGTACTGAAGTATTATTGAGATCAATTACAAGTCTCCTCAGCATTTAAGATGTCTCTGAAAAGCCTGGCAAGTATCTATCTGCATAATCAAGAGCATAAACAGCTTTGAAAAATATGCCCTTAACCCCTAGAACAGATTTTGAGAGAACAAACAGCAAGCAAAAATGGTCAAAGAGAACAACTAATAACATGGAAGAGGATATGGATCTTAAGGAAGCAGGGATAAGTAAGATAGGGTGACAAAAACAAAGTTCTAACTGCTATTAAAGGAAAAGGAAAAAGAAAAAGAAAAACAAAGAAAAAGAAAAAGAAAAAGAAAAAGAAAAAGAAAAAGAAAAAGAAAAAGATTTTATTTAATGTATCAGAATAAATAACCAAAAAAATACAATATAAAACCTGGCATATATAAAGGTGTCTATACACAGAAGCTCTCCCTATTAAAAATTTGCATCTTCTCTTGTGTTTGCCACAAGATGTCTAAGATAGTACTTTTCAGAGTAAAACACACTTCACAGTTTTTATATATAATCATCACAAATTACAGTTACATGGAATCAAAAAAACAAACCTGCAAAACCAACCAAATAAACCCCCCACCTTTTTATACGTATAAACATTGCTCTTACAGCCTGCAAAGGCAATCACAGACTAATGGAGTTAAGGGAAATGTTCCTCTATGGTTCAGTTGCTTCATATTTGTCAACATTTCTTGTGCTTTGTGAACACAGATATTGGTATTCAAGACTGACAGAGGTTAGATATGATCCTAATGAACCCTGTCCAGGCTCCTCCAGCACAGAAAATCTCGTGTTTACATGATAATTTTTGATCTTCCCATACTCAGTAACATGACTGAAATGTTGAAAGATGGTGAAAGATGCAGTGGAGGGATGGTGACAGTCCTGGCTAAGGGGTGTCCATTTGATAAAAGGTGAGGGGAGGAAGCAGAATGTAGCAGACATCTTATTGCAGGAAAATGGATGCAAAGAGAACAGGAACATTAAGAGCGGTCAAGATTTATCATCATTGACTTGAATGATCCCCAAATTGCTGAGGTTGAGACAATCTTCCTGAATGCTGATGTTGATCTGGCTTTGTACAAGTGATTTAATGCCTTTATACTTCAGTCACTCTAAGTATACACCGTCCAGAACAAAAATATTCTTCTTCTAGCCCCAGTCCAGCAGCGTGGTGAGATTGGATCTGCTCTGGCTCCCTGAATTTCCTCTTCCTTTTTGCTCACCCGCCTACTACACCACTTCATGCATTGGTGTTGATTTTTCTATTTCTTTCTGTCCATCACAGTTTCTTTCCATTTCTCATCTGCTGCCTAACACACTCAAGGTGTGCTAAGTAAATATTTTTGCCTTTTTGTTAAAAACATTGGGAAAAGAGAATAGGGGAAAAAAAATAGTGAGGGTGTTTAATTTTTCAGTCCTATTCTCCTGCACTACAAGAAACCATTTTAGTCCCTTCCCAGGTCAGCACAGACAAGAGAAAACCCTTCCTAGCTACTCATACCTCCAAGTCAGGACTATAAAGCCCACATTGCCTCAGTTTGGGCCAGTGGGTCATCTAACACAGGCATAGTCTACAGGATGGGCGTGTGTTTTGATAAATCCAGTGCTAAATTAGTATTGAACTTAATAAATCAAGCAGTTTTCTGTCTGCCACACAAAAAACGAACTCACTTTTCTTACAATAGATCTAATCATTCAGGAAAGGTAATTTTGATAAGAGTTCCAAGATTTCTTGCAATGACACTGGCCCAGTGTAGAATTTCATGTTAAACTTAGTTCCCCTACATTCTAGGTACAGTCACTTAACATCCCAGCTCTCAAGAGCATCATACTTTTGTTCTTTTACCATAATTGACCAGTCATTTCTAACCCACCTTCTCCTAAGCAACAATGAAACTTTGCTCTGCTCAGGCTTCCTGGTCTCCTATTATTTCTCTGGGTCCACCAATTAAAGTATTTTTCTACTTTTGCTCTGCCTGCAGTGCAGAGTTGAACACCTGTTCCATTTCCCCCAGGCGTTTCCATTTCAGGGACTGGCAAAGCAATCTCCAGTTGCATAGAGCTCCTTAATGCAGAAGCACTTGCACTTTGGCTCTAAGGACAGCAGCTGAAGTAGATGGAGACTATTTTCAAGTTCTTCTACAGAGCATTCCCAGAAATACCTGTGTTTGTTCCACAAGACTATCTAGAGAAGGCTTAAAAGAAAACCCACTGGCAAAAACTTCTACTGCAGGCAGAGGCTGCATCTCTCCATTTAGAAATCTCCTTGTTCTCATTAGCGTAGCTTCATTTCAGGCTGCCTGAGAATGTGAAAGCCACTCACATCTGCAATTGCACAAAAAAATCCCTATTACCCCTTCTTCGAAATTAGGGGTCAGAGAAGATGTTTCCAAGAGAGCTATCAGACAGTGTATAAATTCTGGTTTGATTTACAGACCTTGCTGGCACAGTTCTGTCAGTGACATTACCTTCAGTTACTCCTGCACAATACTTAAGTGCAATAAAACCTAATCCAAAGGCAAAAAAAAAAAAAAAAAAAAAAAGAGTCTTCTAGGACATCAAAGCTTTGTCACTGCCATGATAAAATGTAATATCCAGCTTTAACTCACTCTAGATCATTACAACCCAACAAGTAACAGAGGGAAAAAGCCAGAGAGACAAATATTTGGAGAGGAATAATGCCTTATTACAGAAGTGGAAAGATTTCACTGCCTGTTCCTTTGTCCTTTATAAAAATATATCTCCTGATCCTGATCTTATACATTTATATTGAGAGTCATCTGAACACTGAGGTCCTGGCTATAATGTATAAATACAGACACAAGTACTATGGGAAAGTGAAGAACTCCTACACAGGTCTTTAGTTTTTTGTTTTGTTTACTGTATTTCTATGAAAAATTACCCAATCATTTCTCTTTTCAAACTTTTTAGTAGGGAAGAGGGTGTAGAAATGATGCAAGACCTTAACAAACAAAAGTCTGCCTAATTCTTTCTCCAAGCCCCATCTCTAACCCATTTGAAAAGGAACCCTCGAATGTAAAGCCATAGTAAGAACAATTGGCTGAAGAAAAGACAGTCCCTGGGAAAATTATCCTGAAGTCAAGGAAATAATAGGCCAGAATTTTATTTGTTGTGTATGCAGTAAAATATCTTCATTAATGGAAATTAATTATGCCTATTTTTTTACTCAGTAGTCACATCCAATGTGAGTCTCAAGAGAAGATGTTTCTTCCTCTATCTCACTAGAGAAAAAGAAGTCCCTTTCTTGTTCCTGGATAGATAACGTAAAGACCTTCAATGAAAAAAAAAAAGGTAAACAGATGAGAAAATTTAGACAAATATATGATAAAGGCAAGGTTCTTAATTTTATTTTTGGTGAAAGCAACACTGTCTGCAAACCATCCCATAGCTGCTGAGTGAGCAGCTGGATCAGCAGTCTCAAGCTAGGAGAGAGATATTTACCCAAACTTTTCTGAACAAACCCACATATAACTAAGCATAAATTTTTTATTTTGTGAAAACTAATGTCTGGTGGAAACTGAAAATATTCCAGTTCCTACAGAGCAGGAGGTAAGCTTCCTGGGGTCAAGAGCAGCAGAGTGCCTTGACAAAGACAAATGTCAGTGTTGGATAGGAGGTCCATCCTCCCAATTCTCTTTCCACAGACAATTCCAGAGTGACCATTTAGCAAGTCAGCAGAGTGAATAAAACTGGGTTCTGGTGGGGGGATCATCTCTGTGACAGGTTGACCCTTCTCTGGCTTTCAATTCCTTCCCCTGAAATAAATGCTGTAATAAAATCAGAGATGTCTCTCCTCATCTTTAATAACAGGGCCCAGGTCCTAGGGGGTTTAATGTGCTTTTAAGTTTCTTTCACCTATTTCTCTAAAAAAAGCACTTGATACCTGATTTTTAAAAAAAAACTATTTACTTGTGCCTCTGGAGATGCCACCTTATTTGCAATTCCTTTCTGGTCCACTCAGGCATGCTGGCAAATGGGGAGTCCGAATGCATGGAGCAAAGGTCAGTGAAACATCTGCTTTCCTGGTCTTGTTATTACCAGTATGCTCTTTGCCAGCTTCTGTTGTTCCGGAAATCTTTCAAGCATATAATGGGTAAAGTTGCCTCATATCTGAACCTTCATCTCCAGCTGACACCTCAGTAATTTGTTTCCCATAGCAACTCATTTGGGATTCTTGACCTTGATGGAATGTCTAATGCAGCCATGTGGCCCACTCGGCTTCAGCGCCACGGAGAGACTGCGAGCAAACCGTGACAAGCGAGTTTGTTTTTGTTTTTGGTGCCTTCATTTTATTAACCCTGGTTTGCTCTGGTTTCAGCAACAGTGCCCCACAGCAAGAGCTTCCTCTTAGATTTCTTGGTTTTGAAAAGAGACACATTTCAGTGGCTCATTTTAACAGGTTGATATAAAATCAAAGCACTGAGGGCACCTGCATTTTCTGAGGGTTAGATGGAATCAGAGTGTTTCTGGTTTAATTCCAACAGCTCTGATGAGTTCTCTACGAGCAGTGTTGCTTATTTTGCAGAGGCAAGATGAGAGCCAAGCAATTCCAGAAGACGTTTAAATGTAAGTATTTCTGAAGATGGGTGTAGTGTAAAACAGCAGGACGAAGTTCACATTCTGTTACTCCTTTATAAGAAAGTCTATCAACTATATAATTACAGAAGCAGTTTCTTATTTTCATTTCTTAGTTTCTCATTTTAAGTATCAATGCAAATTTGCCATTGACTTAAATAAGCCATGATTTTAACAATGCATTACTTAAATGAACATTTTCCCCTTTTTTAAAAGTAGATAATATTTTTAGGGTGCATAAAAAAAGTATTTTTTATGAGTAAAACTTCCAATTTTTTTCCTGGAAAACAGGAGCATCTGAAAATTGGAAAAAAAAAAAAAATTGCCAGAAAATCAGAAATTTTCCATCTAGAAATTATTTAAGTGAACTTATAAGGCAGTCAGTCCACCAGACTCCAGCTCCTGATGTCATGGAATGGATTTCCTGTTTGACTAAAATACCCAGAATATAGACATGATAATTTAATAGATGATGACAGCCTGGATGAAAAGAAGTGTCAGAATATCATGGACAAAAGGATTTGTCATGGAGTTTGACTCACAGAGAGGAAGAGGATATATCAAGTATCAGATGTTTAACTTGCATAAAGCAAAGAGAAGCATTGCCAGATTTAATAATCAAAAAAAACCCGCAAACAACAACCACAGATCTTTCTTAACGAGACATTGTTGAAAAAGAGGGAAAAAATATAACTGAAAATATTTCCAACATTATGTGTTTGGTGACTCTATTTGAAAAAAAAACTTGCATATTAAGCTGATTATAAAGAAAAATGTATTTCTGCTTTAAAAGGAAGGAGAATAAATCTTTGCATGTATGTGTGTGACAGGGAACATATTTCCTCTTCAGAGCTACACCAGGATTCACTGACAGAAAGGGGACTTGGATACTCCAGGGGAAATGAATTCCAGATCCTGTGTTAATAGATGACGATGTTATCGATGGTTAAACTCTGCTTCATTCAACTGTTTCACTGTGCAATCCTTACCATTTCTTTGATTCAAAAGTGGTCGTGAAAAAAAAAAACCACAAAAATAGAAAGAAAACAAAAGAAAAGAACAGAATCCATCATGCAACATCCATCATACCCACATGATAAAAACAGTGAGCAGCCTGTAAACAGTAATTGTAACATAGACTACAGTTAGCAGAACAGCTGGAATGAGAAATCAATTATTCAGCTAGAAGAGACAATGTGCAATTATTAAATGATGAGTAATTAGTATATGTTGGCTTACATTTTACAAACCCGCACTTTGAGAAATGCTGTGACTCTGCAAAGAAAGCAACAGAAAGGTTTCCTGGGTCTGCCCTGTGCCATTGTTTAGCAAACAAAAGAGCATCAGAGAGCACAGAGTTTTCTGCTTACACAGCTAAAATGCCTATCCAGCCATGTTTGTGAAGATGGCTTGCAAGTGGAATAACAAAATTCCATCACCTCTGTACAATAACGTCAGTAATATGTACTTAATACCTTTCAAGCCAGAGGAGCTATTGTTCTTTATAAAATCATACACATATATACTGATATAAAATCAGTAGCAGAAAATAAAAAAATATCCTGTATCCCTGTATCCTAACTCTTGTCTTGGCAACCTGAATGAAGTATTCTTCCAAAATAGTGCATGTGATGTACTGATTCATCAAGAGTATTAGTTATCTTGGATCTGAACTGAGACAAGGCTTGAGTTTCCTAACTTTTCCTCTGGCAAAGGAGGTCACCTTTGCTTTGGCCTTTATTTTGTGTTATACTTCCCTGATTACTATCAGTTACCCATTACTATTGATTTTAAAAGAAAAAAACCTGAACAACAGCAGCAAGAAAAAAGTAAAAAGCCAAATAACTTTTCCTCATTCTTTTCTGGAACCCCAAGGCTACCCAGAGTGAGCGAGGGATGTTGTCTTTTATACTCATAGCAAGTCTTGCACTGCTAGATTAACTGGGCACAGTTTCACAAACCAGTGCCACATGGAAACGTGCATGTGTTCTGAAAAGCACCATGTTATTTACACAGTTCAAGTGAGTGCAGGTGAGAATTAAACAAACATCAGCTCTAAGCAGCTTCTCAGCTTTCCAGGCATTTAACAGATTGGCCTGTGGTGTACAGAAAAGACTATTGTTACTTTTAATCTCCTTTCAGTGTAGGGAGCTACTGTTCTGTCTCCTGCACTGATAACACACAAATTGCTTATCCTCCAAAGCAGCCTTCACCTGACCACCAACTGCACTCTCCTCTTGCCAGGCTTCTGATAATCTCTTCCCACTCCTTTTTCAGTCTGTTGTGTTTAGCTTAAGGCATTTCTGTGGCCCCATACAGATGGAGAATTAAAAAGGATCTTTTCTTCCTTTTTCTTCCCCTGCTCCCCTCCCTGCTTTCCCGTTTATCTATGAGATGAAAATCCACTGGGGGAAAAAGGAAGGAAAACAAGGTGATGGTTCTAGCATGACAACTAAAGCTCCAACTCCAAATCATGTTGTGAAGCTTCATATGTGCTGCGAAATAATTAGAGAGCACAAAGGGGGCCAGATTCTCAGTAGTGGAACCTGGTGATATCTCAAAATCTGCCCCAAGGCTCCTGGTTTGTCCAGCTGAAGTCATTTGGCAACAGCTAATATATAACTTTCTGAAAATACAAGTGTCCCCTCTCTCTCTGTCTTTCATTCTGGTCACCACATAAGTCAATGAGACATCCTTATCTCGAATGCTGTGTAGACATCTTATGATCAAAAAACAAACAAAAAAAAGATATGAAAAGATGTGTAACAAGAGGTATTAAAAAAATATCACTGAGAAATTAAAAATAGCAAGATTATTTCTGAAGAACAAAGAGAATAAAAATGTGATATGGCAAGCTGAAGAAAAGCAAGCCAAACAAGGTTTTTTTTCTCTTTACTATGTAAAAAGAAACCGAAAACCAAAAAATTAGAGGCATCCATTTAATAAAAGAAAATATATGAACTTTTGTTTTTTTCCCCATGTAATTAAAGAGAATGAAGTAATTGGAGTGGGAAGATGTTATATGGTTTTTACTTAGGGGAACTAAATCACAGTAAAATCTTGCCAGGCAAATTTGATTTACTGGTACTGATGAAACTCATGTAGCTTCCTTAATATTGAATATTCCTTAATATTACATATTCCATCTCTGCCTTGTGATGAACACACAGTGAAAGTCATCAAGACCTCTGCTGAATCAAATGAACTCTTCAGAAACTCTGATGCTGCAGAGAAGGGACCCAACTTCCGATCCTCAAGGCTCACTCCCTGCTCTCCTGCTGAAGCTTTTTAGCTGGAAGTCAGGATCAGTGAAGCACAGGCAGGAGCTTCTCTCCCTCTCCAGAGCAGCAGCGCAAAGAATGAGGAGTCTGAGGACAAGTCAAAGGAATGATCTTAAGAATGGCTTAGCTGCCTCCCCAAGAAGAGAAGAGAAGATAAGATGCAGTGGGACCTCAGAGAGGTGGCTGTCAGGGCCAGGCACAGCTGTGTCACGGCTGATCAATATTCCCAGGGCTCTGTTTGTGCTGCTTTCCGCCCCTGCAATTACCGCGAGCGAGTGCCGAGGCGCTGACTCGGAGTGAAGGAGGAGCGTGGCTCGTCACCCGAGCAGCGGTGTGGGCTGCAGAAAACCTTCTGTGGGAGATGATTCATCCTGACACCTATGTTAGCGTGATGATATGTTTTTCCAGAGATGTCCCAAGCACTTTACCAAGTGCCAATCCCACTCCTTGGGAAGATTTCAAACAAACTGAGTCAGGCAAAAATCAGTCTGGTTTCTAGGGAAATATGACAAGGTCAGGGCAGCGATATCCTGTCACTCAGAAGTGGATAGGGCATGACTGGAACAAGTTTGCATTTGTACTCCTGCATCTGGGCACACAGATGGAAGGGAGTAGGGAATTCTGTTGTCTTTTTTCCTTACAGGTCAGACTGAGGCATCCCAGAACAACCCACCTCTCTTCTGACCGGATCTTTGGCACATGCTAAATTCTTTCTGTGTTACCTTGGGGTCCTCTGCCTCCAAAGTGCCATCAGACACTATCAGACTGGGGAGTGGGAAGGGGCAGTCCAGGGGTGAGAAGGACAGGTGTCATGATCCGGTTACTAAAGGTCTTAGAAATGCCCCTGACAAATTAAGGTACAAACAAGACCATGTGCCAGTGACAACAGTATGGGTTTTATTTGATAATAAATAAGAGAGAGAGAGAAAGAAAGAAAGAAATAGAAAATAGATGGGGGGGTACAGACAGGGAGTGACAGACAGAATAAGGAAAATAGGAAAATATCACTGCTCCGTGGATCCCAACAATGTTCTGTTGATCCTCTCCAGCTGGTTTTCTTGGTGGTGGAGTTCCCCCTGGAAAGCCCAGAATGTGATGGGTTAATATATCTCAGGCTAAGTAGGAAAACCAAGGTACCTCCCTGCGGTGGGGGGGAGTTTGCCATTGTCTCTTACAACAGATTCTGGGTTTGTTGCATCACGTGCAGTCCTGTGGTGCAAGGCTACAGGAATGACTGTGAGGGGCACTTCAGGGGGTCTTTGATGGATTATGACACCCCCTCAGCTGCCTCTCATGTGAGTGTCCTGTGGATGTGGCCTGCGGGGCTGGGGGTTCCACAGCTGGGCCAGTTTGTGTAAGGGAGGATGGGTGTTCACTGCCTCTGATCAGAGGTTACACCTGGAACCTCCTCCCCCTGCCTCGTTTCGGCGGTGGAGGGGGTCTGCGTAAGCCCGGTTTCTGCGGGCTGTGGTCTCCCCCACCCCAAACTCAGCCAAGGAAGAATCTTTGCTGTGTTTGGCTTTCTTGTGGATGCACTTTTTTCAGCCCTGTTTGTTTTTTCCTAGGCCTGAGATGATTAAAGAATGGGTTTTCCCTTTATCTAATCTTAGTGGTTTAACTTACAGTCCAAAGTCCCAGTCAGCTATCCTCAGGGAGGTTTTTTTGGTTGTAGCTTCTTTATACAGTTTTTGTTATAATGAGCACAACTTTATATCAATGTTTGAGGCATGAATTATTTCAGTCTCTGACAACAGGACACATGAGTGAGGTCCTCATACCCTGCGTATAAATAAACAGAATTACTCTGCTTTCCTTTTATCTGTGTGCAGCACCTGCTGCAAAATGATGCAGCTACTCTTTGGAGGGAGAAAAATGTGCACGTGCCACCAGGAATGGTCGTGTGTACCAGTTTCCAGGGCTCATTATACTGCTGATTTCCAGGGAATTATATCGCTGCTACCCCTCAGGAGACAGCTTGGCTGATCTCCTGACACACTTAAACCACTCAGCAACTCAGGTCTTTCTCCTTGACCTGCAATGTCAGAGCTGGTGCCACCTGAAAGGGACACCTGGTTTCTGGAAGCCAAAGCAATGTGGGTGTCAGAGTTCTGTTGTGACTGTGGAGGAGGGTTGGCTGTGGCCTCATGTTTCACAAAAACTATAGCTGTGCCTGGGATTGCTTGAAATTTGAAACAACATGAACATGCTGATGATGACCAGAAGGGATAAGCAGCTTGAGTTTTCAAAATCTTGAGTGTTTTAGCAGGCTTGAGTTTCCAAAAATCAAGACAGCAGGATGAAGTAAAATTAGTTGGTTGTGTTCTTACATTAGATCTCTTGGTCAGAGCGTGGTGCTAATGATGCCAAGATCACAGGTCTGATCTCTGTATGGGCCATTCACTTGGACATAAGAGCTGGGCTTGATGGGCCCCTTCCAACTCAGACTGTTCTGTGATCCTGACACGTAGCCAACTGGGGCTGCTCTAGTCTTCCAGCTGCCTTAAGAAATGAACTGAAGAGCATGGTCAGGGCCAGGGCTAGAATGCTCTCACTTCTTTATGACCATGCTTCAAAAGCTGCAGTAGTGTTGCTAACCAAAGGGTGCTACTGCCAAAAGAGTGAAAATTCAGCCTCATGTCCAAAATTTGTTGCAATTCCCCACTTTTGAAAAAATCTGTTTGTTTTCAGCTACCAAGCACCCTTGTAGCCACCAAAACCTGGCCATGCAAATCCAAGACAACAATTTACCTCCAGCAAAGCCAGCACCATTACTCCCTTCAATAAGGCATTTGGCAGCATCCTGTTGATATGACAGTTTGCAGAGTGCAAAGGTAAGTGAATCACAAGCATCATAATGATGCATTTAAATATCGGTGATTTTAGCCAAAATACCTGTACTGCATTTCCTAATGAGGAGGTAGTTTGGGTTAAAATAAACTCCCTAGTTTTGGGCTCAAGTACTTTAAAGCCAGGGTTTAAAATCAGAGACATGGACTATGTAAATATGTAGGGCAAAGACTAATCCTACTTATGTAATCTTGAGAAAGAAAATAATGGGATAATTATGAGAAGTCAATAGACAGTTTTAAGAGTCACACTAGTTTCCATAAGTTCTTTTATACAAATCAAAAAAATCTCAAAAAAGAAATGTTAAAAAGGAATTTGTCATTTTAACCTGCTTCCTTTGAAGTGATTTTGTCTTCATTTTTAAATATCCAAAAGTTGTAGAAAGCTAGAATAACATCTAATATTTTACACTGGGATTATGCAAAAATTTTAGCTCTTCCAAGAGAAAATTGCTTATTTGTTTTTCCACATTTTGAGTGACAAAATGTTTATCCAGAACAATTTTATACACACTTTTATTTGGCGAGGGGAACGGGCAGGGGGTTTGTGTCTGCTCAGTGTGAACAACTATTTGTGTAAAAATATATTTTGGTGAATTTATTATTCTATATAGCTGGCAGAACAGCTGCTCTTCCCCCTGGTATCCTGTGACAGGATGCAAGGGAATGGCCCAAAGCTGCATCAGGGGAGGTTCAGACTTGACATTAGGAAGCATTTGTTCACAGAGAAGGTGGCCAAACACTGAAGCAAGTTTCCTAGAGATGTGGTCAATGCCCAAGGCACCTCAGTGTTTAGAGGCAATTGGATAATGCCCTTATCAACATGCTTTATCTTTTGGTCAGACCTGAATAAGTCAGGCAATTGGACTCATCAGGAAGACGACTGTTGAAGTCTCTTCCAATTCATCTCAACTATTCTAGTCTAGTCTAGTCTTTCATTCTCCACTGTGAATGTTTCCATGGAATTGCTAAGAACATACATTTCTATAAACCATTTAATCCACAAAATCCTACCAGTTTCCTCAACATCACTCACTTCAGAACAGTGGCCTTTGTGGAGTGATATCTTAAAAATCCAGCTGTGTCAGAATATTACAGACCATGTGTCCTATCTAATAGAAAGAGGTTAAAGAACTCTTGTATGTACACTGTTCTAGTGTATTCTTGAGATATGTCTACTCTTTGTGGCAAAATGCATTGGGCCATCCATTTAGTTTTAATTTTGTGATTATATCAAGGATATGGAAAAAGATGGAGTGCTAATTTATTCTAAGCAGTTTTGTTGATGACATACAGGTTGCTAAAAAAGCTGGAAAGTCAGATCATCTTTATAAGAAATTAAATGGGCTCTGTTGGAAGGTAATTAATTTTATGGTAGAGGTAGACCAAGGTGCTGCTATAATATTTTTATATCTCTGATGATAGGAGGAAAAGGTAGTTCACTGGCTATTAAATGTTTCTAAGTGTTCATGTTCCATAGCATTATTTATATTTCAGGTTTGTTCACTGTTTTGCTATTAAATAAGCTCTTCTTAAATGTGCAATTTATTCATCCCCTAATGAATATTTTACATACCAAGGTCTTGATGAAAATTATCTATTCACTTAATAGACAGTGGCTATCTTCTGCTCATTAGCAATGTGACCAGCAGATGTCTATCAGGGAAAGCAAAGCTCCCTCTAATTTCTAGAGAAGATGAGAGAGAAAAAGAGTGATAATGAACCATAACTGGCTTTCTTAAAAACTGTGGAAAAAAATGTGGAAAAGTTGAGACTGCAGTTAATTACTTTCACAAAATGTAACTGAGATATTCTCCAAGATGTGTAATTAGATTATACTCTCAGAGTAGTAAAAGTCAGAAACGAATATGAGAGAAAAGTCTGCTCTGAGCAAGACCAGGAAGGAGAGATCTAGGAGTGTGTTGTTGCAGCCTTACATCCAGCTTTAAGGTTTACATATAAGAAAATCTTGAAAATTTGCAGTAGAAAATTATGAACAAATACATTCTTTCAAACAGTCATTATCACACATACTCTCTCTTCAAAAACTAAGATATTTTAGGTGTTAGTACCTGTGTAGTCTGAGAAGCCACATTTCTTTGAGAATATTGTTAAATTGCATATCTTAAACAAATTTTCTATGGAAAAAAAATCAAAAATTTAATTAACTGTTACATGAAAAAGGCATTTCTTTTTGTTAGGTCTGTCAGAAGGTGTAAAGGTGCATTGTAGTTTGATGTAATGTCCTTTATTTGTAACATCAGTCAGGGAAAACAGAAAAATTATGTTCCTGAACTATATTCATTCTACTTTTTTTCTTTTAATGAGTTTATTCTTCATAATCTCATAAGATTTTCTATGTTTTTCACTGAGGGGACTTTCTGTGTCCTTTATTAATCTTGCAGATTCCTTTAATTCCTTCTTGTTTTGAATTGTCCTTCTGGAGAAATGTTCCACCAATGCCACATAGTACCTTAGATGAGATCACACAGGACAGGCCACTATGCAGAACACAGGCAGGGACTATTACATGATCTGAAACACTACAACCTCATTCTTTGTGCATTCCAATAGAAACATTTTTACTGCAGCTGAACATTGAGGAGAGATCTTTAGAGATGGCTTTGTTCTTTTCTTCATCCGCTGCTGCTAGTCTTGAATGCTGCAAGGTTTGAAAAGTGATTTAAGAGTTCCTTGTGCTTTATTATTTCAATTATTTTTTCAGCACAGAATTTCATTTGCCATCTAATAACCCATTTATGTAAGATGAAGCCACTCTGAAGCTCATCAACAGGATCTTTGTCCTTGAGTAAGGTTGTAAGAATAATTAATATTTTGGTCTGGCTGCTAAACAAAAACTGATTAGCATTTAAACAAGCATATAAATGTTTCATTGTTTCTTTCCAAAATGAAAGCCTAGGTTGAGTAGGTTACTGTACTTGAAAAAACTCTCACGGAATTTCAAATGAAATACTCTGGTGCTCACATATTTTAAGGAGTCAAATAAGTACAGCGTTAGCTATTCAAAACTTCTGGGAGAGGTTCACCAACAGAGGTTCCAACAGTTCACCTTTTGTCAGAGCCTGAGGGTTACAGTATTCACATAATTGAAATTTCTCTAAGGGAAATAGAATAATTAGGGTATTTCATCTCTTTATGGCATGTTCTAACTACTGGTTTATTGGAAAGAAGAGTTGAAACTGTTTGATGGTCTAGTTCTTCAGACATTTTTTCCAGAGTGATCTGATCTACATTGAACACTGCAGTTATGAAGAAAATCAGAAATAGTTTTGCAAAATAACTATTCTTGTCATGTATTCCCCTATGCTTCTTTTCTTCTTTTACCTGCCACCTTCACCTTCCTCTAACTTGCCACCTGTGATGGTAATTACAAACTAAACTAATCAAAAGCCTAACTAAATTTTAAGTCCTTGCTATATTGAAAAATTACTCTTTTATCCTGGTTTTCCCATTCTTTAATCCAGTTCATTGTTTTATCTTAGTGTCACACCTTCTTAAAATGTATTGTAACAAATACTTTCAAAAGTATTCTGTAAATCTTATTTTTTACTTATTAATTAAGAAAAATTAATATTATGCAGAGAAAAATGAAGCACATAGAAAAAACCTCTTCAGTCATCTCTAATTTAAGAACTATTTCAAGAAAATAGGAGAAAGTCAGCCATCACTGGGCCCTATGATTGCGAGATACTGGTGGAGAAAGGGTTATTTATTTTCATGCATGAATTTCTATGGTCCATCTGTTCCACTGCATGAAGATTATTACATTCTGAAAAATGCAAATAAACGTTTAAGACCTTTAATAGTTATTTTCCTGTTTATTTCAAAGGCAAATGGTGGTAATTTAGTCAGGAAGATTCACATTTGCTGTATACATGATGGTTTACAGGCAGTTCACTTCTACCAATGACTTTAATGATGTCAGAGGGGTTGTATGCAGACAGGAAAAGTTTATGGGACCAGGACCAAAAAGCGTGAGCCTTGAGCCGTTCAAGACAGGCGTCCTGTGAAAGCTCAGAGTGTTTCTATACTAGGGTATTTCCAGAGTGTATCAAATATATACTGAAAAATCTGAGCTATTCATAAGGTGCTAGCTGTCACTTTTGATTTAGAAGAGCAGCTTGAGTGCTCCATGAAGCGCTTTTCTCTTGTAATGCAGAAGTTAGAGCACTGACCCAGGGTGGGAGACATCCACCTTCCACTTTCTGCTTTGTTAAATGGAACTAATTCCCACCTCCCTCAGCTCCAAGGTAAAACCCAGTGGTGGTGCCTGAGGGAGGATGAACCCTCCATTTCTTGTCATGCCACTTCCTGGCAGAGCTTGAAAAAGTCCAAGATTAAAAGATCCAAGATGGATTTAAATGCCCCAAGGAAGCATTGACTGTGTTCCTTGGTAGCTGGGATTCACATGAAAGAGCAACAGAGTTTGTCTATTTCCAAACTAAAAATGAAAATAAAAATGAAAATAAGACTTAGGAATGCAGAGAAAACCTTTAGGGGACAATTGGCTCAGTTGTGAATGGGAAGGAGTTTCTCAGTACCATCCATGTGTACCTGCCACCACTTTGGGAGAGCAAGACCAGGCTTGCCTAACAGCAGCTTCATCCCATAATCAGGGAGATTCTTAAAAGATACCTATCCAAATCTTGCTGTCAGCTATGATTCATGACCTTTGATACAGTAGGTAAATGAACAGAAAGTGAGATTTATTTAATGCTATATAACAAGCCTTGGGGTTAGAAGTCCAAGCTCTCTGACACAGTCAGCCTTAGTCATTAGAAGGAAGCTATTTCAGTAATGAATTATTACAACCCTGGGAGTACTTTGGTCATGGTTCATCACCGTGGTACACTGAGAACCTTAATAGTGTCTTACAATGTCAATATGTGCTTTATTTAAGGTTCGTATCATTTTAGCCAGTCAGAAAGGATAAAACTCACCCCTGTGCAGCAGGTCAGAACAGGGTCTATTCATCTTGCTAGTCCCACAAGAGTCCTCAAAATGCTTTTTAACTGAGATAGAAGTGACACGTAAAGCTTCTCTGAGGTCTTTTGCACACAGATGGATTTCAGCTGTGAATAGGAAGGCACCAATTTGCAAATAAGTTATTTGATGGAAAATTCTGCCATCAATCAGATTTGCTAAATTACATGAATAATTCCTCTAGCCTTACCTGCAATATCTGAATCTTGTCTTCTGGTATAGTTTTGGGCAAACAAATTTCATGGAAAATAATGGCAGAAAAAGAATGATAAGAATGGAGCAGGGGATCATTTAGATTAAATAATTTGGTTTATCTAACTTTAGGCCGAAGAATTCAACATCAGGCATTCACTTTCTGGAGGATGGCCAGAAAATTAAGTTTCTATTAACTCCTTAAATCCAAACTCTTTTTATTTGTGGTCCACCCCCTTTTCTTTCTTTGTTCTTTGGCTAGGTAATTGCCAGAGTTCCACAAACAGGGGAGTTTTCAATGTGTTCTTGTATAATGCTAAGAATTTTCAACCTGACCTTCCCTGTTTGAAAATACTTTTCTTCATAGAGGAGTAGCATTTTTGTTTAGCTTATTGCACTAACCTATCTTTTCTTTTAAGGGTGCTTTGAATACTAGGATGTTAAGATCTTTAAAAAACACAATCCGGTAACTTTTTAAAAATAGCTGATCGCATTAAAAAAATTTTCCATGACAAAATAATTGGTTTTTTGAATTTTCCGTATATTTTTGTGTGTTTTTAACTGCTTAACAATCTCTAAACTACCCTGGTGTCCAAAAAGTTTACTGAAAGTGTCTGCTCTGTTCTGGCCCTCAGTATTTAAAATACCATTACTTTAAAAAAAATCCACAAAAAGCAGATGTTTTGAAGAAGGTATATTACACTAAACAAAGATATTTCCTACCTCAGGTTTTTATAAATAATACTTTTGTTCTGAGTTGTTGCTGTCCTATAGCATAGCAACATACCCCTTGCTTGTCACTCACAGAAGTTTCANAGTCTGCCGTTTTACCAAGAAATCTAAAATAACAAACACAAAACCAAACATTCTGATTTGAAGCACACTCATAGGCAATTTCATTGCTTTACCAGGCTCCATGGATGCCTGCTGGAATCCATCATATAAAGTTAAGCAGGAGCTTCACTCTTTATATTTACTGGAATCTGAGAAGTCATTCCTTGTAAAAGAAATTATTACAGGACAGTCCAAATATTTGGGCTGTCCAAGCCCAAGTATTTTGCATATATATGCATCTTCTGCTCACTATTAAGAGTGTTAAAATACCCTTGGACAGATGTAAAATTCATCACGTCATATCCGTTTTCTCCACAGAATTTTCCCCAAAACGCATGACAGTTGATTGTTTAGCAGGTACAGGTGTACCTGGGATAACCCAAGGGAGAGTCGCCAGCCTTTACAGAATGCAGAAGTGCAGAAATAAGGTTTTGGTGAGTAACATTTTTTCATACATCTCCATCAGAGAGCAGCATGTTAAAAACAGTATAACCAGAAAAGCAAAACCAGAACATCCAGAAAAGGCAGCAATAAAGGCACTCGAGAGTCACAAACCAGAACTCTTGAGGTTTCAACTGCTCTATTACACTCCTGCTCACGTGAGGCAACAATCAGTTCCTGTCACAACCTCTAAGATGCTTTTAAAGCTTAAGTCATAAACCAAACCAAGTTCAATCTATATGGTCATGTGTACAAAGACCAGCAGCCTGCTCCCATTACTACAGCTTTGCTATGGCACAGGAAATAAGCATACTGAGTCCATTAAAAATGAAAAGACTCATAGTGGAGCCATGAATTACTGTGAATTACTTCAATCCTTATCAATGCATAAGGAATACGTATTTTTTGAAATATAGTATTACTGTGCAGTGCTTTCACTAAATATTATGCAGCAGGACTGTTGCTCTTAGTATGGGATATGACTGTAGACCTTCATGCATTATCTTTTTTTCCCCTCCTTAAATTGTTTATAGGGAGCATAACCCTTTTTGTCCAGGTAAGTTCTTTGGACACTCAGAATGACAAAGGTATATAAGAAATCCTCCATGTTTACCTGTCGAGAACAACAAAGCAGTAGCTGAAATGAGAGCTTTGTGATTTTAAAACATGCAGGAATTCTTAGAAACAGAAATAAAAATATTTAAGCCCTTTCTTGAACTTTTTTCTCCCCAATATGTTCAGTGATATACTGTTCTAGTGGATAGAAGGTTGAGAGCAGAAAGTCCACTTATATATAATTGTAACAATTCTAGATGGTCTTATGGTTAAAAACACAGGGCTGGAAGCCAGTGGGAATGAGGAATGGTTTTCTAAACATCTCTGAGTTTCTTTTGGGACTTTTAGTTTAAAATTGAGGCAATTAAGACAATTGTCTTAATTTTCCCATCTATTACAACAGGATTAGTAAGATATGATCGTGCTTAGACTTTCCTCCCACAGGCCAATGCAAACAGAAAAAGGTTTTTTTACTGTCTGGTATAAGAGTTTCAAATTTCATCGAGGAAATGTCACTGATTGCACCAATCTTTAGCAAGGGTCACAAGACTTGTACACTGTCTTAAAGGCCAGATGTCACTCATTTTCACTGAAGTCACTGCCCTCTTCACAGTTAACTTGCAGAAGGATTTCTTTTCCTTCTGGTCTTCATCCTCCCTCTCACTAGTTGAGTAGTTTGAACTCTTCAGTCCTCAGTGGATGATCAGTAAACACTAATAAACTATTTTTTATTGAATTATTTTAATTCTCCTTAGCATTTTGGTTATTTTGCTGGTACAGTATTTTAGTTTGCTTTTGGAGTTAAGATGTTTAGAAACTACTCTAGATTAAAACCTGAATGAAGTGCTCCTGCTAATTTGCTTCCCTGCAGAACTTTTATGGAATGAATATGTGTACAAGAATCGTTCTGCTTAATTTCTTTCAACTCATTTCAAAATAGTCAGTTTTAGTTATGAGAGGACAGTACATTCACAGTTTTATTCCAACATATTTAAATATTTCCATCAAATCAATTAGAAAAGTCTTCTTCAAACTCACTGAAGTTGCCAAGGATCTCACAATAAGTACAAGTTATTTCATGGTATACAGCAACTAAGAATAAAATATTTTTTACCTCTCTTTTATGTAAGAGATTTTTTTAACCTACAGCTAAATTTCAACCAGTGACAGAGGCACTCAAAGGTCTATCAGTAATTTTCAAATTATTATGTTAATTTGGCTAAATACACACAGATATTAGACTAGTAACCTCATATTTTTTAAGTGACCCTAAAGTTGCCTTTGATTCTGTAGAGCCAGAAGTTAAAATAAATATGTAGATAAAAGTTATTCTGCTGACCAGGCTGCCCAGGTGGATTCCCCATGCCTGGAAGTGTCCAAGACCAGGCTGGATGAGGCTTTGAGAAACCTGGTCTAGTGGGTGTCATGTCTTCCCATTGGGGGGTTGGAACAAGATGATCTTTAAGGCCTCTTCCAACCCAAACTATTCTATGATTCTATGGTTTATGATCCTGATCAGACAGCTTAACACTTGGACAGCTGAAGTAGTTATAAAGACGTGGACAAAGAACATCTAGTGTTTGATAACAAAACAAAAAAAATTAGAACCTGATGATAAGTTACTAAACTTTCTTCTTAGGAGCAGATATGTGAGAAAGATAAAGCCTAGATCCCCAATGCAGCTTCATTCCTAAACAGTCTATAGTCTTGCTGCAGTGGAACACTAGAAATAATTGCTCTATGATGATACCAACATGGCCCAGATAAGAGTTGGGACTCCATATGGCTCAGTGTTATAGAAACACATTTAAAAGGATCAAATATAATCCTTTCTAAATATGCTTACAAGACAGAAAGTATGAGGAAGGAGCACTATTCACCATTTGTTGAAACAAAACCCAAAAAACAACCCATGAACCCATGACACTGAAGTAGTGCCAGATTCTCCACTCCCTCCACTACTGTGGCCCCCGACTCAGGCAACAAAAAAAACTATCACTTTTCAGGCAGTATGAAATGTAGAGAATTCTATAAAGAAGATATGCAAAGCCATGGAAAGATTCAAAGACAATCAAGAAAATTAGTGAAAAAAGGTAAAAGAATTAAAGAAACAAAGATGGAATTGGGACTTCTGTGCTGCACGGATATTAATATAACGACAGAGAAAGAGCAGTATCCAAGGAACACCAAAATTCTTTTTACAAGTAAATCAGGTGAGTGATTTCCCTGTTATCGTATTGACTAAACTACTGAATAGCACACTCAGAAGAGATTCTATTTATGGCAACGTTAAAAAACTGCTTGCAAATATTGTTACAATTTCTTTATCTTTCTTTCCTCTGCAAAATTCAGTCTTCCAACCTTATGATCTAGAATTCTTCTCTATTTTTCTTTTTTCTCCTTTTTTTTTACTTAATCTTTTGTTTCCCTCATATACTAGTTCTTCTGTTCCATTGTAACTCCCTCATTGTTTTTAAGATTCATGCCAAATTTTGCCTTTAAACACTTCTAACCTCTCACGCTGGTGCTTATTCCAGCTCCTCATGCCATCAACACAGTTTCCATTAAGAGCCAAACTCAGCTGTGATGCTGCAGCATCATGAAATGACACAAGGGGATTGTAATGTCACATCTGTCAGGGACCACTGAGCACCTTGTGGTCAGAAATGAATCCTGCTGAAGAAGCCGGTTAAGTGTCCATTGGAAAATAACAGAGAAATGTGAAAGAGAAAAAAACACTGAATGACTTTTTTTCTTTCTATGTGGCCATCATAGATTATCCCTGGAAGATATGGTAAAAAAAGAAAAAAAAAAAAAGTGGTTTTTTTGTTATTCAGAAGAGTCAAATGGCCCTTAAAACAGAACTCAGAAGACCAAAAAATTTTATTTATTTATTTATAGCACAGAAAGGAAGGGTTAATACAAGCTTCTGGCCTCAAATTGAGAAGAACTCAGGACAGGTAATATGTTTTTACTTGGTGCAAGCACCCACATGTGTGCGTACAAATTTCATCTTTCTCTTGTTATCCAGCACAGAGGAGATGTGAACTGACTTCTAGCAGCTGCTATTGAATTTTGAAATTTTCCTTTAGCCCAATCTGAGATGGCAGCTTCATCGTAAATAGGCCCTTGCTTTCCAGGTAGGCCTGAGAGCAACAGAGAGAAGCATGAGCAAAAGGGTATGCTGGCAGAAATGGAAGGAGAAATTCCACCAAGAAATTTTATCCTTGATATGCCATATTGGATGAAAGCCTTACCAAGATCTGCAGAAAATGGATTAAACACCGGTCACTCATCATGATGGCCTCTTGTGGCTCCCTTCATCCACACATTGCCTGTAGTAATGAAAACAGACATTGTTACTTATGCTCTCAAGGTCCTACTTAGCCCAAATTGCAAAACCTGCAGCCTGCTTGTTATCCAAGTCTTTGACTGGATAACAAAGGAAATACAGGATTTGGATCCCAGGGACGCCTCAGTTTATTATTCTGTAATAATAATAATAGATAATCTGTTGCATTAAAAAAATTTAGCCTTGATTGTACAAAGGCATCTCCCCAAAACCCCAGAGAGTTATTTTCTTATTCAGGTTTTAAAAGCAGTTGTAATTTCATCGCATCCTTTTTAATCCTCCATTACAAAGAGATGCATGAGAAATAGAGCAATTAGATCATAGAATCATAGAATGTGCTGAGTTAGAAGGGACCCATCAAGATCATTGAGTCCATCCCCTGGCCCTGCACAGGACAGCCCAAGAATCCCACCATGTGCCTGAGAACATTGTCCAAACACTTCTTGAATTCCGTCAGGTTTGGTGCTGCGACCACTTCCCTGGGGAGCCTGTTCCAGTGCTCAGCCACGCTCTGGGGAAAGAACCTTTTCCTGATTTCCGACTTAAACCTCCCCTGACTCAGCTTCATGCTGTTTTCCCATCCTGGCACTGCTCACGAGAGTGAAGAGATCAGGGTCTGCCCCTCTGTTGCCCCTTGTGAGGAGGTTGCTGACCACAGTGAGGTCTCCCCTCAGTCTCCTCCAGGCTGAGCAGACCAAGTGACCTCAGCCACTCCTCATACAGCTTCTCCTCAAGGCCCTTCACCATCCTTTTTACCCTCCTTTGGATGCTGTCTAATGGTTTAATGTCTTTCTTGTATTTTGGTGCCCAAAACTGCCCCAGGACTAGAGGTGAGGCCTCCCCAGTGTGGAGCAGAGCAGGGCAGGACAATCCCTTCCCTTGCCTGGATGGTGATGCTGTGCCTGATGCCCCCCAGGACAGGGTTGGCCCTCCTGGCTGCCAGGGCACTGCTGACCCATATTCAACTTTCCATCATCCCCAGGGCCCTTTCTGCAGCGCAGCTTTCCAGCCTCTCGTTCCCCAGTCTGTCCGTACATCCAGGGTTGCCCCATCCCGGGTGCAGGATCCTGCCCTTGCAGTTATTAAACTTCATACAGCTGGTGACTGCACATTTCTCTGATACATCGAGGTCTCTGCAGGGCTTCCCTACCCTCGAGGGACTTGACAGTTCCTCCCAATTTAGTGCTGTCATCAAACTTACTTAGTATTCCTTAGAGACCTGGGTACAAGTTGTTAACGTAGACATTGAAGAGAACTGGGCCGAGGATCTGATATATGCCTTCTACCATTTTCATTTTCTCAGTCAAAATTTTTCATATTGACTTTAATTTTGGAGGAATTATCCTTTGGAATACTCCCAAACCTTGTTGCACAGCTTTTGTCATCTCTCTCTGAAACATTTCCTGTTTATTACAGCTGTTCCATGGTGCTGAAACAGTTCAGCGTTTGATTCCTTTACCTAATATTGTTAAGATTCAAGTCTCCCAATATTTAGATGTTTAAATACAAAATGTTTTAGTTCAAGCCCATCTCATATAAACAGTTATTGATAAGACCACAGTCACACACATCTGACTGTCACTCAGGTGTTTATGGAGGCAGAAATAAAAATCCCATTCCACCTCAGTGTTAATCAATCTTTGTCACTCCACCAAGTTCTTTTATCTGATAAGATCCCCTGTGGCTAGAAGAAAGGAAGAAAAGAATCCTGTAAATGGAAGCCCTGCAGCCCAAACCAGCAGACCGAAGGAAATGGGAATACGGCTGCGTCTGGCAGCTGCTGCTTTTCAGGCCACCACAAGTCATCCAAACACCGGCCACTGCCGGAGGTGTGCTGGCTCTTTCACCAACACATCAGCTGCTCTCCTCTAGAGCCACCAGTTCTTGGAGCCAAATGCGTCATTTTGTTTGTTCAAACCACGGTACACTTCACAATCCAGATTTATGTCTTTCCTTGCCCTTCTCACCATTCACCTGAGCCAAACCCACCATAAGCACTGTCACAGAGACAATCCCTGCTGGCTCTGATCAGCCAACGGAGACATGGCCAATAAAAGCGAGCCAGGAAGGTGATAATCCATCACAGGTGGCCCAGGCACTATTCCTGTTAAAGGCACACCTGTTTTTTGACAGATCTAAATTATATCCCAGAGGCTGCCCTCACTGTAGTGATGCTTAAGACTGAGCCTGCACTCCAGACCAGGCCCCCTGTGGTCACTGCCAGTGTTTGCTCATGTCCTGTGCTTAGCTGGGATCAAGTAATCTCTGCCTTCCTGACAGGAAAACTGGGGCATACATTGGATACAGGGACATAGACTGGGTGTGGGCAGCACCCTGAGAGGCCCAGTTGGCACTGGGCAGATGCAGTCAGCAAAGCATCCTGCCACACACATATCCAGATGCGGTGTTGGCTCTTTTCCCTCTCCCCACACAAAGCTGAGGGTGAGTCATTAAGCACCAATGTGTTCCCACAGACAGGGACAGACCTGATATGGTGCTCGGAGTTTTGCTAGCACTCTACAAGTCATCTTCTGGTGCTGATGTGAGGGCTAACTTCGCAGCAGAAGAGAGGAGTGGAGGAAAATGAGGCTCCTTTGGAGACTGGCAAAGACAAGAGCTGGATAGAATGTCTGTAAAATCTCCGAACACAAATAAGATAAATTGTACCGAATGCAAACTTGCAAATTTCTTCTGGGATGCTACCACGAAGATAAACAGAGTTCAACAACAAGGTAATTATATGAGTAAATAGAAGCAAGAGTAAAGGAATAACATTTTTAAAAAGAGTAAAGAGACAACCTGGTGGGCAGCAAGTGCAGGGAAGGGGAGCCCATTAATAGAGAATCCTCATTCTGCAAAAGAATGTCTTTGAGCTTTGTAGGGAAACCTTTCTGAGTGAGTCTGATATAAAATATTCTGTGGTCACACACTGAGTTTATAATTAGGGAACTGCAAAGGTGAGAAGAAAAGGTAAGAGGATTGTTTTGGGATGTACCATAAGGGAAAATACAGTGTAACCCCAGTCCGTGTGACTCATGTTCAGAGTTTCTGTTGTCTCTTTATGATGCAGAAGTATATCACAGCCTGCACTTTTCTGTGGGAACTGGAACAGCGCTGAATTGGACAAGGTTGGCCCAAAGTGCCCTGTTCAGCAATTTTGTCAGAATGGCTCCTGCTGGGCCAGCAAATGTTGTTTTAACATGCGGGAGACTGTGACAATGCATAAAGGAATTTGAGACACTGCTGTGCAAGTGATTATTTTAGGTTTTTTTCATGAAGAGCCCAGATGGAGACTGTGAGCCAGTGTTTTTCAGGTAGACACATGTCTCAGAGCAAGAAGGGGTTTGTGATAAAGCTGTGAACTTTTGGTCTCCTGACACTGTGAATGTTCTGGTCTGAGAGAGGGAAGGGGTTGAGCACTGCTCAGGGCAGATGGGGACAGCTGGTGAGTTGACCAGCATCCACACACCAAACATAACTCATATCAATATTCACTATAGCCCTCAAAGGGCTGAGATTGCATGACAACATTTAAAATTTAAATACTTATAAACCCCTTCACACAGGCAATAAGTAGATTACATAAATACAATTTTGGTCATGGAATAGTTGGGAAGATTTATCTAGTGATGTTGTTGTTTGTTACTAGGATGGGTACAATCTCTGCCTGATGGTGCCACTTACCTCTGTTTTGGTGCTGCTAGACAGACTTCATTCTACATTAATTCTTCAACTGTTTGGAAAGACAGGCACAGAGATTCAGAAGAATAATAGCTGCTGTCTGGGGCATTCTTCTCACTGAAATTACATTTTAAAATTTTTATTGTATATTAGATTGATTCTGATCAACTCTTCTAGATCAAAATATTTCTCTCAAAAAAATTTTCACAGATGCTCTTCAATGATTTGCTGTTTCAAAATCATCCTATTTGTCTTCATTCCATTTCTCCTGACACACCACAGACAGGAAGTGAAAAAAGGGCGCAAATTCTGTGGAAGGCTGAAGACTGCCTATCACAGTAGACGACTGAGTTGATTATACACTTTCAATCCTGTCCTGACGTGATATTCAGAAATGAAAATATTTTTTTGTTTATGCTAGGTTATGTAGGTCTGAATTTCTGATAAAAATTGATTTGGTATTTAACTTCCTCAAATATTCTTGATAGAAGAAATTAGTATCAGGAATATAAAATATTACTACACCAGCATCACTTGCTTTGCAAGGATGAAAGGTAGGAAAATGAAAAAGAGATTATGTAAGGCAAAAGAGAATTTGGATCAAACTATTTATATTTCAAGGGAGGAGAGGAAGATACTTGCTTCCAGCTTTTTAAAATAAACTAAAAATTGCACAAATTTTAATAGCTTTTTTTGTCCAATTATTGTCTGAAAATTGTATAAGCACCAGAAAAAAAAGCATATTAAATCCACAGTTCATTACATTTGTTGGGATACTATTTTTGCTTTTCAACTCCTTCTGACATTTTATTAAAACATCTTTTTCCTGAGGATTATAATACCTTAAATGTGCATTAAAAATAACAGCTAAGATTGGAATCAGGACTAAATTTATCTTCTCTCTCACACTATTTCCACAAGGTTTTAGCAGCAATTTCATGACTTTTGGGGTACAATAGTCATTATAATTTAGTTATTGCAAATTGTTTGGTTTGCCTCTGTCTAGCAATGGCTCTGTTAAGGAGCCAGTTCTTACAATTGTGAAAGCCTGGATTCCAACCTTTATTTTTTAACGTTTTACAATATTTGTTATCTAATCCAATTCTATTTATGTGTTGAGACCTACGACTTGATTATTAACAACAGAGACACAAGTTTCTTAAGAGGTAAAATACATGACATTAGCTTATTAATGAAATTATATGCTCCTGTTTCCTGATTCTTTCATTCCACAGTTAAGTGGGTAAAGCAGGATGACAGTTTCTTTTTCAGATGCACAACTGAGCTGACAGCTACAACTAAAAGGAAAGTCCATTTGGAAAGTTGTTTGTCAAAAGAACAAAACCACTAATCAGCATTTTTTACAGGATATGTGTCAAGTTCATCCAGGACTTTTAACAAAAATGATTGGTCTCTATTTTTTCTCTATTTTTTTACTGGTTTAGGTAAAACACATTTACTCAAACACTTGTTTGCACTCAGTGGCCTCCTGTATTGGGTTTGCACTGCAAAAAAACACAGAGGGATGAATTTCTCCTAAAATATAGAGCAATGTTGAGTTGCTCCTAAAGGTTTTAGTTAGAGCTGAAAGAAATCAGAGATTTGAAGGGTAGGTTTGTATTAAGATATTTTTCATCCTAGAACCTCACTCTAAAGTTGTGCTAGTTAGTACATATTACAATGGGATTTTTCATTCTTATTGAAAAATATCTCTTTTTTTCCTTCAATAATAAAGCAATTCATGGTGGTCCATTCATAGAATCACGGAATGGTTGAGGTTGGAAGGGACCACTGGATGTCATCTGGTCCAAGCTCTTTGCTTGACCATCTGGAGCCAGATTTCCAGTCTTATCTTCTAAAAACTACTAATGGAAGGGTTCTGATGTCTGTCACAAGAACATACAGTATTTTTAGAAGTATAATAATAAATATATTCTTTAAAAAAGAATAGTGTAACCAAATGTTCACACATAACTATATTCTGCCTTAATATTCAGAAGTTTTGGTTCTGCTCCAGTGTAAAATGTAAGAAGGAATGGAGAAATAGAAAGGAACAAAAACAAGTGAAAAGAAATTTTAAAAAAAGGTTGAGATGCATTACATTTATTCCTCACCATTTATCCTCTGTGAGGATGAAGTAAAAATAAAAATTGCCTACCTGGAGTTCTGATGAACAAAAAAGAACTTATTGATTTAAAACTGAAATTGTTGTACATTTGTCATGCATTGGGAATAAAATCTTTCGTCTGGTAGAATATGGCAGAATAGGAAAAGATCTCTTCATAATCTCAGTAATGATAATATTTGTCATAAAACTTGCAGGCAGGTTGTTTTGAAAAGGCCAGATCATCCTGACCTACCCACAGGAACTGAAAGTGTTACATATAGGCAAGATATTTTCATGTTGTGCTTGTAACATTAAATTGAAGTAAAATTAATGCATTTTTCAATCTCTTTTTGAGAATTCATTTCAATTTAAAATGTGCCATGATTTCCCTAAAAGTGTCATTTTCAGTTTCTAAGCTCTACACTCCTAATTTTACTTTGAACATCTCTTCTTCTCTCTGGTGGGAACCAGATTTTTACATTCCCTTTAAATGTTCCCTTAGGCATAAGCTACATACCTGTAAAAGGAGGCAAAGATATTGGAGACTGCACATTCAACAGCTTCAGCCTTAGCAAGGTCAGCTCTTTGTGCATCTATCACTGCATTTTACTCTGCAGAAGGACACCGATACTTTAAATAGGCTCTGGGCTCTGCTTTTTAATGAGCTTGAGGAAATTTCTAATGGAATTAGTTAAATTTGCCTTTCCTGCCTTTAGGACAACATATAAATGCACACTCAAGTGCTACTGCTTTCAGAGGAAACTGTACCAATACAGCTAACGGAAGATTAGGGGAAGAGAAAGGTTCAGAAGGCAAAATTCATGTATTTATTTGGAGGGTTTGATGTCTGGGGGAAAAAATCAACCACAACTTTCTGAGTGATGATAACAGATTTTTATCTACATATCCAATGGTTTTATTTTTATTTTTACCTTATTTCATAGTATCACAAAATAATGCCATTTATCATTGCTGACACACTACAATACAATATAAGAGAGAATCATAGAATCATTGAATAGCCTGAGTTGGAAGGGACTCATCAGGGTCATCAAAGTCCAACTCCTGGCCCAAGAATTCCACCATGTGCCCAAAACATTGTCCAAGTGCTTCTTTAGCTCTGTCAGGTTGGTGCTGTGACCACTTTCCTGGGGACCCTGTTCCAGTGCCCAAACACCTTCTGGGGGAAGAAGTTTTTCCTGATATCCAACCTAAACCTGCTCTGACACAGCTTCAGGCCATTCCCTTAGGTCCTGTCACTGGACACCTGAGAGAAGTGAGTCCTTACCCCTCCCCTTCCCCTTGTGAGGAAGCTGTGGACAGATACGAGGTCTCCCCTCAGTATCCTCTTCTCCAGTCATTGAGTTTATCTTGGTAAAAAAATGTCAAGGCATCTGCTAGTTAACAGTGACTGAAACACCTTATCTGATAATCAATTTCTTTCCTGTTTCCTGTAGTGAAATGCTTGAGCATCTAGATTAAAGAATCTTCTACTTGTGGTATAATTAATAATTTGTATTAAAATGTTGAACATTCTGATGAAGAAAACCACATGAGGACACTGATTCATCAAAGGAAAAAGGATATTTCAATCTTTACTAATAGCAGTTGTCCTTTATGATTTGGAAAATAATTAATATAATTATTTCAACAACCACGTAGTCACTTCCAGAAGTCACCTACATTAACATACAGAACAGAATTAATCACATACCATGAAAAGATGTGAAAGTGATTGAAATACACAAAATAAAAATCAATCTGTCAAGATGTTTTAGAATCTCAATTATATTTTGACCATTTTATTATTCATGAAATTTAAAAGAATGTTTTATTCCACTCTAACTTAGAATGAAAACAAAGGTTTAAATGTCAAAATTTCTTAGAAAGTCAGACCTTTTAGCTTGGTACTTTTCCAGTCTTTCTTTGAATCCTTTTGCACTGGCTTTTGTTTAAATACAAGGGAGACTTTTTGTGCCAAGTTACATTATTTCAAAGCAAACTAATGGACCCTCTTTTTCTTTCTGGAATTAAAATTCTAAATTTTGGCAGGACCTTGGTGTTCACTCTCGGTCTCAATCTTTGCCTTTCTTCCATTCTACTGCAGCAATACTTTTTGATTGTTTTGTTTTCCCTGACTGTGCAGGTTTTTGACTCAGCATCCACCATCCCACCATCTAAACAGAAAGATTCTGATAGGAACTTCATCCTGACTTTTATGGGAAACCACACAAGCAAAAAACAGCTGGTATATGGACATAACTCTGTTGATCTCATCAGCCAACAGCATTGGAAATTCCAGTCCAGGAGGTTCTGCACTCTCCCCTTTAGCTGACTAATTCCTCTCTGACAGAAAAAGATTAAGCAAAATTTTGTATATTTTCTTTGTCTTCCTTGGAGTGGAGTCAAGTCCAGAGGGAAATGGAGGTCTTATGGATGTGAGCAGGAAAAGTGGTTCATGTGGCTCTTTAGGTTTTGGGTCACCACAGGATACCTTCACACGAGGTCCTCTCAGAACATGATCAGCTGAAGGAATATCTACCTTAGCGATTTCTTACAGATGAAAGCACGAAAATACAGATTTTTTCACATACCTGTACATGTGAGAGAAATATCACCTTTGCAAGATGAGAATCAATCACAGAAAAAGCATCTTGGTGTGCATCAGTTGACAAATGTCATATATTCCCTGAAGCAGTCCATGCTGGAAGCAATCTGTTAAGCCATCCAGCTTTGCTATGTGCAGAAACAGAAAAGCAATTCATACTTCTGTGTAGTTTAAATGCCTTTAAAACTTCTTTCACTGCTGGGAAACTTTTCTTTGCATTCAGCTTCAGTATGCTGAATTTAATGTAGTTATTTGGATCTCTGTTAAAACAGACAAGCAAAAGTTCTGCTTGGAAATCTTAGTCATTTCAAGATATTAGATCACTGTAGAATTTTGGCTGCAAGATAGAGATGAGAAATAACAGGGAAAGCTTGGGGGGGTTTTTTTGTTGTTTTGATGGCTTTGGTGAGGTTTTTTTTTGAGTATTCAAACTTCAACGTACTTGGCTTTTAAAGAAAATTCTCACATGGTTTCTCAACGTTTTTCTGACATTTTACATTTTTCTCCACTCACCCAAAGAAAAGCTGATAAACCAAACCATAGAGACAGAGTACAGCATAGGAGAGTTTCACCAAAAACATGGAATAAGATTGCTAATAGGAACTGGATACATCAGGACTATTACATGAAAAAGCTGGAGAGGCTGCACAGAGGATTATCAGGATAACCGAGATTGTAGGGCACACTACCTACAGGATGAGCTTCAGGGAGCTCACACTACTCACTCTCATGAAAAGGTGGGTGAGCAACAATCTGAGCTCTGCTTTCAGCTACTTGAAGAAAAACCACAGAGGTGATGGAGCCCAGCTCTTGTCCACAGTGAGATGAACGTAACAAGAGGTAACAGCCCAGCATGGGATGTTCAAGCTGGACAATAGGATGAATCACAGCACAAGCAGGGCAGTTCAGCAGAACAGGTGATAGCACAGCTGTAGACCCTCCATCCATGGAGGTTTTCACACCTGGGTGTGTCAAGCCCAGCTGGCCTGATCCAGATACGTTGATGTTGACAACAGTCCTGCTCCAAGCAGGCAATTGGACCAGATGGCTCCAGAGGTTCCTTACAACCAGCATTGTAAGGATTCCACTTTAACATACCATGGAAAATACGATAGAAAAGGAAGATTTCATAAATTACATGGGGATTCCTTTCATACCCGATGAAGAAAAAAGCCTTCAGCTTTTGAACCAGAGGCACTCAAATAAAAAATGTCCTCATCCTATTTCACAATGATGTATGATGAACATTTTATAAACAACATTAAGCAATGGAGGGTGCAAAAAGAAAAATGCTGTGATTCAGGCTACAATTCTCAAACAAAGTATTATTATTCCCTTTGAGAACAACCACCTTCTCACAGGGCTCCTTACTGTCTGAAAAATATTTGCCACATGACTGATGTTGTCATGCTGGATACGAATGGAACCCATCTGGAGGAAATATCTGAGGGAACCAGATGTTGAACCAGCAAGAAGGGTTTCTTTGGGCTACTGTGTGAGAAAACAGTAAGTCCCTCTAATTAGAACTCTGCTAAGTGAAACTTGGATTTCCCTTCTGCTGTTGCATACAAGATGAAAAGGTACCTTCCATCTTTGCACACCCCCAGGACACTCTTTCTCTTGTATAATAATTGTTGCAATGCATCTGTAATGATTACAGCTGGGCAACATTTTCCTAACAAACCAGAAATAATTTTCAAAGCTTTCAGCAGTCTTGGGCCAACTTCTGGCTGGTTTTCATTCAACCTTAGTCCATATTCTGAGCACATTCCCACGCCAGATTTTGGCTTAAATTCATGCAGGAATGCAGGTTTTTCAAGGTCACCTGTAAGTGACACCAGCTGGTTGATTTCCTGCTTACAAAGATTAGCAAATGGAAATTGAGTAGTTTCAGATGAGGTATATTTTTGAACCCCTTCAGAATAGAGCTGCTATCCAAGACTCTTGAGTACCAAACTACAGAATATAAACCAGAAGTAATAAAAAACTGTCCTTCAAACCCTTTGGCACAGAAATTCTGTGGTTCACACAGCCTCAGCTGGAATTTCTTTGCTTGTTTAATTAGGTCTATATTTTTCAAAGTACTGTTACATGTAACTTCTTTCTTTTGCTTGCCTTTTCACAGCAAATAGGTTTAAGCCCAGAAATTCAAGACTATCCCCTGAGACAAGTGCAGTTAGCTATGAAATGGAGGAGAAAGCTCCAAGTGTAATAGAACGGTCCCTTTGCCTGACATGTCTCCTTAGATTTTCATAAGTGCTTTACTTAGCTGTCTGTACACAGCTGTCAAAGAAGCAAGACTGTAAACAAGCCTCAGGTGGCCCAGAGGCTGTCATACAATTTCAGCCCCTCTTCTCCCAAAACGTACTAGATATATACATGCCTGTGTCTTTAATATGTGTATCTATCCATATGTGTCTATATGGAGAAAAAGGAGGATGGAGAACAAAGACATGTCCATTCACAAAGGCTCACGTTTGTCTTTGACAATAAAATAGACCATGGTCTTGGAATAACTGAATCACAGAAAGGGTAAGGTTGGAACATGGGTGGAGTCATCTGGGTCCTACCTCCCTGCTCAAGCAAGGTCATCCCAGAGCACATGGCACAGGATTGTGTCCAGATGGTTCTGGGATTTCTCCAGTGAGGGGGACTCCACACCCTCTCTGGACAATCTGTTCCAGTGCTCGCTCACCCACAACATAAAGAAGTTCTTCCTCATGTTCAGGTGGAGATTCCTGTGCATCAGTTTCTGTCCATTGCCTCAGCACCACCAAGCAGAGCCTGGTCCATCCTCCCGACACCCTTCCTTCAGACAGTTGTTTCCACTGCTCCCTCTCAACCATCTCTTCTCCAGGCTAAACAGGCCCACCTCGCTCAATCAGTGAGAGAGATGCTCCAGTCCCTTAATCACCTTTGTAGCTCTCTGCTGGACCTGTTTCAGGAGCTCCATGTCCCTCTTGAACTAAGGAATCTAGAACTGGACACAGTACTCCAAAAAAAAAGCAAAAAACAACCCCGGATTTAAGGAAAAATTGTAAATTTTGAATAAAACTGTCAGCTGCTCAGTTGATATGCATTCAGAGATTTTGTCTAATTAGCTAATAAAGTCACAGAACTACTGACTGTTATTTGGAAATGGAGTACTTCCAGAGATTTAGACATGGTATCAATCTTCCAGCATTTAACCCTGGTAATTACTGCTTTGTAAATTTAATTTCCCACCCTTCTACACAACAGAATGAGTTTCAGGGAAAAAAAAATCACAACAGAGAAACAAAACCAAACCCTTAACCATATACACCATATACACCATATACACAAGATATCTGAGAGTAACAAGCTCTATGAGCTTGTAAGAAAAGAAATTATAGCAGTCAAACTTGATTGCTTTTCTTAAGAATCAGTGAATGAAATTAAAAGAACAACAGTAACAGATCAGAAAACATACCTGGATTATACCAGAAAACACTGGCTATGGCAGCACAGTCATTAAAGTAATTTTGAACTTAAAAAGTGACAGTTCAAGAACAAACAATCTATGGGGCCAAAGAATATTATGACAGCGGAAAGGAAAGTTTGTGGGATGCATCTAAAGCAGCACAGGAATCAGCAGCATGCTGAGTCTCACCGGCCTCCCCAGCAGTGACTTGACAAAACAAGGTGAGCAGCACATAGAAGATATTTGTGGCAAGTGATGCTGCAAGGACCTGTGGAGTAAAAATTCCAGCAGAAAGGTATACACAGCAGCTATACAGGCTGGCAGCAAATAATTAACCTGTGTCCATGTTATAAAATACAAGGCAATATGCTGTCATGGCATGAGCAAACGTGGCACCACACTGGGAACACACTTGAACATTAATCTTATCTCTGCTGCAGATTTCAGGTACGATGGTGGGCAAGGCCTCTTCACTTTTTTGAGTCTCACCTTTTCCTCCAGCTGTTGGCCATTTCATTAATGCAAATTCTAAATTTTTCATAATAGGAAAGATTCCTATTCAGGATTTGTACCTCACCGAGCATACCAGGACAAGATCTAGACTACAGCCTCTGTCAACTCTATTCCATGTAAAATCATGGCACCAATACAGTCAAAATTTATTTACATCTGGTCTAGCAAGAGAATGAATCACTCTGTGATTGAAGATGACACCATATGTTCTATGAAGTAATATCCACAGTTTCCCTTGTAAAGCAGCATTTATTCACTATTCATTCAAATAAGAAAGATTTGAAAATTGATCTTGTCTAGCAGAGAAAGATGCATTTCCCTGTTTCCCATGTATTTGCAACTGTTTGCCAAAAAGCAGATCAAATTCCAAGGGGGATGGGATATTTATGCAAAGAAAAAAAAATTACATTGTCCATGTTTAGACAAATGCTAACAAGTAAATGTGGAGAGGATATGAAGCTTCACGCATCAAAGATTGTTTTTTCACTGAGAGCTGAATTAGTTTACATTTAACACAGGGTAAGAGTTCAGTTTCCCAGGAGCAGGTGACTCACTGATATTTCAAGAGGTATATTAAATGTATGGTAACATGTTCACCTTGCCCCACCTCTCCACCAGAGGATCAGCCTACCTTGCTTCTTGCACATTCTCCCTCCCTAGACCATCTTTGCATCCACCTCATCCATCAGCAGGGCTCAGAAGATCTCTGAGTTCAGTGTTTATACTCCAAACAGACTCTTATCCAATAACCTCCATGAAATCATAAAGCTGCAGAGAACCTTGGAAATACATGCACAAGAAAACAGAATGCCACCATTTAAATAATAACTTTTACAGACTAAAGTGAACTCCTCGAGCCCAAAGCAGAATAAATACAGACAGTACATCCATTAGCTGCAACTGAATAAAACATTATTCATAAAATGGGTAATTTAGATCTGATTAATGTTTATAAATGTGTTTACATAAGAATCAGATATTAACCTATAGCTTTAAAGGATTTAATTAGCCTTGGAATATTGTGTCAGTGTACAATGAAAAATAACTAATTCACAAAGGAAATGCAAAGAAAATCTGCAAGCACAAATGAGGTCAATTAATTAAGCAATTTGCATAAATTTGAATGGTTATTTTCAGGGCATTACTGACATTTTGCACTTCCTATTCCCATCACACCGGCAAAAATAGTCTTCTCTCACCCTATTTATATGATACATCAAACATCTCATGGGATCCCAGAATACCAGCACACACCACAGTATAACAGCTTCCACACACAGGCTTTCTGAACCATGCAGAATCCAGCATCCCATTTCCAGCTGTACTACCTTATCACCAGCAGATGCATTTACAGGCTGTTATAGCTTCATTCTTACCTCCAAATGGAGGAAAAAATATGAAATATTACTTCATCTCCATTACATTTTTACATCCTGAATACCAAACAGATGGTAACAATTACAGATGGGGATATATTTCTTGCACAAGAAGCCAAATGCTGCGCAGCTCACCAATTGAAATCTGGAACAAGTCACTTAATGAATTTAGTTTATCCAGAACTAAATTGGTGAAAAAGGGTAGAGGAATTTGGCCTAACAGTTACATATTCCCATGGTTACCCTGGCAATACTACAGAAACAAGCTCCTCTTAATAAAAGTACGTCCACACAGATCTTTTGGTTTCTTCCTATTATCCATGTAACAATCAAGGCACAAATTAATATTTACTAAAATGCAATATTGCATTATAGCCTGACATTTTTTTTTTGCAATACATTTTTCTGTACATTTCATAGACTGAATTATTGAGAATTGTGATTAATTTACTGAGTCCTTCTATTTTGTCCCCATCTGTTTAACACAGTCACAAGTGAATTTTTCAATGGTGTATTTATTTATATAGCAATTCCTAGGCCAGAACTTCAGCTGATGCAAACAAGCATTTGCTTTACTGAAGTCAATGAAATAAAACTGCCTGACATCAGCTGAGAACCAGAATTTTGTATATGATATATGTCAAATGTTAGCATGGACCTGAAAATGAAACCCAAAATTATTATTATTCTTGTCAGTGACTACAATTCTTTGTCTGTTGATCAATATATATTTCAAAATCAAAACAACTTTAACTCCAATAAGATCAAAATTGCGTATTTAGAAAATGTAATTTTCATCCATTTCAACATTTGTCCCTTTGCTTTTTTTTGCCAGACTAACCTTTTTCAACAAGCATTTGTGATGAAACCATTCCAGTACTAGCAAGGAGACAAACAGATCTGTTTCTCTCACTTGCTGCTTTTTTTTCTGTTACATGAAATTGCAAAATTCTTACAAACAGCCCAGCAAGTAAGCTTTCTGTCACTTTATGCCTTGCCAAACCATTTTGCCTTCTTTATGCTGCTAAGTACCACTAAGTCTCTCAGATTTATTATTTTAATTGTTAAAAAATAGCAGCAGTAGAAGTTACTTCTTCAACTTCCACACACCACTGGTTGCTCATCAGGGACTGTTTTTTCAGAACCCACTGTGGTTCCATCTGTCTCAGGCTCTGTGTAATCATGTAGAAAGCAGAATTTCCAAAGAGCATAAAAGAATAGATTTATTAAGAAAAGAAGATGTGATTAAGACAATCAACAGCTGGTAAAATGCCAGAGAAGGTCCATGAGATCAGGAGATTTGCTTTCACTGTGCTTTTTCTGCTCCTGCTCAGCTTGAGGGATGAGCATATTTTGGTTTAAACTACCCAGGAAAACCTATTTTATGACACCATGGATCACTGAAATCAGAATTTCCTCCTCTTGACAACTTCATTGTCAAGTAGAAATCCTCCTGACCTAGTTGGAATTTGTAGTGATAAACATGTTAAAAAAGAACACCCTTTCAGTACTCTCATCAATTTGGCAGTGGAACAATTTGCCAGGGGTGCAAGTGTCTAGTTGAATCCAGGATTTACACACACTTTGGGTGAGTGCTAGAAGTGCTAATTCTGTGACTATGGTATGGGTATTATTCTACTATTTTCTCACCCCCTTTTGTGAGAAACTTAGAAGATTTTATTATATTACTGGTAGGGGAACAATATCAATAATAATAAAAATCCAAAATATCATACAAGATGGTAAGAGCATGACCTTCCCATCTATAATTCAATTCTTATCTGAGGTATTTAAAAGCTGCAATATCTGCTATAAAGTTTACAACCTTCTAAGAATTAGTCCTTGACTCCCATTAAGAAACAAAGCTGAAAAAGATGCTTGGTGAGCTAAAATTCAACTGCTCTGTGGAGAGAAATGGACAGTCCAAGCGAGCCTTTTCAGGATGAAGGCAACACTTTTATCTGCTGCACTGTTTAGAGAAAAATTGCTGACATCCTCTGATAGAGGATTAAGATTTAAAGGACATATGGGCTTTCTGGAGGAGCCAGTCAAGAAGGACAATTTAAAATTGTCTAAGCTATCTGCCTGTATCTTTGGCCATTCTTATGCCCCTAAAGCTCATGCTAGTCATCCATTGAAGTGTGGAGGATAAATATGCCCCAAAGTCTTGCAATACATGAGCTGCATGCTGACACAAGTGTCTCAAAGAGCACGCAGAGCTCTCTACAAAAGCAATCACAGTCCCTGTGCTGGGCTGTCACAGAACACACAGTCCCTGTTCCCTCAGACTTATCACCTCCATGGTATTCACTCTCCTTCCACATTCCCTCTTCTCCCAAAATAGCTGGAATCAACACCAAGCTGGTATTTTACAGAAAGAGGTGCCATGCTTGCTTGCAAAGTACAATTCTTGCTCCTGGGCATCCAAGGGTGGCTCCCTGCCCTAAACGTGTCTGTTAGCAAAGGTACCGACTGCTGCACCTGCAAGTGCTGGAAACCACACCAGAGCACCGCTGAGCACAGGGGCAGACATAGTTCCAGGCAAGGATATAGAGATATATATAGAATTTGGCAAAAGTGATTTTGGTCTGTAAAGGGTTTAAATGCACATACTACGAAGTTTTCCTTCAAATTCTCTGCAGACTCTCCAGCTATGTCTTAAGTGATAAATCAGAGACAGAGCAGAATTCTGAGCACTGTCCCGAGATTGTCACTACAGATTAATTGCTACCACAGTTGCTGGAATGGGGTTTGCTCCAGGCAAAGCTCAGGTATGTTCTGGGATTTGTCGCAATAGGCTGTATGGATGAGGCTACACTGTTTTGAAGGGGGAGAGGATTAACTGTATGAATGTGAGCAGTTATGTCATTTGCCTTCAGAGACAGAAAGCAAACCCTTTCCCATACTGTCTGTTCTTTTGACACAAATATCATCAGTGTAGGGAAGAAAATAGAGTTTGAGAGTTGCTTGAGAGTGTCAGAGGGTTGTGCAGGCCCAAGGCATAAAAACCTGATATCACCTCACCCGTTCTGGAACTTAGGAGGGTTCATGCGATGAACTGTGCCCAAAGCTGGAACTAAATTTTGTTTTGTTGAATTGATTCACTCCAAAAGAAAAGTCAGAAGGTATTTTTTCCAAATTGGAAGAGCAGTGGGTCCGAGGTGTCGGGTTGCACTGGTGAGATATTTATTTAGCTGCAAAAACCCAGCAGACCCTCAGCTGGTGTAAATTTTTCCTGTTACTATCAAAAAACCATCATCTATCTCCAGGAGCAAAGGACCAAGACTGAGGCAGCAGGGCTGTTACATGAAGGGGTGACAGGGATTACTCCTGGTCTTTCCCCATGAAAAGTGAGATGGGATTTGGGGAAGCCATGAAGCCTTCCAAACCCAGGAATAAGCTCACAGAAAAAGGAGAAGGAGACCCAAGTCAAACACAGATGATGAAAACTGGAGAGGGCAGCAGCATATAAAAGAAATCCAAAGTTTACTAGTAATCCTGCCTAACTCCACCAGATTGCCTCGAGTAGAGTCATGGCTCAAAAGAAATCGAAGACTACATTGACTGAGGGCTTGATCCAGGGCCCTTTCACAAAGCTTTGTGTAGAGCTGAGAAAAACTGATGAAATCTTCTATAAAAAATAAGATAGACTCTCTTGCCTTCGTGCTAAAATTCTTTGATAAAAGGAACTCCTCAAGGGTGTTTCAATACTTTAATCTGAGCAGTGGCTAAGCATGAAATGGATGTTATTGGACTAACAGCTTCTCGGTGACTGTTCAGAGGTAATGGAATAGCATCCAAATGCACTGAGAAGGAAAAAAATTTGCTGAGATAAGTGAGTTTGGGGTGATTTATGAGTGAATTTCTGGATTTTCAACAGTACTAGAGAGTTTCATAGGGGCCTATATGAAGGTGTGAGTGTTTTCATCTATTTATAATGCAAATTAGAGAAACAAGTATTGAGAGGAGAAGAAAGATACATTTCTTAATTGGAAACTTATGGAAGCTTTTCCCACAATGAAAACATATATTTTTACCTGGGAGGTATTTGTAATAGTGCAGGGACTCAGTGGTATCTTGTACATTATTTTGTTGTGATTATACCAGCTCTGTTACAAGCCCCTACATCAGATGACCTCTAAAATATGAAAACAATCACTCTTCACTAACATTTTCTAAGTCTCAGCTCTGGCAGACAGACTCATCAGCCTCAGGTGCTACTCCAGCCATCTCCCCATGCCTTAATCATTTCAATCTCTGCTTGAATTGTAAGCCTGAGAGCCCCTGAATGCCCCCTGGCTGGTGGAAGCCAGACTGACTTCGTGAAGTCTGGAAGAAGACAAGAAGCTGGTTAAGCTTGTGAGCTCAAATTAAATGGCTGACAGTGAAATCTGCTAACACTGCTCCTTAGGAAAGCACAGGAGGGTTTTGGATAGTAGCTAGAACTGACAGCTTTTTACAGATTTGTGGCTTGTCCTTGGAAAGAAAAGCAACACAAAAACAAACCCTACAACAACACCTTTTCCCAGCAGTGCTCAGTTTCATACTAGCTTTTATTGTTTACTAAAGAATCTTCAAAATATCCTCATGATGGCCATTATCAAAAGTCTTTTGGTAACACTGAGCACTGCATTTTCCAGAGGCATTTGACAAGGGCCAGTAACAAACACATTTGATGAGTTTAATTTGCTGTGGGACAAGAGGGAACATTTTGATTCTGAGATTTCCTGAGTCAGAGGTTGTTTTTAAGAGTATTGATGACCTTTTCTTCCCTTCCTTAATTTTTTTAACTTATTTTTTGGTCACATGAAAGCTTTTGGCTTCTGCAGCATCAACTTTAACAGATGATCTGTTTGCAATAGCAAACACAATGAACCATCATTTCCTATTTATCTTCTCCAGGCCAGTCATGACCATACAGAAATAAAATCCTCTTCTATTCAAGCATCTCTTTGCAAAATCATTCTGCTCCTTTTTTTCTTAGAATCTGCAGCTGGCCGTTTTCAGAGAAATTCTACTGGGCTACAAGGATTTATAACGTAACCAAAGAGTGAAGTTTATGTTCACATGCCACACAAAGCTATTAACTCTGTCCATTCCAGTGCTGAGCTGTAAATACTGATATCTGTAGAGCACTATCCTGCAGGTTATGGCAGCACTCCCTGTAGCAAAGGGGGAAATGTCACCCTGTTCCTTGGCTGTAGATTCTCTGTGTGGAAGTTATGCTGCCATTTGCAGCTAAAAGGACCTCACAAAGGAGGTATCCATAGTCTTTGGGAGGCCCATGCTCAGGTTCCCCACTAATGGAAACCAACACTGAGGCACCAAAGTTTAATCCTGAGGAGATCCTGTTTTGTTTTACGCTATGGGGCAAATATGGAGTTTATGAAATCGCACCCGAAGCTAATTAAAGTCATCCCCCCCTTCAGCCTGTGTTCATTATTCACTACTTAATGTTGCTTTTTTGGGGTGTAAGCCACTAGGGAAGATCACAGGTCACTGCCTGGCTGAAGTTAAAGGTCTTCTGCTTTCTCCAACATCGAGAGGTTTTGGGGGATTTCTCTGCTGGATTTTCTGCCATATAATATTAATTGTTTAAATGCAGTATAACCTACAAAAACACTTATCTGGCGAATTGCTGATGACACTCCATGGCTTCTTTATTAACTTTCAGACTGACTGGCCAGCCAAGCAAGTATCTAATCTAGGCTGTAAATCCTAGCTGATATCCCTAAATGCAATGTATTTTCTAACACTAATTTAACCTTGTCTTTACAAACAATTAATAGTACACAGACTCACTTCAAGACCTGCTTCCACAGATGAATATTTTAAGGGTTCTTTGTCGGATCCCTGAGAAGTTTTTGGTGAGCCCAAGTAGGAGCTGAAGGCATGAGCCATGTCTGTATTAAGTTTAGAGTTGTTTATTTTCACAGTTCAACACTGCAGACAATCTCACCAGATTTCTAAGCAAAGCACAAGAAACAGACTGAAAATAAGAATGTCAAAGTCACTGTCTCTTCCACCAGCCTTCTCTAACACTTGATATTGTTGAAGCCTCATAAATAAAAGAAAGGTGACATTCACAGTGTTCCAGATTAATGGGGATATATTTCATAAATCACACATTTAAAAATATGTTTCTCCTTTGTAAAAAAAACTAAAGCCTCCACTTCAGTATCTCCACTTCATTTCTCCCAATGAAATATTTCATGATTTTTCCTTAATACTCAATCTGAAGAAGAGTTCAGATCGATTGAAGATAAAAATAAAGGAGAAACAAAAGAGGAAGGAGATAAAGATGATGTGAGCAAGGTGATATGTACACATAATTTTACTTGGTTGAGTCTGGAACAACCACAGTGCTCCTGTACTATAGCTACAGGAGATTTTATCCAGGTGATCTGCCATGAGCAACCACTAGACCATGAAAGGTCTATTGTACACCCGCAGTACTTTCTAATTCAATGCTCCCTAAGCAGTACTGCCCATCCATGCCACTTTCTCCTTTTGTCTATTGCATTTTCAGTTTAGCATGGAAATATTTATGTGGCAAATCTCAAATAATAAAACAAACAAAAAAATCTCAGTTTTTTTTTAGTAAGATGAAAACTGTGCAGAAACTAGAGATTCATTTTCCCTGCTGTTTGCAACATTTGTCCATCGGTATTTCCAAAAGGTTCTATATTTTATTTTAATTATAGAAATCTTCAAAACATTCCCAACATTTATTAGGTTTCCTCTTTCCATTCACAACTCTAATGTATTTCAGGGCAACTTTGGAATTTGCTTTGACATGTTTGCCAGAAGACTGATACTGCACTGCTCATTTTTTTCATCCTCCTCATGATTAAAATTAACATAATAATAGAATATTAATATAATATATAATATATATACTATATATTATATATATATATAATATTAAAGTAGCATAATATTAACTAGCTCAGATAAGGTATGTTTTTATCCCAATAAAATAAATCTTTTAACATGGATGGGCAAACATGTTTGGCTAATAAAAATACCCCAAACACATTGATACTGCAGTCAGGGAGCCATTTTAGCATTCATTTGAAACAAACCTGAATTCTGAAGCCTTCGGGAAAGAATGTTTACAAAACAAAAAAGGGAAAAAATTATTTTAAACAGTCTTATTTTAAAAGCCTTATTTTTTCAAACCTATGCTTATCTGCATACATTATGCAAGACCAGTAGTGAAGGGGTATTTCCAAACAAATCCAAGCAGAGATAGCCAACAGGGTTTTAATCCACAGATAAAATCCAAATCCATTAAGAAAAGTTTATATGGGAGGTAATACCTCTTTTTTTTTTTTTTTTTAAATTTTTCTAAAGTTATTGCTATATATTATGGGAGGAAAAAAAAAGATTTTTGAGCTCAGATCCACTTTGTGTCTGAAACAAATAGTAGAATTCAGGTTGAGCATAGGTTTAGAGTCTTAATCAGATCAACAAATTGACATAAGTACAGTTGGTACTTAATCAAAAAGAAAAATTCTTGAGCATGTTAGAGTGACACACAGAGAAAAAGGGATTTTCACAACACTTCTAACCACAAGCAAAAATAAACATAAAATGGTAATTCTTTAGAACTAAAGATTTTCTGTAAAATATCTCAAGGGTGTAATCAAGTGAAATGTGCTTTGTGGGAAAATGACTATGTATGTTTGTATTTTTTAGTCAATAACCAATATTTAAAGCTGTTAATATAAAATTGGAGACATACATTCAAACCCTTTCCTGACTCACAGATAAAGGGTTGCTACATATTAANTGTGCAGAAACTAGAGATTCATTTTCCCTGCTGTTTGCAACATTTGTCCATCGGTATTTCCAAAAGGTTCTATATTTTATTTTAATTATAGAAATCTTCAAAACATTCCCAACATTTATTAGGTTTCCTCTTTCCATTCACAACTCTAATGTATTTCAGGGCAACTTTGGAATTTGCTTTGACATGTTTGCCAGAAGACTGATACTGCACTGCTCATTTTTTTCATCCTCCTCATGATTAAAATTAACATAATAATAGAATATTAATATAATATATAATATATATACTATATATTATATATATATATAATANAAAGTTATTGCTATATATTATGGGAGGAAAAAAAAAGATTTTTGAGCTCAGATCCACTTTGTGTCTGAAACAAATAGTAGAATTCAGGTTGAGCATAGGTTTAGAGTCTTAATCAGATCAACAAATTGACATAAGTACAGTTGGTACTTAATCAAAAAGAAAAATTCTTGAGCATGTTAGAGTGACACACAGAGAAAAAGGGATTTTCACAACACTTCTAACCACAAGCAAAAATAAACATAAAATGGTAATTCTTTAGAACTAAAGATTTTCTGTAAAATATCTCAAGGGTGTAATCAAGTGAAATGTGCTTTGTGGGAAAATGACTATGTATGTTTGTATTTTTTAGTCAATAACCAATATTTAAAGCTGTTAATATAAAATTGGAGACATACATTCAAACCCTTTCCTGACTCACAGATAAAGGGTTGCTACATATTAAAAGTAAGGCTCTGAAATTCCCATGGAAAGAAAAATCCCTCTTTACTCTTCCATATAATATGTTAAGAATCTTAATTTTATCACAGAAAGGGAAGGGCATTTCATAAAATTTGAAAAAAAATCAGTCATACACTGGGAAGATCATCTCCTCTGCACCTCCATCAATAACTTACAGCATTAGATCATAGGTCCAGGGGAATAATTTCATGAGTGGGTAGAAGAGCTGTAAGTCTCCAGTGAGCCAGCCAATGAGCTGGGACATAAACCAAGCTTTTCCTATGTGTATGTCATAACAATTTGCCTGCAGTTTTTTAATCCCTGTTTTGAAAGCATCAGAAAACTGAGGGGTGAGGAGTAGCTATTTTAATGAGATTTCTACTGCAAAGTAGTGTTGGAAAGTGTGCAATTAACAGTGTGCATTTTCCTCATTTTTTTCTGATGTATTTGACTCAGGGAAAAAGAACCACCACCACCAAAAAAACCCCCAAACAACAACAACAAAATACAAACAAACCCCACAAAAACAAACAAACATAACACCCCACATGAAAATGAAGACTGCAATGATATCCTAAAGAAAATCACTGGACAAACTAAGACTATTCAAACACAATATAAAATTTGCATACCAGCATTTGTCATAATGTAGGTGGGGTTTTTTACACTCCAACAGCAAACATTCAAAATTCGTTTATAGGAGTTAAGGGTCAGCCCTAAAATTGGATCATGTGGTATTTCTGATCATGCTTCTCTAGTTCTGGGCTCTGCTCAATTAGGACCTAGGTAATTTGGACATTCTTTTGTTGTATTTTGATTTATCTAATTATCCCCTCCTCATTCACAGAAGTAATATAAGTCTATCACTTTTGCTTTACCAAATTTATGACAGTATTCTGCTTCTTGGCACTTGGAAGTGTCTGGAAGTAATGATATCAACGAAGCACTCACCCTTGATAATTACTTTCTGTATTTTATATGTAAAATGTAAGACCAACAGAAGGCCATTTCATCTGACAAGGAAAAAGTAATAAAATTAACTTTCTATTGATCTCCCTCCACTGCACTTGCAAGAATGATAAAGGCATAACTCCAGCAGGTACATCACAGTTTTGAACCTAGAGAAGCATCTTACCTGTAATGCTGTTAATTAAATGCAAAATGTATTATGTAGCTCTCTATACATTGAAAGGCTGAGTAACCCCAACTCTCTAAACCTGACTTCACAAGGGAAGTGTTCCAGCCCTCCCTATTGTTTGTGGCCACTGATGGACCCACTCTAGGAGATCCTCATTTAAATTAAATACTCAAAATGAGGGTTTCATGAGTGAAGAAGGAGAGAATAATTTCCCGTGACCTGCTGGTCACATTTCTTTGGATGCAGCCCCGAATATGATAAACTTTCTGGGCTGGAAACAAACTTTACCAGTCCATGTTCAATTTTTTATTTACCAACATCACCAAGTCTTTCTTTGCAAGGCTGCTCTCAATTCATTCATCACCTGGCCTGCACTGACACTGGGGACTGCCTCAACCCAGGTGCAGCACCAGGCATTTAGCATTTTTAAACTTCATGAGGTTCACCTGGGCACACTCTTCAAGGCTGTCAAGGTCCCTCTGGATGGCATTCCTTCCCTCCAGCAAATCAACCACACCACTCAGTTTGGTGTAATCTGCACAGGAGCTGAAGGTGCACTCGATCCCACTGTCTGTGTCATTGATAAAGATATTAAATATTTTTTGTCCCAATGTGGACCCCAGAGGGACATCACTTGTTACTGATCTCGATTTGGACATTGAGCTTTTGACTGACACACTTTGGATGCAGCCATCCAGCCAATTCCTTGTCCCTTTGGCTATCTAGCCATCAAACCCATATCTCTCCAATTTAGAAACAAGAATGTTGTGGGGGACCGTTCCAAAGACCTTACAGAATTCCAAGCAGATTACATCCATGACTCTTCCCGATGCAGTCACTCACATGAAGGCCACCAGATTTGTCAGGATGTGTTGCCCTTGGTGAAGTCATATTGGCTGTTTCTAATCACTTTCCTGTCTTCCAAATGTTTCAACATGCCTTTCAGGAGGATCTGTCCCATGATCTTACCACACATGGAGTTCAGGCTGACTGGTTAGTAGTTCCCAAGCTCCTCCTTTTGACTATTTTTGACAATGAGCATCGTGTTTCCCTTTTTTCAGTACTTTTAAAATATGTTAGAGAGTGACTTGGCAACTAAAACTACTGGTTCTCTCAGGACTGTGGGATGCACCTCATCAGGTCCCAACATCTCCCAAGAGTGTTTAACCTTCATGCTTTGATTTACCCCTGACAAAAGGGAGAATTTAAACAGGCCCCTTGCCCCAAACAGACTAAAAAGCATTTGCTTTTTTAATAACTAAATATTACACAAAGAAGTCAAAACCCATTTGATATATTGCATTTGTCAGATTATTTTTCATAGCACGACTAAATCAATGTAGTAGTCTTTCAATTAATGAGATACTAAAATTATCAAACATTATGATTGTCATCAGATATATCAAATTAATCATAAGAATCAGTTTCTACAGTTATGGAACCTCTTAACGTTATCAATCAGTACCTAATGCTGATAATAGGAGGAATTAAAGGGATAGAGTTATAGACTTGAAAATCAATAGGATTCATCAGATTTCATAATACTAAATAAAAGTTAAGTCAAATTCAATATCTCATTTTTGCGAATAAAGTCATCTCATTTTGCTAGACCGAGACTTAAGCAAATCTTTGCTCAAACCGTTCGTCTCAGTGTGTCTCTAGTTGTTTCTAGTTTTGAATGCAGTGCAGCAGGAAGATACATAGTGTGTTGAAAAGATTGAATGCTTCAGAAATATATTTTCTTTAATTTCCATGTAAAATGCCAGCTGGAAAAAGCCTTTGTTTTGCTTTGTTTTACAAAATCCAGGAGCAATGGGGAGGAATTGTTTAGAAAAACATTGAAAAACTATAACAGCTTTATGACTTAAATCTAAAACAGGCATAGGAAGTTTTCAGTATTTCACAAAAGGCAATGAAATGATATGTACACACGATTGTAAGGAATTTGTATCCAATATATCCCTTTTCAGCTGCACATTTCTGTAGTCTCTGTGAGTTAATGATATGTTTAAAGTCACTACTTTGCACATTCATAAACAAGTGTAGATGTGTATGTTTTCTTTCCAGACCATTACTTTTGGTTCTATTTTTTTTATCTTGATGTTCTCTCCTCATAGTGAACAGAAAACATATTTTCTGCATGAAACCATAGAGATTTGAGGTGATGTCCAGCCACAAGTAGGCAAGGAAGAGGAACCATAAAGAGTTCTTCAGCAAAACCCTGCAGTACTGGATAATAAAGATAATAGCAGAAGGATCTGTAAATTGTTCAAAAAACTGAGAAGCTTTATGTATCTAAAATGGAAAAGAAATCACACAAACCCCAAGAAAAGAGTGTCTTCAACTGCTTAGACTATAGGAGGCAACTCTGACACATATGTCATTTCTTTAAGGGCAAATGTGCAGAAAAAAAAAAGACTTTTCTTTGATTCAAAGAAAAAAATTTCTAAAATTAACTCCATAAAATTAAATATTCTGTTGTGGACATACTGTATAGGAAAAACAGATGTATTGGTTTTCCTAGTGGAAAATGAAGCTAACAAAAAAAAAATTATAAAATTAAATAATAAAATAGTAAATAAAAATCACCTGTGTCCTAGGTTACAATGTAAGATGTGCCCAAAGGTATGTATCCTATCACCATCTTCACAAGTTGTTAAAGCAGGTGGGGCAATGTTCATTGTCTCCTACCATGACTCATCCTTGATAACTCCCTCCGGGGGCTATCTCTGTTTAATGGGCAATCAAGNGCAAAATCTGAATTTTCACAGATAATATTTTATTTCTTGCTTAATGTTTTTTTATTAGGTCTTCACATTTTTCATTTATAACATTTATGTTCCGGTTTGCAAAAAACTTAGAGCCAAAAAAAAAGGTAGATCAGCTGAACAGCTGAGAAGTCTTTGCTGACCAGCCAAGCTTCTTAAACCCAAAGCTTGATTTACTTTGCTGGGAGGACTATAGAATTCAGATACCAGAAGAACTGAAACAAAAAATAACCTGTTTTTCATATAAAAATTTGAGAATCAGTTCAGTTGCCTGGAAAAACAAGACATCCAGTGCTGATTAAGGTCAAGAGTATCCAAAATATTCACAAAGAAGTTGAGTGAAACGAAAGAACTGACGGAGTTTGCACTGTTTTGGACTAGTACTTGGAGATCAAGCAGCATGGCCTTTAATATAATATAACGTAATATAAATATCATTTTATATTATCTGATATGATACAATATAAATAATAAATAATATCATAGCCTAATATAATATGATATTTTATTGTATCACAATATTCCCTGCAAAATTGACATTTCCACAGGAAATATTTTGATTCTTGTTAATTGGCTTTTATTATAAAGTATTTAAAGGAACTTAAATGTTTCTTTTCTGGAAAACACCCTTGGGCTGTCTCAAAAAATCACAGATGCCAGTCACTAAATTGATCCCTTTCTACTTCTACATTGAATAAAACTGAAGATAGCTGAAATAACTTACAGTTTCTTACACACCCATTTTGGTTTTCTGTGTTTCTGTATTAGCAAGTCATCATCTCCAATACTTTTTCTTCCTCTCCTAGAAGACCTCTTGTAAAAGGGGTCTCACTTCCTGCTTAATTGATACTGCTGGTATCCTCTTAAAAGAAAAATAAAAATAATGATAAAGAAAACCTGTTCTCCTTTGATGATCTGAGTCCATCTCCAAAAGCACCTGGCTCATAGGGAACCCCCTTCAAGCAATGTAGACCTATTTTAGGCACCTAAATTCCAGTTTATTTATACTTATATCATATTAACAACTGTAAAGTGCACTGGGTTACTGTGCTTTGAATACATGAAAGCAGTTCTTTGTGCATTTTGGTAAATAGATGTTTCCAGACCCTTTCAAAAGAATGTCCCCTGAGAAATAGGTTTTGTGTACATGTTGGCTTTTGTTTGAACCCATTACAATACTCCAGATTTTTTTTTCTCCTTCTTACAGGCTTTTTCATGAGTTTTTAAAAGCCTCATAGTTACTCTTCAATAACTGGAAACAACTCAGAATTTCTAATTGCCTATTAAGGGAGGCCAAAAGTGCTTGTACTACAAAGCAGTTCAGATCCAAGGGAGATTATGCTATTACATTATTTTTGATACTTTTGCGAATTGGCAGATTTCTTAGAATAGCATGGCTATAGTTCTGTATATTTATTTTTTTACTGGTAGATACATTCATCTCACACTAGCAAAGAATTCCAACACTCGACAGCAGGATGTGTGTAGGAATTCCTAATTATGAACAGAGCCTCAGATAACAAACCTCAGGTAACAAACTGTGCTGGGTTAGTGTTGGTTCCACAAAGCTCATCTGGAGGTTACCAGGGAAGAATAGGGAGAAAACAAGGAAGCAGCAACAGCAGCAGTTCCAGAAATATTTTAAATGTTGTTGTTGCATTTTTGTTGTTGAGTGAAAAGTGTTTCACCAGAATCTTGTGAGGGCTGGATTGTGGTGAAGTTAAACTGGGTTATTTTCAGCCTAGGACAGCTGATTTTGACTGTTTCAAGTAAACCAGCAGAGGATTTTGTAGGTGCAACATCCCAGGTGTAGTCATCTCTTTTCAGTGAAGCTTGCAGACTAACGATACTCTGAAATACCAGATTCCTTCTTGCATTGCAATTAATGAACAAATGAGGGCTAGAAATCTTCATTTTAGGTTAATGCTGTTTCTAATCCTCAGGTCATTGAACCAATTGCTGAGTAAAGCAAGGAAGTATGTGTGAGGGAAAAAAATCTAAGTAAAATACCTTTACAGACAACTTAAACTGGCTTATCTGAGCAATTCCAAACCGTTAATGGACTTTATCTTGACAGCTTCACTGCAAAGTAGGGAAATGATAATAAATTTTTAGAATAAAGACCTGAAATACGGAAAGACCAAGGGTCAATATTAAAAACAAACCAACCAATAAATATACTACAAAACAAACAAACAAACAAACCCCCACCCAAACAGGAAACAAAGAAATTAACAAAAAAACTTTAGAATAAATATGGCTCAATCCCTAATCTTTCTAGACTGCTGCTCTGAGTTTTGTATTCTATGATTAACATGTATGTTTGGGACATTTTGGAGAGCAAAAAATATCTGGATAACTTGCAGTCATGGTCTTTCTTGAATGTGGACTAAATTAGAAGGCAGTCCCAGCTCTCCTTGGCTTTAGGCACCAGACAGTTGGTGCCTGATCCTGTACCTGAATTGCATTACTACAAATATTTATCATACTCTGGGTCTTTGCAGAAGGAGTTGTTTATTTGGTATTTGTACAGACCAAACATAGTGAAGTCCTACTCTTAGGGACTCAGCTTTCTTGACCCTAAAGCTGTAATAATCAAAGGACCTTCTGAACAGTATAACAGCAGAATAAATAAGATCTAAGTATTTGTTATTAAAAAAAAAATTACCCATGAACACAGGACACATACAGGCTAAATAAAGCCCTAGTCCATTCTGTCCAGGAAACGATTCTGGGAAAGAAAAAAATAATTAAACACTGAGAAAGCAGGTTTATCAGATCTTTCTTTTCATCCTGATTGTTTCATCCAGACCCTCAAATTTAAATCCTTGTATTTTAAATCTTACATTTTTCAGATGTTCAATAATCTGTTGCTTGTTTAAACATTCATTTATTCCAAGTTTTTGGTTTATTTTTTTATATACAAAATGCTTGGATTTGATTGCAGGTATTTGAATATTGTTACATGTGTAATTGAGATTTTATGTAATATTCACACCTACAAAATTCATGGTGATTTATATGCATATACATAAGGAGGTAGAAACATATTTAAAGGAGAAAAATAATTATGTAAGTAACATTAGGTATTAATGATCCATGAAAGTTAGTGGGGTACCCACTTTCCTATTGAGAAATCTTTTCTCTGGGTATAATTGAAGGGCCGAGCCCAACAAACACCTCAGCTATTGAGCATCCTGTGTCAGTGCAGTCTCATTGATTTTGGTAGGATTTTGTATTACTGGATCCAGGTGCAGAAATGGAGTCAAAGTCAGACTGGAGGGAACATTGATCCATGATGGTATTGTGATTTCTGTGTGTCTGTGCTGTTGAATCACGTCATGTTTGAAAGTCATTGAATTAAAATGAATATGCCTGCAAATAAATATGAGGCTTTTGCAGACCACAGCACAAAGTATGTTGAATTACCCTCTGAATGATTCAGCCAAAATTTCTAAGTGGCTGGCTCACACAATCCATGGAATTTATAATTGAAAGTATGCAGGTGCATGAATATGGGTGCATTTTTCTTGGATGTGTTTCAGAGACCTATAAAGCCTCAGACATTACTAGAGATGTGCAGAATTAACCATAAATAATTCAGGTAGCCCGAGAACCTCTGCATCTGCTGTTTTGCAAGGAATCTGCATGTACTGCTATTAGCTTTCCTTCTACTCACTGCAATTATTTTTGAAAGAGCAGCTTGCTTTTTAGACATGCAGCAGTTATTTGAAAGAATAGTTCTTAAAAAAGTGCTATGTCAAGTTTCTCTAAGATGTGTCAATACATTTTCTGGGGTTACAGACTGATGTTATACGATTCTAAATGTCAAACATGAGAAAAAAACAAATTACTTCTCAGCTTTGGATAGACAGACCTGTTCTTATATGTAATATTTTATCTAAATTCTTGATTTCTTTATAGAAGATCATGCCCCTCATAGCAGTGCTTCTCCTTCTGCATTTTTGACTTTGCCTTATCGTTTTTGTTTTCCTCCCTTTGGTAAAACTGATTAATGAGGCACATTTGGTCCTCATATTCACTTAGGTATCCTAGAAGCAGAGTAAATGCAGGGAATTAGTTAAAAGTAAAAAGAGCAAACAAAACAAAGCAAGCTACTGTAAACACAAAAGAAAAAAAAATTGAAAGAGAAGATGACTATTTTGAGCTGAGTTCAGCTGTATGATCTATAGTCTCTTGAGTAAAGATGGGTGAAGTGTGCTTTCCTCTGAAAAATACAGATTTGTGTCAATCATAGAAGCCATTGAAAAGTAACTTAAAATAATGCTTTTTATTTCAAGACTTTTAAAATAGCAATGATATTTTTTTCCAAAATTATTTTTGCAAATGCACTTGTGAAAGCAATTTGAGGGAAAAAAATGTGTTTGTTCTTTTGCAGATCTTGAAATAAAATGTATTTTTACTTAATGATAAAAAAAAAATCTTTACTTTTGAGAAAAGCAACATAGCTTGTTCGGCCCAAATATTTTTTTTCCAGAGCTCACACAAACTCAAAATTTAATTATTTTCTCAGCTCCACTCCTGCAATTAAAGAAGATCCTGAAAGGCTTTGTATAGCCCAGATATCTTTTAGATTCCTTTTTTCAGTGACATTTTTCTTAACTTATATATTTTTATATTGCTTATATATATTAACTTATATATATATATAAGTGATATATTTCAGGAGAAGATAATCTTGAGATGACAGTCTGCAGTAGACTACAGTGATCTCTGCTCAAGTTCCAAGGTGGTCTTAAGGTGGTTTTGCATTCTTGTGTTTGTACAATACCCACCAAAATTGACTCATTCACTTGATTAATTGCACATCAGCTGCAGGTTGCTGCCTCTCTCAGGTCAGGCCACCCAGCTGAGGTTCACAGTCCGATTCACAAACGGCTTTTAAAATGAGGCAGCAAAGGAGACCCTGCTGAGAGGATGAAACCCTCCTCTGTCTTCCTTCAAAGCACGAGTGGAATGATACTCTGCAGCCCCTAAGGAATCTTTTTTTTTATCAACAGCTATACACCATGTCAAATACGTTTACTCTAAGTAAGCAAAACTCTGACTGAAGGAGATTTGATCACTGGAGGGAATATTAAGTTCTTGTGCTGCTTCTGGGGTCCCGATGCATCCCTTAATGATGTTTTGGACCTCAGTTTCCACTGTTTGTTCCTCTCTATCTCAAAACCTTATCACCACTCTGTTTAACTTCTTATGTACTCTTCAGAATTAATTTATCTTATCCAGTTTCTTTGGGGGGTTTAATGACTCTCAATCCTCACAGCATATTTACTCCAACTTGTAGCATTCATCACTGACTCTGCTCAATTCCTGTTGCCATTACATGAAGTGCAAGGCTAGTGACACATATTCATATTTTTATAAAACTTTTCCCTCAGTTCTTTGCTTGCCAGCTTAGGCTGGATGGTTCTTAAAGTCTCCCATACCACTGGAACAATGTTTTCCAGTGACTCTGGAAAGCCCATTTATTAATCATGATATGTTGTAAAAGAACTTCTAGGAAGATCCACTGAACTGGGCAGGATGCTGCAAAGTTTGGTGACTCCATGGAGTCAGGATCAGCAGGGGATTCTTGGGGGACCAGAGGGAGGGATGGGGACAATCAGGGGCAGCCCCCAAACCAGAGCCCTCAGCACTGTGGGAATGTTGCAGCTCCACAGAACAATGAAGTAATGCCATTTTATATCAATTGATCAGTTCTGATAATCCCTTTCCAAAGTCTGAAATAAATTGGGAAAGGTTCAAAAGTTTCTCCTTCGGTAGAAACTGTGGTCTATTTCCCTGACAGAAATCTTTTCTGCAAATTAAACCCATGATTTTCTTAAAATAGGCAAAAAAAAAAGGTCTCTGTTTTTCTCTATACTATAAAGTAGTTTTCATAGGACATATTCTAGTTATCATCTCTCAGACTGAGTTTCCCTGCACTATATAAAAATCAATTCTGTGATAAGCTTTTTAAACTCTTAAACTTGCTCAACAGTTTTGTTTGTAAGTTTAACTGCACATGTGTATAAAAAAGTACACATTTCAAAAGATACATATTTAATTTTGAAAGCTTTAGGGTGTTTCAACATTATAAAGAAAATATAAAATATTATGAGTGAGGATTTATAGAAGGGAATACATGACCTATCTTGAAAAGAAATAGAAACCTGAATTATAGAACACAGAAACCCTTAAAAAAAGGCAAGAGGTTACTGAATATGGAAATCTAAGGATTTTCAAGTTTCTGACTTTCTGCATCTTTATTTTGGTGAGCATTAATAGTGAAATTGCCCCGGCAATGTAAATCCCAGCAGAACTTGCGAACCTTGAATCAGAATTCATTTCCCTTTGTCTTTGCTGTAATAATGAGTACATATGGAAATAAATCTCCCATTTCTGCCTTCTTGAAGTCTTTGAAGATTGGTGAGGGGGGATTTTTAGCTAGATAGCAAAAGAACATGTGCAGCTCGTAGTTCTATTTTGCATGTTTGCTATTTATCCTATAGGGGTGCACACTGGGGGCAGGAGACCACTGATTCACAATAAGGGGGTTTTCAGATTCCAGCATTATCCCAGGCTGGACAAAGCCTGTGCAAACCCAAATGTCAAGTTATTTGCCAAAGGTCACAGAACAAGTCAATGGCAAAACTCAGGAAAAATTCTTTTTGCATCCAGGCAAGGGTCTTAATGACTTGACAGTGCTGGTTTCCAATACCTAGTATTAGAGGATTGTTGCTTCTGTAAAACCTTTGATTTGAATGATGCAATTCCCATGGGAAATTCTGATCCATTAGGATTCAACCCAGAGCCCAGACCTGCTGCTTTGTGCCTTGCTGGTGACGAACTTCTGGACCTGGTTAAGAATGCACCATCCTTTCCATGCTTAATTGAAGCCTGTCTGTATCTGGTATATGTTTTTCTCATGTGTTTGAGAACCTCCCCTCACAACCTCCCCTCAGTGGTGGATCTAAGTGTTAGCAGAGTAGTAATAATATTCCTGCTACCACTGTGTTGATATTTTCCTGGTGTTGCTTGGGAAGCTGGGCAGAGGAACTAACAAGCTTGTACTGCACTGATGCTTGAATAAATCATTCTCTCAAATTAGGTTGTACTCAAACTCATATATTATTGCTCCTCTAGTTCCCTGGAAAACAGAGGGGTTAAATAATTTCAATATTCCACTTGCCTTCTTTCTGGGTACAGAATTTCAAAATAATTTGTGGAAGAGAGGGTCAAAACCTATAAAATCAAATTCTTCTCCCATATTTACATACAACCTAAGAGGAAAAATGCAGACATTAGCCTGAGTGCAGGCCTTTTACACCAGGAGAACTATCAGGAGCCACATTATTGCTATAATTATTGTCAAAACATGAGATTTAGAGGTGAGAAAGGAAAGAATTTAAATTTTAAAGGACTTTTATGAAAGGGCTTACATTTTCCCAAGTAATGTCTCCCATTAATTTAACATGTTCATTGTTCTCCTACCCATAGCCATCAAATTATTCTTCCTTTTTCACATATAGTGCTGATATCTGCTGATGGATTAGTTTGTTTACAAAGTCTGCAGCTCAACAGATTTTGAAAAGTGCTGCAATTCAGAATTTAATAGCTGGTTCTCTTGAAGTGGAAGGTCAGAATTAAAACTGTGCACCATGAGGCTGTCACTGTGAGTATGGGTTTGGTAATGGTCTTTGAGGCACAAACAGAATACACTACAGCAAAATTTATTAGATAACTTTTAAACACTCAGGAATATGTTTGAGATTGATATCTAGGCATTGGAGGCACTTAAAAAATGGATCATTTTGGAGACCATTTTGACAAATGATGCTTCCTTCAACAATTGGCCAGCAATGGAAGCTATGTCATTTCTAAGTGCATCTAAATTGCCTAGTACTATTCAGAAGTCATTTAAGCTTCAGCAGTGTTTTGTCTGATTCTGAAACTGAACACTTAAAATGTATGTCTTGTCCAAACACACAATGAAAACATTATTTTTAACTTTCTTTTTAAGCCTGTCTTTCTCCACAAACATATACACATCCCCAGCTGAAAAGAAATAAAATAGTAAATGATGATGACGTGTTCTATCAAACGCATGAGTGGAATAGGATCTATCACTGTGTCAGTCTGGGTATAAGAGCTTTCTTCTAGGACTCAAGGGGATATTAAAATAAGAAAGCCCTTTTTTATCACTTTACATGATTCATGGTTTGGACACAACATCCATGAGTTTCATAAGCCAAGGAAAAGCTTAGGTAGATACAGAGTAATACAGAATAAGTGAAATAGATTTTTGATTTAACAAACCACTCAAATGCACATAATAATTTAGACATGTCTACAGTAAAATGAGTGGGAGAAAGCTTCTGTGGAAGTTTCTAGGTATAATTTACAAAGACATACAGACTATTGCAATTTGTTTCTCTTACATCCCTATATATTTGTGCAGTGCTTAAAACTGGTAAGAGTCAGAGCATTGATGGGTATAAAAACCAAATCCTATATTCAGTAGCCAATGGAAATTGAGCTTTTTTCCTCTGAACAATTCTGTAGCTATTTTCTCCACCTCTTCCAACATGTGGGGAATGTATAGGCAGTTACAGCACAGCCATTGCTCAGTCTTGCAATGGTGCACTAAACAATGTAGAAATTGCTGACAGCATAAGTGTTGATAAGTGGCAGCTCAATGGATGTAAAAAAAATCTGACAGACAGTCTATTCTTATGAAAGGGTGGGGATAATAATGTCGGCTATATACACATCTTAAGAATGATTCCCATTGCATTTCCTTGAACTCCACTTTTCAAATGTGTCTGTATACTGAGTGGGAAGATTTACTTATTTGAGCAAAAGTAACTACTTTGTTCTCAGTGTTCTTCTTAAAATTCACTTTTGTTCTTACACAAAATAGATAAATGAACAGCAAGTTACTGCTATGCCAAGAAACAATCCTGGCTTTCTCAGGGTCTCCAAGCTGTCTGTATTGCTGAGATTTCTATTTAGATTGCAAGATTTCTTAGCTAGAGAAGGTCTTCTTTTCTTCTCTGTTCAAATTCTGTGTGGTCCCCACTCCAACAAGAACCTTATTCCACAGCATGGACTTCCAGGCAGCACAGAACTTGAAACTCCTGTCATCAGGAAAGTGGTGTATAAGTACTTGTTAAGTGAGTGACTCCTCATGCACTGATGATAACTTGAAGAACAGTAGGAATGTTCAGAGAGCAGGGCGATGGCACAGAAATTGGCACAGCAGCAGCTGTGTTCCCAAGATTGAAGACTTTGTCACTAGAAATCTGCAGCTATAAAGGTACAAATCCAGAACTATCTTTGGTTTACCATATGCAATTGCTGAATGCAGAAGAAATTAAAAAAAAAAAGAAAGAAATAAAAAATTACATTGCTTCAGTGGAGAAAAGAATGTAGAAAAGAAAATGTTCTTTTCCACACAGAGATCCAGAATCATCAGTGATTTAATATTCAAATCAATTCTAGATCCTCACATGCTTATCTTAGGAATTAAATATATTGTTATTTGCTTTGCTGTATCAAAATCTTTGCCTTTGAGAGGCTAACACAAAAAAACCAAGGCAATGTCTAAACTCAGTAGCACATAAGTAACTTGCCTGTTTTCCTGACCACCAAGTTGGGATCTTTCAATATGCCTTTTCTAGAAGTCTTCTTGAACAGCATACCTCCTTAAGAAGACACTTACATGCATTTAGAAAATCTGTGGAGAAAAAAAAGGTATTTCAACAAGCCAGCCTTAAAGCCACAAGAGCTCTTGCTGATGTATATCAGAAAACATTGTTTTTTACAACAATATCTGATGAAATACAATGCAGTTTGAAACAAAAGCATTGTTTATAGCAAATTACAGTGAAACTGAGAGCCTATCTCTAATTAGCCTTTGAAACAAAAACTGCCTGGTGTACCATAAAAAGGACTGTATAATAAATGAAGACTTATCACTGTATTGTTGGACAGCTATTTTATCTATGTCCAATTTATTTATTTAGTAGTTAAAATTAGAACTGGATTCTTTCCAGAAGGTTTCAGTACCTGATCTGCTCTAAAGCACAATATCAGAGCACTGAATACAGTAAGACAATATGCTTTCTCTACAGTAATAAGTGAAATTCAGCACTGACATGCTAACAGGTTCAGCTGAGTGTCCCTTACTTCAGCTTCATTAGAGTTCAGCTTACTAATCAATAACTGAGTCAGCCCTTGCTGCAGGCAGTCCAAGGAGATGAAAGTGAGAAAAAATACTGTTCTTGAAAGTATAATTTCCAGGGGATATTAGCTCAAGGGCTCACAGTTACATGCCACCAAAGCACTGACTCAGCCACTCATCCAAAATGTCACTGGAAGAATTTATCCTTGGAGCAATGTGAAATTTCTGCCTATCTACATTGTTCTGGTTAGACTTTTCTGTTCAAAATGCTCACAGTGGACAGGAACATGAGAAATACTGAATTCAGATAAATCAATAACTTATCTAAGAATTCATCTGTACTGTAGGCATGTACTTGTGAATCACTCAGATTCACCCTGCAAAAGAAAATAGAAAATATACCAATCCTACGTATGCGCCATTAGAGTTAACTGGTTGGTCAAGCATCCCCCAGTTTATAAAAAATTGTTTGGCATTGACATAAAAGCTCCAGTTTCTGCTATTGTGAAACAGGGCAGGAAGAAAAAGAAAAGAGACATATCTTTTATTATTTATTTATTCTTCATTTTCCTTTAGTTTTTCATTTCAACACTTACAGGAAATCATGACACCTGGGCAGCAGTTTAAAATAACCGGCTTGCATTTTTAAAAACTGTCACAGAAGGGTCTAGGGAGCTTGCTTACTCTTTTTTTTAAAACTAGCAAATGTTTAAAGTACTTACTTGAGAGCCTGAACTAGGATGTGGCAATCATGGCATCAGCAGTCCTGCCTGTGGTTTTGACTCCTCTTCCCTACTCTATGGCTTCTGGCACTCTTCCCTGTACTCTGCTTGGATCACAGCCTCATTCCTTTTCCAAGGGCCATGCTGTTTAAAGTGTTGCAAAAAGTTGCATTCCTGCAAATCTGCAGGAATATTCTTAGGGTATTTTGTAGCAAAGAACCGCAGGAAATTACAAAAATAAATGAAGGAGAAAACTGGGAGTAATAACTAGGGCTCTCTTAACATTTCTGTGATGAGAGCCTTGTGCATCTATTTCATGTTCCTTAAAGAAATGATGTTCATGCAATTATACATCTTTTGTGCACATTTGTGAATAGGTTTACCCTATATACCTCTGGAATACAGTTTTCACATCCAACTAAAAAGACCTTTGAAAAAGGTCTTTATTTCCTTAAGTAGCACCTAAAAGGTGCTTCAAAGAGCAGAAAGGCTATTCACATACCTTTCCTTTCTACAATATCCTGTGAAAAAGCATGACACAAATTCTGACATGAAACCCTCCAACCTCATGGCAAGTCCAATAGCAGTACCCATTGCCAAGAGAACAAGGCTTCAGTGTTTCTTTGTTCCATGAGACAATCATTAGTTTGTGGACAAACGTGTCTAATTTGAATGTTTCCATAAAAACTAAAAGGATCTATTGAAACAGCTTTTACAGGTAGTTAGCTGTCATCATTTAAGCAAGAGGGAGATTGTCTATTTTTAAACGGAATTATTTTTAAATTAAGTTTGATCATTTATGATATTTGGGGTATAACTCCAAAAGTGTCAGGACATAATGGGGTGTGGCAGTTCTCTGGGTCTGGGGTCAAGGAGCCATGGAAACTCTCCAAGGGCGGCAGAGTGGTAGCTAAGGTCAGTCCCAACATTCAAGTCTGGAGCAGGGCAGCCTGGGGCCATTAGGGACAGGAGAGGACAGCACCAGCCCTGGGCTCTGGCACCTCCCTGGGGGTGGAGGTGGACTAAGACCAGGACATTGTCCCATTGATGGGATTGTCCTGGTGCATTTTGGCCAGAGGGCAGGGATCTGCCAGAGCTGGAGACCAATGTCCTGTGGTGTCCCTGAGTCAGGGATTGACAGCCCAGAGGAGCTGAAATGGACTCCGGAGCTATCAGCAGAGAGAGAGGAAGAAGAGATACCCTGGAAGAGGTGCAAAGTGTGAGTGCCCTCTGAACCCTGACAAAAAGTCCATAGAGAGTCCATAGAGTTTGTGCTAGTCATTGCAATATTTGTTTGCAATCAATATGTGGACTAACATATGGAATGCCACAATCTTTAATAGGATTACACTATGGTAACATCACAGAGTACAGAAATGATAGCCTCATATTTTATAGACAGAAACCTGAGACACAGAGCCATTTCAGAAGACTGTGAGAAGAAAGAGATTTTAATCACTGTGTTCCCTGTCATAAAGAAATAGACAACCATGAGATTATCACTTTGGGCTGAGACAAACTGCTGCAGTGCTGTGGATGGGATGAGGATTGCAGGGCCAGTCTTGGCTCCGAGGACAGCACTGATCCCATTAGGGCGATGGGGAAACACAAGTTGCAGCAGTTTTTTTGGAACTAAGAAGTCCACAGGGCTTTTGTGCCATTCTTTAACACTGGAAAAGTATGTGAAATTGTGCTTATTTAATATACATTCTAGCTCTATTTCCAAGTGGTCAAGTCCTTTGGAAGGGTAAAAGTATATGCTTAAACTAACACAGGTATGATGGTTCAATCCCTCCTGAGGATGAGATAGGACATAGAATCAACTCAGTTGCATGAGTTCTTTCCAGGATCTGGACCACGTTTTTCAATTCTGGGAAGAAAAGAGTCCATTATGCATTAGGTCAAGAAAAAATGGAGAGGGAATTATTAACTAAATCAAGCCAAATCAACCAAAGCATCAATTCAGGATCAAGCTAAAAAAATAGATTGTTCCTTATAATTGGCCCAACTATTTGTCTTTGCTTGTTTTTTAAACTTATTTTCCTTTTCCTACAGGCCAATTATTCTCACCTGTCTACTCCTTGTCATGACAGGGCATGAATTAAAAAAAAAAAAGAAATAACACTTTGATATGAGAGACCATTCCTCTTTTGCAATGCTTTTCTGAGTAGTGGCTGTCAGAGTTCAGCAATATGACAAAACATAACATAGAATATAACTGGGATTTTTATTTCATTTTCATAGTTAAAAGACCTTTCTTGAAATTGCTTTTCATTGTTTATCTTGTTCTGACTTAAAAAAGACAGGACCACCTGCATATAGGTAACAGGAAGGGAAATGAGTTTTGGTATCTCCTATTTAAAGTACAAATGTTGCTCTTTATAGTCAAAATCTTCTAAGGGATTGATGGTATCTTGACTGTATTTGTTTTACTTCTCCTCAATTCAATTTACAGAAAATGTCATAGTTCAAGAAGCAACAGAGGAAATACAGTGATGCACAGAATAACAGCATTAAGTTTCTCTCATTTTGGTCACTTGCCAATACTCCACCTGAATATGAAATGAAGATTCCAGTGTCTCAACAGTTCAGACTTCACAAGAACTTTGTGACTTGTCTGAATCACTCAACAATGCTAGGACAGAGAACACAGAAATGAATATTTTTGGACAATTAAAAAATGTGGTTTGTCATATAAATCCAAGTGTCCCCACAATTTGGCTGGGAGACCTGCAGACCAGCCCCCATGTCTGTGGTTTACTAGTGTGAAAATCATATCATGAAAAAGGATGGAGGGGAAAGGAAGTAGATGCTGGCATTCCCAAATCATTTTGCTGTAGAGCTGGGATATTAGTCAGGACACAGAGTCCCTGGAGCTAGAACCCAATCCTATTGTTGTGGTATATACTTAGCTTTGTCACCTGAAAGTACCATTTATACTCTGGTGCAACTGGGATCTAAAACCAACTTTAGTGATCTAAAATAATTTCTTAAAGTCTCTTCTTACTTAGCTTGAAATATTCTTCTGTGTCTGGAAAGCATGACTCTAAACAAGTCTAGAGCTCGTTAATGTTGGATACATCCTGCTCCATCTAAGTCCCATGGGAATCAAGGTACCTCGGTATATTCTGAAAGGATTCTGTAAAACTCCTCCTGAGGTTTATGTTGAGGCACAAAAAGGTGTTGTGACAAAGCATTCAGCTTTCTAGGTGACTTATTAGCTGGGACACTTAACCTGGGTTTTGGCCTTGCATCCAAAAATGACATCCACTTTCTGGCCCAAGAACTATTTAAAGTGAACTTGTAAAATTGGAGAAGCAAGACCTATACTCAAAATCTTCCATATAGTTCAGTGGCCTTAGCACAAGGCAGAGAGTTCTTCCTGTGCCTTTTTTTGTGCTGCTTATTCTTCCACTCTGTACCTGTGGATGTCACATGTCTTTACTGCCAAGAAGTGTGTCTACAGTAAGAAGAGTAAAAAGAAACTTGCTTTTTGGTTGCTCAAATTATTCTGCTACTAAAACTAAGGTGAAACCTAATGTCTTTAATGTAAATTTTCATTGGAACATGAACTAATACCATGCTAAGTTCTGCTTTAGATAAATTCAAGACCTTATTGTCTTAGTATATTTTTAAATTTTGTTTACACTGGATTGCCTAAATTCATTCTGGAACAGAAATGAAGAACTTTAGCCTCCTTTAGAAGGGATATTACCCCATTTTCCCCAAGAATGTTATGAAAAGGTAAGAATCTTCTACAATGATTAAAAAAACAAACACTAAAACATATTATCTTGTGAGCATGACTTCAAATACTTTGGGATTGAAGTTTTTAGTGTATTCTGCATCTCTTGTCTCTTCTTTGCTCTCATACAGTACATTTGCTATGAAATAGTAACAGAGAGATGGGGTTTACTTTCCAATCAAGAACAATTCATAGTTATCTTTTTTCACTTTTCAAGCTTTTTTTTTTTTTCATTTTAGTTCCTTCAGTGCTAGGTAAAGGGATCTAAGTGTGGGATAGTAAGTTCTGAATTTGGATGATGTTAGAGGTGGCCTCAAATGGCTGACTTTTGGTATAAGTTCTCCAATAGGACTTTTCTTTGTGTTTTGAAAAGTCCAATTGACTCTTGCTCATGAATCACATTGGATTTAAAGAAACTTGGCAACCTGAGAAACTTGGCACCTATGTACTTTTTTTTCCCCAGCTCTAATCTTCAAGTGCTCTACACACTGATGCAAGGTGAGATGCTACCCATAATTTTCCTGCATAAATTGTAGTAAAAAAGAAAACTGCTCAACAAATCTGCCACTAGGTGTGAAGACAAAAATAACCAGGAGTCTGTGTTCCTTTGAAATCAGTACTTCCTTTCGCACCAACCACTACCAGGCAGCTGTACTTGGACTGCAGATTTAGGCTAAATTAAACCAATGGCTTAGTGGGATATCTTCATGTCCCATTAGCCAGACTCCCTGAGTCCTGGTTGCTCATAAAGGAAAAGCCAGTTATTTTATTTCATTGATTGGGTTAATGGCAATGAAATACCTTTATGTCAGGAAAACTTCTGACATTTGCTGCATCTTTTTGAGAACTGTGCTGCTAATGACTGTTCATATTAATTGGAAATCTGAAAAACAGATGTTTCAGTGCAATTCTTCATTCCATGATGTTCAGTCATCCCGCCACCCATCAATACAGTGTAACAGGAGTAAACCAAGCGTCTGATCTCTGCCTCTGCCAGATAACTCACCCAAACATTTAAGGAAGTTATACTTTGTTCACTTTGTTACAACACACATTGAGCCTGACCCTCTTAAAAAGCCTACCATGTTTTCTGGTGCTTATAAACCAATGGAACACAGAATTGAGGACTTGGTACTTGTTCAGATCTACCAGTCCTGCTGTCAAGGCAAAAACCTTTCTTTAAACACCAGGATAGGCCGGGTAATAATTCCTAGAGAACTTCCACATGTTTCATCTCAGTTAACATTTTCAGTCCCTGTATATTAAAGTGGTTCAGCTGTTCAGATGAGCTGAATCAGTTCAGTTGATTTTTGTCTTTCCCTGTTTGTTCCCTTCAAAGGCTGAAATTAGGAGACTAAATGTGAACTCATCATGCACCATAAAAGTGAAGAAACACTTCTTTCAAACAGTGTTTTGATAAGATATTCAAAATATATTCCTATTTATTTCACTGGAGTTAATTTGTTTTTAAACTTGAAGTGCTTGAGGTGTAACCCGGACAAAAACTTGGAATCATATTCTTTTTAGATCAGTTTCAGCAAATTTTTAGTATGTCCTTTTACAATGGCTAACAAAGGGCAGTTCCCTGTTCATACCTTTTTTCATCCCATGGATGTTTTGACCTAATGAGGGTGCTCTTTCATTTCAGGGATACAGATTCCTGTTTTGAAAACTCAAAGGCGTGGTTCAAACCAGTTGAACATCTCTATATTTTTGAGGGACTCCTGCGTTAACAGAAGGATAACATAAACCAAAAATTAACTAGTAATATAAATCCAAAGCTAACTCAAGTTAATATACTTTATTTTAAGACTAAATTAAAATCTAATTAAAATTCAGTTCCGTCAACAAATATGGAAGCGATGGGAGTGAACCTGTGCCTCTAAGAGCCCTCATGTATATATGGGAGTTTTACTCTAAGAAATACTATTGCTAAGAGGTGGAAGAGGTAATAGCAATTGTCCTGACAAATTGCCTCCCTGGCTATATAAATAGCACACTTTTACAATATTAATTGAAGAAGGATCCAGGAATAGTAAATACACATTTTATTCTATAAATCAGTTTGACATACTATGGCTCACTTGAAACATATCCATCAGTGGTGATCAGAAAATTAATTAATATAAGAAAAGGGAAATGAGAACAGAAGACATCCTGGAAGATTGTTCAGATTTCCAAAGGAGCTTATTAACAAAGATATATTCCTGTTGTCAAAACCCTTTTTTCAGCCATCTTTCTTCAGGGCTTGTGCATAATACCTATGAATAAAAGCACAGCCATTTACAGGAGAGCTGAAGACATATGGCAAATCTCTTACCAGAATGTCTCTCTAACTTCACTGTGAGACTACACATATTTCCATAACTTTCTGAGCCATAAATCTTTAGATCAGGAAAAGAACTTTAAGTTCTTAAGTTTCATGTAAGACTCTACTGCTTCTTATATACTGTGTCATGTGTCTCATAAGGTTCTTTTCATGTGACCCAAATTCAGGGACCATCCCTGCCATCCAAGCTGGTGATGCCTGAGGCAGAAAAAGTTTCCAGAACAGGCCAAAGGCAGTAGTGGCAGAGGAGGAGGAAGCCAAGGAAGGAGCAAGCAGCAGAGAAACCCCAAGGGGGATGGAGGAAGAGGAGGAATAGAGGGGCTTCAGACCCAGAGCAGGGATCCCTGCTAAGGGATTTCCCTGTCTTTATCTCAACCCACAAACTTTTCAACCCTGTTTTCTTGCCCATCCCATCAAGGACAGGGAGTGAGAGAGATGCTGTGTGGGAGTTTGACTCTCAGCCAAAGTTAACCCTCTCTGGTCTTGTTGACTTTTAGATGTGGTTCAAGTTTAAGGGTCTCATAAGAGAAAGGGAATAAGACAGTTCCCACTTTAAAGTGACATCTTCTGTGTATTTTACCACTTGGACCTCCTGTACTTGTTAAAATTTCTGCCGGCCAGGCTGTTCCCAGCCCGGCCTGCAGGTTATCGTGGTCCGATGCCCGCGTGAACCAGCGACTGAAAGATGGTAACTGAGGTTTGCGTGCCTCAGTTTACCAGTGCAGCCCAACGCCTCCTCACAGCATGTAGGCATGCTGTAGCCAGCAGCGGAAGGTACGGAGAAAAGAGTGGAAACTCTGTCAGCTGCATTCCAAGTTTATTTTCTCCTGCCCCCGAGAGGGCAGGGGCCAGTTAGCTTGAAGGGAGGCTAAAACAGAGAGACCCCGGTTGTCCTCTTGCAGAGAGTTTTAAGGTGTTACATCATCAGGTAGAGATAACAGAATGAACCAATCATGAAAGAAGGAACATGATAGTAAACCAATAATGAACCTCCTCAGGGGAGGAACAATACCAAACCAACAAGTAACAAGACAGCTAGAGGGTATTTCAAATCACGCTAGCCTGTTACTGGATTTTTAACTTCTGTGAGTGACAAGCAAGGGGTATGTTGCTATGCTATAGGACAGCAACATGTACTCGTGGGCTTACCCAAGGTGGATCAGATTTATGAAGTACAGTCTTTAAGTCTGTAGACTTGGCCTTGTGCCAGTCAATAAATAAGATGAAGAGCCTTCATGACTGCCAGAATCCCCCACTTCTGTGCTCAACAACTTCAGCTCAGTTCTCATGCTGAGTTATAACTCTTAGCAAGTAAAATGTTTCCTTCTTCATCAGCTCCTGCGTTGGTTTACCCTGCAGAGCCATACAAAGCACATCTTTTTGTAAAGCTGCATCACATGGATCTCAGCAGCACCGGTAACATCTGATGCTGTCAAAACCATCAGAAAGACCTGAAGAAAAGTTTTGCTGACCAGTCCCAAATTTGACTAAAAGCATCTGTACAACTATCAGACTTCATTAATCTGTAAACAGCAATTATTGTCTGTTCACGTAACAGAACATTTATTGCAAGAATGAATGCTAATGTAACATATAATTAATGTTACAGGATTCTGAAAACACATGCATTATCAAAGTAAGAATAAGCCAGTTGTACCTTTAATTATCTATTTATGTTTGGGATGTTTTCAGTAAGACAGAAACATAGATTATAAAACCCAGAAGAACCCTCAATTTTCTCTAGTTTGTTCAGCAACAAGCTGTATATTTGGATTAATATGAGAAAAGAAATTAACTTGCCTACAGCAGAATATAACCTGCAGACATGTAAGTCTGATATCAGAATCCTGTTACTAGTGAACAAGTTACAGTCAAGTCGTTTGTATTCCTTAAGAATTTAGCCAGTATTTACACCACTATAACCAAAAAATTTTCTTCATTTTGACAAATTGCAGAAACGGTAACTATTTAGCATAAACTAGGTTGTGAAAGAAGCGCAGCCATGGTAAACCAGTATTTTCTAATTGTGATAGACTGTGTACACACAGACACTACAGCTGTCAGGGCTTGGGGTTTTTTCTGTACAATTCCTACACCTGTCAACAGGAATTGTGTGGATGTATGTCCAGAATACAGTCATATTTCTGTTATAAAGAGTAAAATTATAAACAGAAATATTAAAGCAAAGTTTGAACCAACTTGTTGTTGAGAAAGAATGATTGAAGAAGATGCAAGGGCAAACAGGGATAGGACAAGGGGGAATGGCTTTAAGCTGAAAAAGGGCAAGTTTAGAATTGATACTAGGAAGAAATTCTTTACTGTGAGGTTGCTGAGGCACATGTTGCCCAGAGAAGTTATGAATGCCCTATCCCTGGAAGTGTTCAAAGCCAGGCTGGCTGTGGCTTTGAGCAAGCCAGTCTAGTGGAAGGTGTCCCTACCAGAGGGGGTGTGAGAGGTGTTTGGAAATAGATGATATTTAAGGTTTGTATTGGTTCAGCACAGCCTGCTTTTAGGTAGCAGGGGGGCCCCAGAGGTGGCTCCTGTGAGAAGCTCCTGGAAGCTTCCACCACTTCCAGCAGAGCCAATCTCTGATGGCTCTGAGGATGGACATGCTGCTGGCCACAACTGGGCCAATGAGAGAGGCTGGTAAAACCTCTGTGATGACAGATTTAAGAAGAAAATCAAAACAAAGTCACAGGATTTTGGATTCTAGTCAGATAAGAGGAGGAGGTGAGAACATGTGAGGGAAAACAACCTGGCAACACCAAGGTCAGTGGAGAAGGAGGGGGAGGAGGTGCTCCAGGTGCCGGAGCCGAGATTCCTCTGCAGGCCGGGGTGCAGACCTTGGTGAAGCAGCCGTGCCCCTGCAGCCCCTGGGGATCNCTGTCGGTGGGAAGGAGGGAAGGGCTGGGGGGCGGTGCTCTAAGGGCTTGTTTCACTTCTCATTATCCTCCTCTGATTTTATTAGCAATAAATTCACTTCATAACTTTAAGTTAAGTCTGTTTTGCCCTTGAAGTGTTCTCTCCCAGTCCTTATGTCCCTCATATGAAGCGTTTGTTAATTTTTTTTTCTTTCTCTCCTCTGCCCAGCTGTGGCAGGGGAGGGTGAGTGAGTGACTCTCATGGGTGCCTGGCGTTGGGCCAGTGTCAAACCACGACAAAGGTCACTTCCAACCCAAACCATTTTATGATTTTGTGAATCTGTTAATTACAAGACCAAGAGCATTTTGTTTGAAAAGACAACAGCTGGAAGCAGAGGAAGAAGGGACAGAGAAAGAAAAAAATGCAATAGAGGTCTGTAAAATCAGATCTGGCATGGAGAAGGTGAATAGGGGAAAATGGAAAATTTGGAGAAGACAAATGTCTGCATTAATGAATTTCTAAGATAAGGAATTTTTTGACAGGGATTAGACAAATTAATGAGACAAATATCTATCACAGGCTATTAAATATGAAGAAAAGTCTTCTGATTAAGGAGGCCTCTAAATCACCTATCATTGTGCTGGGAAAATATTCCAGAAATTCTTGCAATATCCTTGTCCCATTCTTGTCCCTTTTTCTTACACCATTCACAGTGGTCAATTTTATAGACCCAATATGAGGCTATATGAGCTTTTAATCAAACCCAGAACCATTTCCTGCTGGAAAAAAGAAATTAACAATGTTATCAATAACAGTGTCTCATCTATATGCATAAAAACAATCATTCTTTTGTTTTCAGTGAGCATTGCAATACATCCTAATAACAGTAAATTCATCTTGATTACTGAAATCTATCCTGGATTACCAGATCTTTTTAAGAACTATTGCCAGTTAGTACTAACAATTATGATGCAAACTGCAAAACATCTGCATTTTAGCAGGTAATATTTCGTAAGTAGCTTTTTTCTGTTTCCAGTTTTTAAAAGTTGCTTGATTCCTAGCAAGTCTTATATAGAAATGTTCCTGGAATACTCTCAGAGATTATTGTCAGAGTGAGCAAAGGTCAGGCAAAAGAAGTGCACTATTAAATCTTTGAGGAGATGACAAGAGTGTTCAGCAGATACAGGTTGATTGAATTATGGTAATCTGCTTTTAATTACTGTCCTGGTTTTGGCTGAGATAGAGTTAATTTTCTTCCTGGTAGCAGGTGTAGTGCTGTATTTTAAATTCAGGATGAGAATAGTGTTGAAAATACTTGGATATTTTAGTGATTACATTCAGTCAGGGACTTTTCTGCTTCTCATCCCACCTCACCAGCGAGGAGTCTGGGGGTAACAAGGAGTTGGGAGGTAGCATGGCTGGGACAGCTGACCCCAACTGGCCAAAAGACTGTTCCAGACCATGCTGTGTTATGCTCAGTGTGTAAAATGGGGAGGGAAAGTTGGTTGGGGGACACTGCTTGGAATGTGGCTGGACGTTGGTAAAAAGATGGTGAGCAATTGCAGTTGTTACTTGTCTTGTAACTTCTAATTGTTTTATTGTTATTATTATACCTTCCTTTTTGGTCCTATTAAACTGTCTTTATCTCAATCCATGAATTTTACATTTTTTATCCTCTCTCCCATCCCCCTGGGGGCAGGCAAGTGGGCAAATGACTCTGTGGTGTTTAGATACCTGCCAGGTTAGACCACAACACAGTTCAAACACACAATTCCTCCAGATGGGCCTTGAATAAAGTGCATTTTAAACAGGATAAACAGCAAAGCTTATCTTTCTGCAGGGAAGCTTCCAGCAATGATGTCTTACTGAATTGAGTGGACAACTCTGCGTAAATGTGCATGTACATTCCTGCAAGGATGTGCAGAGCATTGATCCAGCATGGTGAGAGGAGAGTGTTGTCTGCACAGCCAGAAGCTCAGCAGGATGTTGGCACGCATTAGAAAATAAAAGCTTTTTAACAGTCTTATCCATGCCCATTAAATATACATACTCATTTACTCACATTCACACACTGCTTTGATTATATGATAATTTCTCCCTTTTTAGTATTGCAAAGGGCTGTGAGGTAGATAAGTTGTGACTATATCGTTTTTAACCAGAGGGAAAAAGGATTTTCCATTATCAACCAAGCCAGAGAGAGATGCCTCCAAACTCTAGGCCCTGACTGGCAGGTCCTGCTTCTCCCGGCTTCTGGAAGCTTTTTCTCAAAGCGGCTGAAAAAAGCCAGTCACTGGCATTGAAGGAGATAGCTTATCCACTTATTCTCATTTATTAATAATCTCTATGATGTAGTTTAATTTTCAATTAAATTCCAGCATGTGCAGAATCAACATTTTGAAATACGCACTTTAATGGATAAAAAGCCTTGTATCTTTGAAAGCTCACTGACTGTTTTATTACATTTTAGTTATTCCAATGAGAAAAATCCTCTACAATTCTATTTGTCTTTCTATTCTATTGAAAGGATCAAAATATTTTATACAGCTAGCAATATAAAACAAACATAGTTCATATTAAAATCAATACTTATTGACTTTTCAAAGCAAAACAGTTTCTACCTCAAGACTCTTGGTTTATTTTTGTGTTGTATCATGAAACATCACTTTATCTAGCAATCCATATTTTTACTAATAACACTTATCCAGCACATTTTCTCTTCAATTTATTTCATACTGATCATCCAAGCATAAGAAAACACTTTGTGAACATTATCTAACTTAAAAAAAATGAAGAATGTTAGTAAAAATAACACTTTTCTTCATAGTTTTTCTTCTTGTATGTTTTCAGAGCCAGGTCTGTTGATTTAACTGGCAGTTGCATATTTTTCTTACTTTTATTTATATTTTTCTTGCACAAGGTTGTGAAGGTGCCACTGTAATATTTTTATCATTACAGTGAATCTATATTTATGCTTCTAATCTAAATCTCCAGGTCTGCTGGAAACAGAAACCCAAACTGAGCTCAAGACCTGTTTTATTAGACATTATAGAACAATAGTGTAAGGATGGGATTCATATCTTAGCTTTATGATAAGTGATGAAGTAATAAACTGTTATTACTACCATGACTACTGAGGGTGACAAAACTATCACAAAGGTCCTTTAAGTAGGTAATACTCTAATATTCCTGTGAAAATAACTCATAATTACTGTAAAGAGATATATACGTTAAGAATTCGTTTCTGTTATTTGCCATAGTTAAATGGTACTGCAGATCCTAAAAAAAACCCCCTTATATTTATCTAAAATGGAAGATCAACATCCATGTCTTGCTTCCTCATATTTTACTTGCTGATGTAACTTTGTCTGTTCACATTTACATTATTTTTAGGTTTCAAAATGTAGAAGGAATTTAAAAAGAAAATACATGGAATATTTTGGTTTCTGGACAAGATATTTTTTGGGTTTGTAAGTAATAAACTTTTTTCTAAGTTAGTATCAATGTTTATTGCCTTTCAGGATAATTAATTTTTTTTCAGCTTAGATCAATATTTGTAATGTTAAGTCAATATGCTGTAACAAAATATTTGAACTTTATGTGTATTGCTTCAAAATACATTTTACATTCTCTGTAAGGCAGTGTTCAGTTCAATGATGGACAACACATGCCAAGGTTAGAGTTGCCTGTGCATTTTGGAAAATCCAGAAATGGTCAGTGAGCATTCAGTGAAACTTCAGGTTTTTTCCATTCACAGAATCATAGAAACACAGAATTATTAAGGCTGGAAAAGACCTCCAAGATCAAGTCCAATCACCTCCTTGTCAACTAAACCACAGCATTAAGGCCCATGTCCAGTTGTTTCCTCAACTCCTGCAGGGATGTTGACTCCCCCACCTCCCTGGGCAGCCCCTTCCAAAGCTTAAAGTCCATTGCAATGCTTTCCATTCCATTTTGTGCATTTCATGTTGTCCATGTCTCCTCCCTGTGACCCAAGCCAGGTTTTTCTGACAATCCTACTCTTTCTCACTTGCTGATTTTTGGGTTTGGTATTTGTCTTCTGCTTAACTTGAATTCCGTATAGCTCAGTTCATCTCTGGATGAACATGAAAACTTAACTCTCTCTCTTTCATCTGCCTACATATTTACTTCCTCTTTTGACCCATTCCGTGATCTTTTATAGCTGAACACTAACTCCATAAGGTTTTACTCCCCATTTGTTAAAAATAAATATTCAATTCCCTCATTTCTGTGCTGTCTTCCACTTAATGTTTGTGTAAGAACCACACAGTGGAACTCACCTCTTTTAACTGGATCTTCTGGTTGGATCCTGCTGTAGCAGAAGCTGTAACTATGTCTGTAGGTCTGAGTTTTTGTGGTCTTTTACCAAGGTGACAATAACTAAAGAAATATTTACTCTGTGTCTTTCTTCCTTCTTCCTGCATATAGAACACTTCAAAGACCTCCTGTTTCATTAGGAGAACAAAACACAGAAATGCAAGCTGTATTTGTACCAGCAGTTAGTACTGAATTTCTACTGTATTGAACCCTCGACAAGTGTAGATGCAATCCACACCTGGGAAAAAAGGACTAGAGGCAAAATGCTTCACACTCCAAGCTGGAGGACGCATAGCATCAAGTAGAATAAGAAAAATAATGGTTTTCAGGACTGAATCATGAAGTATCAACAATAAATGGGTAATATTCTTCTAAGGGTAGGTAGAAATGAAACACCATACTGCCTCAAAAGGTAACTCAGTAATTTCACAGAATCATGGAATATCCTGAGTTGGAAGGGACCCACAAAGTGTCATCAAATCTAAGTCCTGGCCCTGCACAGGACGACCTCAAGGATTCTACCATGTACCTGAGAACGTTGTCCAAATGCTTTTTTTAACTCTGTCAGGCTTGGTGCTGTGACCACTTCCCTGGGCAGCCTGTTCCAGTGCCCAACCACCCTCTGGGTGAGAGACCTTTTCCTCCTATCCAACCTAAACCTCTCCCAATACAGCTTCAATTTCCTTGATGCAAAGCCCAAGTAGATGAAAATGGTCTTTCCCAGTTATGACAATGAAGACAAAAAACTCCCATTAAGGTTTCCTGATCTCAAAAAGAATATGGATCAAGGACGAGACAAGATGCACATGCATCAGCTAGTAAAGTCCAAGCTCACAATCACTACGAGACAGCCCTTTTAATTCATGAGGTTCTTTTAAAATTTTTTGGGTTGCTTCTCATTTTTTCTTCAATTCTTTTTCTATTCTTTCTCCAGGTACAAAAGCCTGAAAACCACACTGCAAGAATACTTGGATCCCCAGTCCATGTCACAAAGATTTTTGCTATGACCTTTTCTTTTTCTGCACAGGTCTTAAGTGGCTTCGAAGATAATTATACCTCACAACAGAAATGTAATATTTTCTCAGAGAGTATAGACAATGCAGTTTCAAAGGCAAGACCTAACTAGGATGCTTGAGAATGATTTAATGAAACATCTTTTTTGCTACTTTGAAATCATGAGTTTATTGCAGCAGAGAGACTTATAAAATCAAATTATCAATGAAATTAATACTAGAAAAGGTTTCTTGGGGTGCAAAATTTCTTCTCAGTGCAGCAGACGTATATTAGCCTCTGAAATACTTGGTGAGGAGGACAGCGAGGCAGCCTGGGGGAGAAGAGAAAGCAGAGCTGAAACTGTCCCTAAATTGTCATCCAAAATGAATTCCCACAACTGTACACTGGTGTAAGGGTCTCACAATTTCACTTGTATTTCACACACACCTTGAAATAAAGTTCTTCTTACCAAAAACTTGCCAAGAAATAATTTTTTTTCACAGCCTGAAACTTTTGCATTCTTACTTTTACTGCTCTTATCTAATTTATCAACTTTTCACATGATTCCCCCATTTGGCATATGGGCCACCCATACCAGAAATGCGTGAATTTAATAGGCCTCCTGTGTTATGTCTGCCACAGCCATGGATATGGATCATGAATACCCTAAAGCATCCTAAGTAGCAATAGGTGTCTGTTTACAGAAAGCTGAAGTGAATCCCTTGAGCAGAAATACAGGAGTTCAGAGGAACATTCAGCTGACTTGTGAGTAAGTTAAATTTCAAATAATTTTCCTTCTAGTCTCCAAGTACTCAAAATCCCATTGAAAAAGAAATGGGGAAATTGGCTACGGGTGGCATATGAGGACACTGGAATTCACCTGTCTTATTGTGGAGCTGAAGTCCTAACTTAAATTTCAGATTCATTTTAGACTTTCTATGTGATCTCATAAGTCACCAATAGTTTTATACCAAATATTCTCAATTTAATACTTTTCTGGGAAAGGCACTGTGAAGATATATGTTGTTCTTAAAACCAAGCGATGTAAACAACCTAGATGCATATATTTTTTCAGAAGTACCAGTTATCTGCAAGGTATCACTTATGGAAACATTTCTGCCCAGCTCTCTTTGTCATCGATGACAAAGGCTGTGCATTTCAGGATGAAGTGAATAAGAATACAATACTATGAAGCTGATGATCTGCAGTGCTGCTCTTGAGCAAATCAATAGATCTATTCAGCTTTGAGAACAGTGTGCAGCGTATGGGACCCTAAATTATGTGCAGTCAAACTACAAGCCTGCAAATCCACTAGCAAAGCAAAGTATCATTTCACATAATTCAGTGAAGTTCTTGTCATTAGGTATTTCCAACAAACAAATGAACACAAAACAAAACAAAAGGCATTGAAGAATTTTACATAATTTGGTATCTCAGTATTCATCTCATGGAATGCATGATATCAGCAGGATTTTATGAGCTGTACTAGATCACTTCTATACCTTGTGGAGAAAGATGGATGTTTTCACCAGCAAGGCATTTGGCCTATTGTAGGCCCCTACTTTAGGAAAAAAATTCCCTCCTTTCTTTTCAACAGATAGTCTTTTTTAATATATTTTCCTATAACGACCAATAAAAGCTTACAGACAATCAGCTCAAAGCATTTATTTTATGCTCAACATGGTAAGGTTTCCTCCATATGAGTGTTTGCTGTCATTTTAAGCATTGTGGGACTGGAGAAGAATTTGGCTTTCCTAGGATCTACGTATCATTTGCAATCTGAGTGCAGATGTCTTTAGTACCCCAGAGCACTGCTAAAGACCTTAAATGCCCACTTTAAAGCAACTTGGTTTACTCTGGTGAAGTCTGTCTTAGTCAATTGAAAGTCACTTCTCTCTTGCTCAGCCCATCTAGAGCAGCAACTTATCACTCAGATTTGTGTTATTTTAAGCCATTTTCTACATCACACTTAGAACAAAATAAGACTGTAAACCAAGAATTAGAAAAGAACCAAATTATTTCAGATCACTTACTATACCCAAAAAAAACCCCAAAGCAAAACAACAATGACAAAATCAGTGATAAGGATTATCTCAGAACAGAAGAAGACAAAGAACATTTCAGTTTGGTCTGCCAAGCAGTCTGTTTAATTTCAATGGACTTTTAAAAAAACCAAATCCTTAGTGGAGTCAGAATACAGATTTAAATTTTTAAAGTAAATATATGCAAATATATGCAAAATTAGACACTATATTTTAAATTCATGTTATTTTCTTATATTATTAAAATATAGCAATTATCCATTAATGTTTGTTTTGATTGCTGCATTTTTTGCCTGTTGAAAGAGAAAAACTGAAAAAACCCCATCATTAATAGACCTTATATATTTTCTGCTATGCAAAAGTATAAAAATATTGTATTCCAACCCCTGTTGTGGGCAAAAGGAAACATAGCTTCTATGTAAAATCATGAATGTGTATTTGAAATCTTAACAGCCTACTCCAAGAATTGTTACTAGTCTAGACCAAAATAAGACAGGAAAAAGTACGTATAACATTTTATACGTATTCACTGGTGTTTTACTTCTGGTGCTTTTTTTTTCTTCTATATTTTTTCTGCTCCATGTTACTATTGAACCTACTCTAAGTGAAGGGTCCTATCTTTTCCAACCTAAATGATGTTGAGATTATGTGAAGCTGTGGTGTGTTACTGACAAGGACAAAATAATATTTGCTAAACTTCAGGGTTATAGAAGTAATGTATAATGGCATTTTCATGGCTAAGGTTGTTTAGTACATATACCATGACATTGGTAGTTAAGACATTTTAATTCCTTTCTTTACACTTTCCCAGATGGATCATGACTTTTACCTTTCATAGCTCAGTTTAGTGTCCTAAGAAACAGAACAATATTGCATTTCTTGCAGAAATATCATAAAGATCAATTAAATAATGCTTCAGAAGGATTTCAAGATCCTCTGAAGAGTCTTTATCTTGTGAAGTGCAGAGCACCACAGCTTTATTGCAACATTTGAACACTCATTTAGCTTGAACTGCTGGGACTTCTCATACATTTAAAGTTGAACACAAGAATAAGTGTATCAAGGAAAAGAATCAGAATACACAGAATATAAAGCACACAGCAGGGTTGAATTCAGAAAGGTAACTAAACAGGATTAAAGTATTATTTGAAATGTGTTTCCCCCACCAGATCTTGTCAGGCAACCATGAAAACCAATGTGCACTGTGACTGATGTCCTGGCTACTCTAATCTGTGATGAGCATCAGTGACACAAGTTTTGCATGCCTTGTTCCTCTGGAGCATTGTTAGGATGTGTCCCAGTGAAATCATTAGACAGGTACTGCTGCATAAACCACGCTTTAAAATTAGCATCACTATCAGCAGGTAGAAACTTCTTTTTTTTTCATTTTCCCCCTCTCTTTTAATTTTTCTTTTGCTCTATATTTGTCTATATTTATGTATATTTTTCTCTTTTTTTCTTTTTTTTCCTTTTTCCCATCTCCCTCTCCCTTTTGCTTCATCTCTCCCCCTTTTTTCCTTTTTCTTTCCTCTTTCTCTTTCCCTATTACTATTATTCAAGCCTTCTTCAAGTAAAACTCACGCTGAAGTCAGAATGGGAAAAAGAACCACAAGAACCACAGGAGCCAAACAGGACTTGTCCATTTATACAAGAATACCAGAAAGATGTAAGGAAATCCCTGGTATTTCCTCCTTCGGTGGCTTTCAGCAAAGGTAATGCAGGCATTTTCCCAGGAAGGAGGAACTGTCAGAGTGCTGAGCTGCCATCACATCCCTACTTTGCCCACACCACATCTCAAGACTGACTCTTTGAAGGAATGATGATGAGTGGGACAATTAGTCCTGAATTTCTGGAAGGACAGTAGCTCCTACTGCAGCAGTGTCCACAAGTGACATTTTGCTGAACATAATTTTCCAGAGAGCTGGTGCCAGGGAAAAATAGCAAAACAGGCCAGAACATGCTGTTGTTCTTGGTTGTCATGAGCACACGTTGCCCATTTTCAAGCAAGAAGCACCTTCAGGACAAGAGGAAATGGTCTCAAGTTGCAGCAGGGGAGGTTTAGATTAGTTATTGGGAAAAATTTCCTCACTGAAAGGGTGGCCAAGCATTGTAACAGGCTGGCTAGGGAAGTGGTAGAACCACCATGTAGGAGGGATTTATAAGACTGTAGATGAGGTGCTTGGGGACATGGTTTAGTGGTGGACTTGGCAATGAGGGGTTAAGAGTTGGAGTGGGTGATCTTAGAAGTCTTTTCCAGCCTTAAGGATTCTGTGATTCTATGAAAGACTGTTCTGCTCACCGAGCACAACTGATTTAGGGGAACATAAGCACAGGCATTGCACTTGGCTTGAGAATCCTAAAGGACACCACCATGCCCTTCAACCAACACAATCCAGTAGGGAATTAGAAAATTTAAGTATTTAAAAATGTGCTTAATCTGTTTGCACACAAGCTCATAGTCACGCCACAGACAACGGGCTTTCAGTGCCAGCAGGAGATGGGTTACCAGTCCAAGTGCACAAACAATGCACAGCAGAGCCCTTATCTGCCTCTCTGGGCTGCTGGACTGTTGGAGATTTAAAGTGCCAGATGTCCTTGTGTGGATCTGTGATGTGTGGATACTTTTCAACACAATCTCTGCTGTTACATTGATTAAACTATTTCAGTTATCTGGGCCATCAGACCACAATGCCAAGTCATTGATTCATTGCACAAGGGTGAAGGAAAAAAGGTGTGGATTTGTTTTCACTGGTTTTATCTGCTTATCACTGCAATCGAATTAATGTATTATTTTTCTATTTGTAAGACACAAAGGCCTTTACTTTTCACACAAATTTAGAGAGAAGAAGCTGGTTATTTAAGAGTTGAAGGTCTTTACTCAGCTCAAAACCATAACACTGCAAAATTTTAAGTACCCTTGGGGCAAGCTGCTCTGGCACTATTTTTGAGGAAGAAAAGAGTGAATTTAATTGTTACATTATTTTGTATCTGATACTTCCTGAGTCATTCTGCTGCTCAGTGAAAAAAAAATCTCATATTTAATTAGGTTTTCACTGATTGGACAGAATTTTAATATAGCCACAGAGATACTAATTCTTCTAAAAAATAGAAAAAAAATGTAAAAAAGAAAAGCAAAGATTATCAGAATGAGAAATTTAATGGTGTTTTAAGTTTTTATGGAAAAACATAGATAAAAACATACCTAAGTAAAGTAGTGTCATAAGTGTAACAGTTTATAACTAGCTAAGAAAAAAATTAGATATTTTTAATCTTTTTTCTTCCTTTTAATATCTACCTACATCCTAAGACGTCAGAGTTAGGGGGAATGATTATTACATACAGAAACAGGGCTCAAACCTATTGGCTTGGAAGTCTGTGGCAAATTTCCCATTAATTGATAAAACCATGGCTTGGTGCTTGGTCTGGCCTGCTGAGAGCCAGGATCTCACACATTCACCTTTGTAAGGAAATGAGTCAATATAATCAGTTAATCAAATACCTGCCTTCAACAAGAGTAACAAAAAATTAAATTTTGAATAAAACAGTGGCAATTCACACCACCAAAGAAGACAATTTTACCTACCTGTGAGGTTCAAATCTGGGTTACACGTGTAAATCCTCACTTTCAGGTAGACAAGAAAGTATGAGCTTCATTTTCAATGGATGGACAAATCATGCTCCCCCCTTTTCAAACTCAATTCTTATTGCCTTTATTATGTTTCCCTTTTCAGAGAAATACAGCCTAATCACTAAACTATGTGTCTGAGGGTGGGGACAGAAGTGTTGAATCAAAACCTCCTGTTTTACAGAGACATGGGGCCTGGTGGTTAAGAAAATGGTGTAGGAAGTGAGAAATCTGGTTCCAGTCCCAACATCATTTTCTTCTATATCTGAGACAGTGAAAAAGGTTCTTGTTCTACACTGGATCCTGAATATACACTTACTTGTGCCTCTTCACATTGCGCAGAAACCAAGGTAAAAAATTGATGCCTCCTTGGCTCAGCCAGGTACATGGTTTCTTTATCTTTTTTATGAGATAGATATTTTTGCTGGAGGGTTTCAAAATCTGTATCATGTCTTTCTGCTGTACTGATCAATCTATGCTGTGGTAGGTAGAGGGATAGAAGAACACTTCTCTGGGCTGTGAGGTAGATACAAGTCTCTTGCTCTCTGTAGAAATGTGCTGACTTCATGCAAAGGATGAGTTGTCACTTTCTCTGACCCCATTTCTAAATCTCTTCTCTGAGCCTGCTGCTTGACCTGCACATTTCTGATAGAGGAAGCTGTCATTTCTTCACAGCAACAAATTGCCTTACCATGAAGTTTCACCAGCAAAGACAGCAGAGTTGGAGACCTCTGGCAACTAATTATTCACCAGCTATGGATGAACCAAGGGCAGTATTCTTGCTGGAGAACTAACAAGAGGCCTAAAAAATTTGTCAATTGCTTTTTGGCTAGAAGAATGAAGGAAAATGTTCTTCTGAAATTATTTGTTACAAATTACTTCCTCAGTTCTACTTTTAATCTTTGCTTTTCAGAAAGAAAACTCTGCTGCTTTTGAAGGTTTACAGTCTATGCTGTACCCATTCCTTATGTTTACCAGTCTTTGGATGAGTCACTGCTTAGTTACTTCAGTATTTAAATGTGCAGATGTCATTTCTCTTGGCATCCTACATAGAGTAAGACATGCAACAATTGTCTGAGATGATCAACATATTTTACACAAGAGAAGTAGCAAAGAGGAAAGGTTAACTCACAACTCCCTTACCATCACTGCTTTGCAGCCTCAGGTGTTTTTCATCAATACCTGATGGTCTGTAGCTTCATATGTGCTTCTAGGTCTGAAAGTGCATCCTTCAGCCAACAGACTTGACTGTTCCATCTCTCCTCATTGACTCATCAGTGACCCCCTTCTTACTGACATCCACCAATCCTGCTGTATCTGCCTAGGGTTTTCTAAAAGCAACTTTGTGGAGTGAAAGAGACTTTATCAGATACATTTTCTCCGGGATTTTATTTTTCAGTCAAATTCTGTGATCTGTTATTCTTGCTGAGCTAAAATATCTCTGCTACTGCACTCACCTCCTGCAAACTACTGGGACATTTATTTCAGGAAACAATTTATGGTCATCATATATTCATATCTTCAGCCTTTTAAATACTTTTCATATATAACCATAAATTAGTTTGAGCCTTCATCCAAAAGAAAGGATTTTAAAAGGTTAAATATTTAGTACCTTGATACACAGCTTCCTCTAGATGGATATTCTTCAAAGACTGTATTATATGGAAATTCTGTCATTTTAAAAAATTCAATATGACCTTCTCTACCACTTAATCTCTATCAGATTGCTTTAAGATGACAAAATGTTAAAGTATTCCCTGTCTTTTTCTCAATCAAGGAGCTTTTCCATCTTATTTTCTACCTCTGTCCTGTTGATGAGGGGGAGTGAGAGAGCATCTGGGTGGACTTCTGGTAGCCAACCAAGGTCTGCTGTCCACAGGGTAAATATATTTTTAATGTTTGATTAAGGATAAAGAAGCTTGTCATCAACAGAACATTTAGGAAGCCTTTAGAGGTCTTTTAATGTGAAACAAGAAAAAAATTATGCAAATAAGAAAAAAAATCGTGGGAGGTTTTTAAAATAGCACATGGTGAAGTGTTGCATCTGTGTGATAATGCACACAGATGTGTATTCTACACTTGTGTAGAATGTGTATTCATTTATTTGTTGTTGTCGATCTTGGAGAACTATCTGTGCTCTTTAATAGAGATCTCTGTTGCTGAATTGTGCAAGAAAATGGTTTTTTAATTACCCCTTGACAGAGAAATACATCGGTATTTAGGCATTTTTAATGTTCTTTAAACATTTTTAAATATTGGTGCATTTTATTGGCAGAAAAATATTTATTTTCTCAATAAATAAAAAAGTAAATTATTAATTATAGTACTTTATAAAAGAATTTAAGATCGTACATGGTCGTGCTAAAAGTAGAAAGTGGAGGTTTCAAATGTTATTGTCACTAAAAGATTTGCTCACGCTCTACATTAAAAAATCAAAATACAAATGTAGGCCATCAAGAAGAAACATTGGGGACATAAAACGAGACATGTCTAGTTGCAGAACAGCCTTCCCAATGTTTGCAAAACCTTTCAGTCTTAAAAATTACCTGCTTCCCTCAGGCAGACACTTTTAGGGCCTTCTTGAGGGACTCATCCAACAAAAGATGTCCATAAAGGAGACACACTTTTGTCATTGACCTGTTCTGAGGCTGGGCAAGGCAATCTTTCTGTTTGCCTTTCCTCACCTTTGGTCAGCTTGGCCTGGGGGAAAATACACCAGAAACTCACAGGGATGCTCTTCATGTGAAGCCTGGTCAGCAGCAGCTTAAGCCTTTCCCAAATTCTGTCAGACCACAGGTTCAGAGGTGTGCATAGCCACAGGTAAACAAAACATGGATAAAATAAATGCACAGATGTTCTACCTGCCTCAAGACATGCCAGTGAGCCCAATCCTGAAATTGTGTCCAATTTACAAGAGAAACACTTATTTGAAGCTTTAAAAGCAGCACACAAAAATTAAGGGAATTTTAAAAAAATTACTAATATTCTAACAGAATTCAGTAGGAAAAATGTTTGTACTGGTTCAAATAAACTGGTTCAGAGTCACATGACATGTCTCAGCAGTTTTTTTCTTTTTAGCCCCTCTAAAAGGCAACAGATTGCAAAACATTAAAGTATCACTCAAAATATTCCAAAATTACTCCTAACAAACAGATCTGGACAGAAAGCCTTTCTTTTCTGCCTTCCATTGAGATTTAGTAACATGCTTTTATTAAATTAAAAAGTAATCCTATCACAAGAAGCACGGAAGTTTCTCTATTATAGCTTATTTCCAGCAATTGACTTACCATGCATGTGTGATGGTGAAAATAACAGCCCTTAGAAATCTATTTTGTCTCATTAATTTTGACATAAAATTTAAGACTTCAGAGTCATAAAGCATAAATCAGGTGTCATACTGCATCGATCCTTTACGGAAAAGGGAGTTGATCATTCTTGGTTTATTTCACTAGGAAATTATTTTACTGGATTACTTGAATGTTTAATTAAAATGTCATATAACATGAATAAAGTATAAAATATCAAATAAAGTAGTCTTTTGCTGAGACACAACATTAATTTTCTGTCATCAGAAGTGTTTATCTTGTTAGCTGCCTAAGTTAAACTTGCTCAACCCCAATTAAGTCTTATATCTGAATACACTTATAATATTTAAATTCCTTCTTTTACTGCCCTTTTGTTAAACTTTTAATTTTCTTTTTTGTTGCAATTAGCATTTAGGGAGCTCAATTTCTTTAATAGCCTCCCTTTAATTTACATTTTATATTACTCTACTTGTTTTTCATGAGATCAGTGGAGCAACTGCAGATTTGGTTAGTGGAAAAATAATGCATAATAGTATACAGTTTACAAAATATTTAATTCACTTTATTTCCTAATAAGGAGAGATTCATTCATTAGTTTTTTTGGACTTTCTGTCTTCTGAGCCCCTACACCACTCATGTCTGAGAGCAATATTTAGTGTTATTCACGTCTGATAGAAAGGGATAGATCTTAATGATAATTAGATCGCTATCAACACTCCCTATAGTATTTTCTGCCCATGGCAGCATGGTCAGAAACATCTCATCATGGTACAGAAGTTAGAACAAGTTGAGGACTGTTTCCAGTGCAGTTTGTTGCCCTTTTTGGAGACTAAGTTCATCAGCCACTATAGCAGAAAACAGACTTTCATGGCTGGCCAGCCAGCCAGAGATTCCCAGGCGTATTCCAATGTACTCTTCATGTCCAGTTATGCCTCAAGTATCACCTGCATTGCAAGCTCAGATCCAGGCACCTGGATTAAGGCAAGAATAAGGCAGATATGACATGTTTAAGTGACTCATGTTTCAGAGCAGCACATAAATAAAAGTGGAGAGTTCAGGGGTTTGTGGCTGTATGAGGTCAATGTCCAGACCAGAGTACATTCATAGTTCTTGGTGTTTCCCAAAAATACAGACATCCCAGGCTACCATCTCTTGGTGTCAAACATGTCGTGCTAATAGGGACATCCCAGCTTTGTCTGAAGTCATCTGACTCTTGAGTCTAACACCCTTAAAAGGTGTAAAGTTAGACAGTGCAATTAAGATCAAGCTCTTTATTCCATCTTCTCAAGTAATAACACTTTGAAGAAATTTTTGAAGCTTAATATTTTAGCATATTTGGAGATTGCTTCTTTAAGTGGTGTTACAACAGCAGACAAAACACTCGGAATACATGGCTGCGTGTTTCAAAGGCAGGAACACATCTGTTGCTTTAAATTAACCCAAGAGCCAAAGAACTTGGATCTACTTACTGCCCACTTGTTCTAATTTAGTAGGTAAACTTCCAGGGAAAATCAGTCATTTTCTCTTCATCCAGAAATAAGGTAAATGAGAAGTCTTCCTTTAGTCATTGTCACTCATTAATTTTGCCCAGGCATTTAGAATAAAAAGTTTTTGAGAGAAATTGGTGTTTGGTGTGGTTAGTTTTAATTAGTTACGTCTCTTTCCCCCCAGTCACCATTATCCAAAGTAAGCACTATTAATTTGAAATTAATGGGAGGATAATGATGCAGCACAGGTTGCAAGAGCAAGGAGCAAAGAGTACCAGTTTCTTTTTCTCTTTGCTGGAGGCTAACACCTGGTTCAGGAAAAACCCATTATGGTTTGTTTACATAACACTCAAAATTGTAGCAATTCTGCTGGTTACAAGAAATAAGAACTTCTTGCTTCTGATTAGGCTTTGAACGGCCTTTCACACAGGAAGAGGTGGATGTAATATGAAGAGAGGGTGAGAATCAGCTCAAACACATATTTCAGGGTGAGCTGGGTGGATTTTAGATGTCTTGAACTAAACCCCACCCCTACAATCTGAAGTTGAATCCCACCCATCCTGTCTGTCAATGCACTTAAAGGAGGGACATCTTGAACCCCACTTGATCCTGGCCCAGGTAACCTTGCAGTTTCTGTCTGTTTGCAGTGTGACAATTGCAGTAAGTGGTTATTAACCTTGGCAGCCATCATCCCAGCCTCTTCAAACTCTGACAGAGACTTCAGGAACAACTCCCGTATTGCACGTTTCACACAAAAATGCCAAGCAGCATAGAGTAAGCCAGCACCAACTTGCCATGCAATACCAGCATGTGAGAAAAAGACATTTAAGTGGGATTAAGTAGGATTAGGTGTATTAAATGTGCTAAGTGGGACACATGGTGTGGGGCAAAGATGAGTGTTTTGACAGTCAGTCTTAGGAACTAAAAGCTTCTACTACAAAAATCAGACAAAAATGTCATCGTTTTTATTTCCAAATTCTGAGTGATTTGTCCTAAGATGGGTCTCATTTGAATTGTGATTGAACACATTTGCAATTTTTAAGTCCTGACATCTTGAACAGAAGCTTCCCCATGTTGTGGCATAAAAACTGCAGGCACTGAAAGAGAAAAATCAAGCTGTACTCTCAGAAAAGCAGACACTTCCATGTCTTCCATAGCATTACTCTGGCAAAGAAAACTTTAAACCACTGGATCTCTATATGAATGTGATACATTTTTCTCCTGAAAATGCCTTATGCTCTATTAACAACACTGATGGCACACACCTTTTTTACACCTCAGGTTTTTGAAGCATTAATTATAACTCAGCAACCTTGAGTCACCTATCAAGAGACAATAAAATGTTAATTTTTTTGTTCACAGCTAGAAGCTTTCAATATTCATCTATGCTATAAGATTTTTGCTCTGAGTTTGTTTTACTTTCTTATTCCAGATTCATTTAAACGCATATGCTGTCAGGACCTTCTGCGGGTGATGTATTAAAAATTATTTTACTTACCCTCGATTGTAAGCATAGTTTGAGACCCAGATTTGTGAAAGAATAGTGTTTCAATGAAAAAGTAAAGAAAAACATGGGTGTCTATTATAGGCACAACTGGATTCACAGAGCAGCAAAACCACTGGTGTGTCTTAATAAAGCCAATGCCCTTCTCAAGGGAATCCTGCCACAGTCTTTCCCACCAGAGCAGACCTTATCCAAGCAGGGAGTTCTTTTGAAATACATTGAATAAGCTCCCTCCCACTGCATGAAGAGGCTTATTGGTAGCTCTGAGATGGCAAGATGGGGGCCCAGCAAATATTTCTGCTTTTGTTGCAACCCAGCTGCAAAGTTTTAACATAACTCACCACAGTGGGTGGTTTCTAATACCAAAAGGTCACCGAGTCACAGGAAGCCAACTGGCCCCACTGTATCTTTTCAGCTGACAATTATTATTATCTATTATTGTTCTCTGTTTATAATAAATACATCAAAATCTTGAAAAAAGCATCCATTCAGAGATGTAAGAATCCTTGCCAAAAATAAAGCTGGAAATTTAAATTAAACCCATCAGCTGCTCCTAGTCAGCAAGCCAAAAAGAAATAGCCGATAGTAATAAAATGAAGTCCTGCCCATGCCTACATTTCATGCAAATTTCAGACCTTAATGTGTCACTTCCTGAGATACTGCCTAAAAAGACAGACCACAAGCAATTCTTTGGAGTTCCTCTTATTTAATCTGACCTGCAGTACCAACGTTCTCTTCTATTTTACAAGGAAGCTTTTTCTTTTACTGCCAGATTGCATTCTGGGTCACCTTTAAGATGTAGCTTAACATGCCATTTATGTGGTGCTCTGGTCCCAAGGGCACAGGAGCACAGAATATAGCAACTAAGTCTGCTTTCTTTCCAAAGCTGACTTCTTTGATATTGCTGTTGTGAGATTACTGAACAGCAGCTGGGAATTCAACAAAAAAAACAGAGGTCAAACTTCAGTAGCTAAACACAGGTGCTAGATTCAGGGAGCTTCCTCTGTCTCCACTATATAGTCAGTGAGGGCCAGCTAATCATTAAGCGTTGTATCCTCCGTGTGACTGGTCTGATGCCTCATGTAAGGGAGATAAATACGTTATTTAAACCTGGGTACCAGAAGGATCTCAACATTACAGTAAAATGTCTACTTTCTCACCTGTAACCTTTTAAATATCCTGAACAGAAGGAAATGTGGTGTACTATTTTGAAATTTGTAAAGAAATGTCCTTTGGAATGAAGAGAATTTGTATAGATCTGGTTTCTGGGCATAATAGGCCAAAAAAGACTCCAAACCATGCTGACAGCTGTATCACTTTCTGTTCCAATCTGGTCAACATGTGGCCAACCCTTACTACTATCAAAGGAAATAGAGGAGCTCTAACATTAGCAAGATAAAAATCCAGTTTAATTCATAATTGTGTTTGCATTGGACATTCATACATCCGTTCAAAGCATAAGTCCAGCAAGTGGTGATAATTTGTGCTAATGAGTTTCATAAAACACGTCCATCATATACGAAATTCTTTTAAACACTTTTTCAGCTTTCCTGTTGTTGAGTTTGCTGAGAATCTCTTTGGGTTTACATTATGGCAAAGCATAGTAACTGTTCTCTATGGTATTTGCTCTGTTCTTTCTATTTTTCCTCTGACTTACCACAACAGTTGAGCTCTGTTTTAAGGACTTACAAACTAATATAACGAACAAAGCACTCCTACATCATTTTTCATGAAACTTTCAAGGTTCGCAAACCTGCTCCAAAATAGCTGTCAGGGAGTTGTTTACTCAATAGTATATCAGATAAAACTTGCAGAAATATTATTGAAAGAAATCAAAAAGTTCCAGTGGAATTCCTACCTTTTCACTGAGGTATATTAGAAATTTTCCTGAAGTTTTTTGTTCAAGAAAACTTCTCATTTATGAAAACCATTTCATAACATTTTTACAATCTCTTCAGTGGTCTTTATGAGGAGCGTTGGCTTTACAACATTTCTTTTATTTCATGACATTCAACACTGCAGAATCCTGATCTCACTTCTGGCATTTAGGCACTACTTTAATCTACAAAACAAATCATCCGAGGAAGGAAAATTGCAATTTTAGTAACCTTTTCCATGAATGCTGTAAAGTGTCCAAATGAATCATTAAGGTCAACACTCCTATATTTGTTTCCTTACTAAACTGATTTAAAACTTAACATTTCTCTCTTATTGTCAGCCTCTTTCCACAATATTTGTTTGTCTTTGGAACTTGTATGTAGCCATCTCAGTTCCAAGTATATTTTAACAAGTATATAGTCTTTGCTGGTTCTGTTTAGTTGTTCCTCTAACATACCATGATTTTGGTTATTTTAATGGCCACTGTGCTTTAGAGAAAACTTTCCTTCCTGTTCCATTTTCATTTCAAAATGGTCCTTCCAGGAGAGCACGAGCAGTAATGAAAACAGAGTTTGAAATTCCATGAGCCAATGGGAGATGAACATCGAATGGATACGGCGTTAACAGAGCCTCGAGCGGCAGCGTTTCAGCAACAGAATGAGGCAATCAACCAGCTGCTGGCAGAGTGTCTCCTGATCTGATGGTATTCCAAATGTACCCTTTTCATTTGCTGGAGTCATCCGAACACCAGTCTCAGATTTCACACCAGCATTTCTCCAAATTTCCAGCAGAAAATAGGTCAGTTTTGAGGGCTTTCTTAAGCTTTTCATTCCTCTTGGTAGGGCAATATTCATTGAATGGCAATGTGTTATCACCTTAGGGAGAGTGTTGTTTTCTTTTTGTTGTTATGTCTATTTTTTTTGTTTGTTTGTTATTTATGAATTCTGTTATTTCTATTATTTCTCCTCATTTCCGATTTTAATATTTAACATACTGCAGCTGCATTTAAGAAAGCCCCAAATGCCTGCAAATCTTTGCTGATATTAATGCACACGACAGAAATTTGAACAGCCTTCTGATTCTTATCTCACAGCAAGGAATTCTTATTTTTCTTTACTTACCCTTCTTCACTCTTATTATTTTACTAGTGTTTGCACTTTTTTGCATCTATTGTTCATTGCTACAGGTAGCTTAGTGCAGAAGGAAGCACTCTCAGCTCTGTTCCTGGGAAGATGTTGACACAATCTCAGTTTACCACAAGCAGGGCTTGTTTGTACTGAGTATTTATTTATATCCAACTTTAGCATAAGACTCCGTTTTAAAAAGCACTGAACTTTCACAATTTCAGGATTCAAGTTACCACATGAACAAGTAATATTAACTTAGCAAATACTTTGCAGCGGTAAGATTCATCAATCAATCATGTGAATTATAGATTTTGATTTAAATAGATTAGGCAATTGTTATGAATGGATGATGTAGGTTTAAATCAGTCCCTGACTTTTGCCCAAGCCTCTGGCAGCAGGCAGTCATGTTACTGAGGTGTCCAGCACCCCAAAAACCCACTTTCATTCGCAAGTTCTTTAATAATGGCTGATTTGGTCTATAATAAAATGAATTATTTATTAATAGGCACAAAACTAACAGACATAGGACTTAAAACAGACTATTACTACACAGGGATAAGACAAAAGGGGATACTAGTATTACAAAAGCGGGGTTAAAGGTACCATTAAATTTACAGCTAGCTAAGAAATAATACAGCTTAGGATCCAATGTTTCTTATCACCAAATTGTTGAAGGTGCAGACATCGAATTCTTTTCCCTCAATTCCTGGAAAAGTAACCGCGAAGTTGCGTCCAAGCTTCAGGAAGAAATCTTCTCACACGTTTCCAAGGAGTGTGTAAGAGACTTCTGCCTCTGTGATAATTCGTGTGGGCTTTTATAGACATAAAAACTATGTCCTTTGGTCACCGATGCTTATTTTCTTTTATCTCTTTCCACATCTTCTCTCATACCAAGATGTGTACTTGGGGCTTGGGCTCAGACTCTCAGGAGACTGGAGGTGACCTCCTGCTAGGTTCTCTGACCTCCTGCTGCGCTCTCTGACTCCTCGCTGGGCTATTAATCTGGCCTGAGTTATCTCTTCCAGATGCCCCAGCCATGAGAGAGGGGGGACATCCTGCCACAGCAATAGTAATCAAAGTTCCAGAAGCGTATTTTTTTAGGTAGAGAAAGAGGAATCAAAGTTAAGCACAGCCATGATTTGTCCCTGTTTGAGTAAAGCCAGGACAGACAAAGCATTGAAAAGATAAACTATGTTAAGATACTAAGGGAAGTTGCTCTTTCAAAAGGCAATTCTGTAAAAAATCTCTTTACAGGATAGCCTTGACAGTCTAGATGAATGAGCCTAGGGCTAGAATGTGAAATTTAATGGCCTGTGACATAAATGTAGCTATATCAGGAATGAATTTGGGTGAACAGAATGCATTAATACACAGATAATTCCCAAAGTAAGGTGAATCAAACCTTATATCAATAAATTAACAGGCAGACAAATTTGATATTCTGTCAGACTCAGTGTTTGTGCTGGAGGAGAAGTAATAGTCCTGAAAAAGACTAGTAGGACGTTGAAACAGGATCTACTTATAAGATGAAGCATGTTTTGATATATCCAAATAAGATAGAGTGCAGATTACAATGCTCAATTTCAGATAACTCGTTGAGTTTCAGAAATCAAGTTGCCCACTCCACTAAAGAAGAAGAAAATAATTTTTCAGGAGCTATTCATGGGAACTCACTCCTCTGATTTACCTCGCATATTCAAGGTTTGCTCTGTCCACCTGAGAAAAAGGGAAAAGGTAGCTCTGTGCAGAGGAAAGTGTGCTGGCACTGCTGATCTCTATGGCCTATAGGTGAAAAACTGGGAAAGCAGGATCTGGCTCCCAGTACTGCTGAGTGTAGATCATTTGGCTGTACTATAAGAAACCTGAATTTTCAAAGGACCATAGAATACAGCACAAGAGGAATGAAATAAGAAAAATGTTCAGAGCCTTTCGTAGACAAGTTACATATTACAAATCATTGTTTAATAACTTCTGAAAGAAGAGACTCTGAAGAATCTGGCAGAACCTGGCTATGGTGACAGTTCAAGATTCTTACACGTCATCTCCTAGAAATCTGTGGGTTTGCTTGTCCCCAAACTATAAAAACCATTTATTTTTAAAATCATAAAGTCAGTTTTCAGAAATTTTCCAAGTCAGTGTAGAGGTAGGACAATATTCTAAGAGTTGCTTTCTTTCTTTTATTTTTTTTCCTCCCATCTGAAACCTGTAAATAAATTGGTGCATTTATCCATTTAGAAATATTAATGTAGAAAGTCAAAGGGGAGCCCATTGAGGACACAATGCTGCCTTTGTACCATGTTTCAAAAGTGTACAGTTAGGACAATTAGTTTTGTTCAGGTTTGGTCCAATTAAGGTTTTATGGGGTTTCAGGTTATTTAAAGCTAATGCCATTTTTTAAGTCTTATTTCCCCTTTCCGTCTTTTGTAATATTGAGCATATGTAGCAAAGGGAAAGTTTGTGCTGTTTTAGTGTAAAAAACCTCTGTGGCAGGCTGAAACAAAGCATAAAAATCAGAGCACAGTAACGTAGGAACTGCTTTTGTTGACCAAAGAAACAAAAAAAATTGGAGCTTTCAGTTTTCTACACAGATTTAGGAGGAACAGAAATATGGAGATATGAAAATTTTAAAGTATGCTAGACTATAAAAGAAAAGGTGTTTATTTCCTCCAGCTCAAAAGCCCCATCCTATAGGTAAACAGGTTTTTTTAGCTTCTAAAATTGACAAGCCAGAAATTTTCACTGGTGCTAAAATTAGAGGAAATTGAGAAGAAATAAAAGATTTTTATTTGCTGACTTTGAATTTCCACTACAGTAGTACATTGAATTTATTTTGTGGCCATCCAACTACCATTAAAAGGGGGTATATTTATTTCAGTAGTGTTATCAATTAATCCTTATGTGACAATATGGGATCTCAGAATTGTTCAGAGAAGTGGCAACTTTCTTTTTTAGGGAGCAGTTCCTTTACAAAGTGGCTTAATGTATGAAAAATTCACTCAGAATATTTACCAAGCATTAATTTTATATAATTTTTTTGTGAAATGTGTCACAGGAACATTATCTTCATGGATATGTCAATGCATTTAAGATTCTGAAAATTCCTAATAGAAAGCTAAATGCTGTCTACAGGAAGCTCTGTAACATTTGAGATATCAGAGTAAGTCTATAAATAGATGAAAATTCATGTTTAGAATTACTTGACATTTTAGAAATGTCTATTTGTCACTGTCAAATTTCTTTTAAGACTTCTCAAGTACTACAAATTGCAAAGAGCAGCCAGGAACTAGTTCAATATCTCTTCATTCCCATTAAAGCAATGGCTCTATTTTCATCCAGAAAAAAACCCTCTTGTTAGTTTTATTCCAGTTTCAGAATAATAAAACATTATGCCTGTAGACTGTTAAATTGTCTTCGTTCCTAGTCTCACTGCTGTGTGTCCAGTTGAAAAGTTAAAAATGACTCCTGGGTTTCTTGGTGTCTAGCATGAAATGTGGAATTCTTCATAACACCTTTAAATTAAAAAATCTCCAAACCTTTCTCAGCATGAGCCTGGAACAGAGTGAGTGATATATATTATATTGCACAGATTCCCCTGACCCTCTTCAAAGCAGACAGGGCTATAAGCAAGTGACAGAAGGGGAGGAAAATTGCACCAGGGGAAGTTCAGACGTTACAGCAGAAAGGGTTGTAAAGCATTGGAACCAGCTGCCCAGGGAAGTGATGGAGTGACTATCCCTGGATGGGCTAAAAATGTGTGTATACAGCACATGGTTTAGTGAGGAACATGGTAGTGGTGCTGGGTTGATGGTCGGACTTGATGGTCTCAAAGTCTTTTCCATCCTTAACCATTCTATGATTTTGTGATTCAGCCTGGCTGGAAATTGGTCATTAGTCACCTCTCTATGCATAATTCCTGTTATTCCATATTAGATGTCCTAGAGTATCCCACAATTCTGTGTGTGCTGGAAGACATAGCACACAACAAACATGGCACCTGGGAAGACATAACACACCACCAACATGGAACCTGTATGATGCAAGATCAGCAGTTTAATGCCATGCAGGATGTGAGAGACACCTCAAGCAACATTAAATGTTTCTGTTCAGACAACTTCATCACACTCTTTAGTTCAAAATGCTTTCAGATGGCAAATAGCAGGATTATATTATGAAAATAAACACCTTTCTACCACTATACTCTGTGTGTGTGTATCTAGATTTGTACTCACTGATATCTGAACACGGAGTCAAAAAACAAAAAAGAATTTGTGATGGTGTTTGTGCCCCTCCAGGGAGTAAATCTCACTGGTGAATTTGAATCTTTCTGAGAGAAAATCTAATCAGAATAAATACTAAAGCATGAGAAATCAGATAGTGAACTGCTGCACAAAACATCCAGGTCCATTGCTTGCAGTCACCTCAAGTGGAGAGGTACAGAAGTGCCTCCATTTTCTCCTTGACCTTAGAACAGAATCAGACTTTCATTGTGCTGCATTCGCAGACACCCAGAGTCAGCACTGGTAACAAAAGTGCCCAAAAAGTTCAGAACTTAAGGTTCTAATGTTATTACTGTACCAGAATGTACTGATTCCTGCCCATGAATAGCCCCGTTGAGCTAGAGAACAGTTATCTGCAAGAAAGAAGGTCTAAGGTTTTGGAAGACATGTAAGAAGCAGTGTGACAAAAGCTCTCCAATATTGCAGAGGAAAGCAGAAGCGCTTTTGTCCATCCATCAATGAAAAGGGCAAACCAAGAACTTGTTCATTTAATCATAATAATCTTGCTGCCACTGTCATATTTATTTTTCCTCCTTCCTAAGCTTACTTGCTACATCAGTCATTCTGATGCAGCACAAGCGTGTTCCCCTCTGTATATTTTGTCACAGGGGAGTGCTGGCATTCGTGCCAGATGACTGTCTTTGCAGCCGTGGTCTCTGTGTATGTCTTGAATTGTAGAGGAATGTCTGCAGCATATGGCGGTTGCCACTCAGAAACCCAGGCTGGCTTTTAAGCAAATGATCATAGTGTTTTGTCAGTTTGGTGAAAGCTTTTATATTGAGCTCTTCCATTTTCACATAGGTTCACTGCACATATTCTAGCATAAAGTAGCACTTTAGAAAAGCTTTCTGGCTCACAAATGAGAGATTTCAGAAATATGGTGATGTGGGGGTTTTCTCTCCTCATTTAATTTTTCTTGCTGTAATATGTTTTCTGCCATTTTTATTCTTTTCTCTTTACAGAGGTTTGCAGGTCATATGCAAACAAGATTGGCTCAGACACAGGAGAGAAATCAGCTACAAGAAATCCCTGCACTGTTTCTTCCACATGCTTTTCGTGCAAGTTCCAACATCTCCCAGACTCTTTTCTTGTTTTCTAATTTTTTGTTTTCTACTTCTTTTGGTCTTTTCTTTCCTAGTATGAATAAAGACTGCTTATGTTCTTTTGCATATCCCTGTCCTCCCCTTTTCCCCCCTTTTTTTTAACTCTCTCTCAGAACAGCAATTAAACCTGAAACAATTTTGTTGTTTGTTTTTAATTGGTGGTTTGGGTTTTTTGGTTTTTTTCTTTTGGGTTTTTTTTTAATGGAATGAATCTCTTAAAAATCTGAACAGGGTAAGTATGTCTTATGTCAGTGCACAAATGGGGTTGGGGTACTAAGTTATTCTTTGCTGCTCAAACTGTCACTGAAATATCTGTTTGGTATTATGTCTCTGAAAATTTTAGCTTGTCTAAATGAAAGGGTATACTAGAGCAACCAAAAATTAGAATTAAGTCACTTCTTTGCTGTTACCATGCAGCATTTGTGAACTGCTGAGAAGAGATGATTTTTCTTTTATGTCAGATGTAGTGCTGGACATTCTGGATAAGGTATTTGCTTATATTAAATCTTGTGGCGAAAACATTGATAAATCTATGAGAAATTACAAAAAGGCAGTGTTGTGTTTTATAACAATCATTTCCTGCAGTAATTACCATGTACCCCATGCATACAGCACTGACTTGGAGGAGTGAAAAGCTGCATAGAATTAATCTGTTTTGTTGTAAAACTGTGAGAGATGTTGAAAGAAATCAACAAATTCTCTCAATTAATTTCTAAAATATAGAAATAAATTCTGAAAAAAATGAAAGTGCATCATGTTAAGAACAACATTAAAAGAAAATATTTAATCCTTTAAGTATGCAGTTTGGTGATTGTCTTGGCTTGGTTGATTACCTTTGCCCGCTTTAAAAAAAAATAAAATTAGAGCATTTCAAGAGTACTTCCACCTCCTCCAAACAGATACAAAACCTGTTCATTGTTCAAATACTGACTATGAATCTCTGCTAACTACACAGAACTACCAGGAATGGAACAGGCCATTTTTTTGCCACCTTCGCATAATCTCCTAGGAAGAAGTGGTTGGGAAAGCGACAAGAAGCAACGAGAGGCTTGGTTTCAAGGAGTGTGCAGAGTGGCTAACCAGCTACTCATGGCTGAAGCTGTATTCAATTGCATTTTGAGAAGCAGTTGTGGAAAAGTGTAACAATAAGTAAAGGTACTTGGCATCTCTTATGAAAGAAGAAATATGAGCATTCTGAGGAGGATCTGGGGCAGCAAGACACAGCAATCCTCTCTCTCATTAGTCCACTCAGGGTATGTTAGTATTCTTTCCTCAGTTATAACTCCTTCCTGTCTATAATTATTACAGAAGTCTGCACTTATTAAGAAAATTCCTCTTTGTTTGCTGACTGATACTTTTGCTGATCTGTTACTTCCAAAGGATTTTCTACTTTGTTCCCAAATTCAGTGGCTGTGAGATAAATTTCTTCCACATGTCCTCCTTTTATTCTATAAAATTTTATCTCTTCAGTAATTCAAGAGCACAGCCAAGATATGGGTTTGTTTTTTTGTCTAAGGCCAGCTCTGCAGTGCAAATTAAACATTATCAAATTCCTTTTTTCTTGTTACAGAGTGATTACACTAAATCCACTAAGTCATTCAGATGAGGAATGTTAGCAGAGGATACGTAATGTAAATATATGCACAGTGCAATCACAGATTTGCCTCTTCTCTCAAGCCATCAGACAAGTAGAATTTGGTGACAGAACCATCCTTGTCCTCTTTTTGGGTTTTTTTTGGTGGGGTTTTTTGGGTTTTTTGTTTGTTTGTTTGTTTTTGGTTTGTTTGTTTGTTTGTTTTTGTGGGTTTTTTTGGGGGCGTTGTTTTTTTTGTTGTTGTTGTTGTTTTTTTTCCATTGGAACCTTCAAAGCCAAATCATGGTAAAGGTATACAAATATGGTCTGCAAAGAGTCACGCTTCCTCTATTCATTGTGAATCTCCAACATCCTTGACCAGCCAACACCACCTTAAGTCTTCTCTGGCATGTTGAGTCCTATTTAAATTAAAAACTCTCTGGGGTACAGATGTCAGGAGTAGAAGTGGAGTGTCTACGGTACCACATATGTCTTCAATGTGTTGAGTTGTTATCCGTACAACCATTTCATCAGATGTAAGAACGCTGCAGTCAGACTGTGCAAACCATAAAAATCCATAGAGAAAAAAAAAAAAAAGGCAGTAAGTCCTTTAATTATAGTATTAGCATAATGCATCTTCCACTTAATAGCAATCGGGACTGGTTTCATTAAGATAGTAATAAACTGTACTTGGAAGATTTCTCACCTCAGGGGGGAACAAATAACTCTTTTGCATGTGTTTTTTGTCCTCAGTTACACGAGCAGTTGATGCTCTTCCAGTGTCTGGAATTAAAAACACAGATGTGTCGGAATCTGGCCCTGAGGTCACCACCACCACTGCCATAACCCCTTTCACAAATCTCTAGGATTTTTATTTCCAAAGCATATGGTTAACATGTTCCTGTGACAGTTCAGCTGAAATGTGGATGTTTCCTGAGCATGGCAACACTTCTACAGGGGTGTGGGCTGAAACCACCAATTTAAGTCATGAAGGCCACAGAGCTTTTTTCCTTTGCTATTACTCCCTTGAACTGGTATTGAACTATGTTACCCAGAGGTTAAAAAGCTGCTACTGATCCCCAGAGCCTTGTGAGACCATCTATGCTAGCATTTATTTGTACAACAGCTAGTTCCCTGTGTTTTTACTGTAATTGAAAGGATGGCACTGAAACTTGTGCCGTCTGCAGCTATGCATCTAAGCAATGGCTGCTTTATTTCCCAGTAGTATAATGTATATGAGAAATATAAAGCTGTGCTCACCACAGCCAGCTCTGAAATTAGATAAAAATACACCAGCTGGGACAGTCACTAGCATGAAGAAGGCATTTTATGGGGTTATACATGTATTCTCTATCACTTTCATAGACACTTGCCTGATGTTGATGTCAAATGGTATAAACATGTTTTCTAAGCCTGCTATGCTTCTGACTTTCAGTCACCATCTTCTTATTAGCATTCTTCAGGTCTTTTTTTCCAAGTTTCCTGTGGTAGAGAAAGCCAGGGAAGTTTTCTTTCCATACCTTTGAGGTGTTTTAATCTCTGTCTGCAGATAACGTGCTCCCTCAGGGTGATGTGTGTGGTTGTCTCTGCATGTGGGTCTTTATCTAACCCTTCTTTATACCTCTCTGACTCACAGCATGCATTTTCCACTTTTCTTCTTTTGGGTAATCACATTTGCTTCTCTCCTTAGCTTGCTCATGCTAGACTTTCTCTACCCCAGTCTCTTTAGCTGCACATGCTTCATTAGTTCTTTTTCTCTGCATGTATTTGAATTTTCCTGCCTTTTTCCCTAACCAATTTTGTTAGTTTCATTCTCTTTTTAATTCTTTCTCCCTTCCTGTAGGCTCTGTAGTTGGGCTTACTGAAGGCAGAAAGGTGTGCAGAAATATACACAACGCTTCTCAGTCTATTCCCATTTTTCTCAACAATCCTACAACCTTCTTGAAGATGAATCCAGATTATTATAAGTAAAGATGTACTCAGCCCTCCCAGATTTATCAGAGGGGCCAGAACCAAGCCACAGGATTTCTTAGCTTGGATACAGACACTGCAAACCAGTTAAACTGAATACTGGATCATGATCCAAACTGTATGATAGAGGTAAAGAAACACTTCCTGAACCACACTCTTAGTCATATGATTTGGTTTTGGCAGTCCTGCAAGGAGCAGGAAGTCAGATGTTTTGGTCCTTTTGAGTCCCTCCCAGCTTGAGATATTCTATGATTCTGATGAGTGCTTCAAGTGCCTCCCAGTTTTTCCACACACTTCAGCATTGCTGTGTCCTAACACCTTATTCCTTTCATAGCTCCTTTTTTAAAAAGCAAGCTTCCTTGGGGTATAAATAGCCAAGGCATAAACCATGTCACATACTTTCAAGCCAGCTTCAAGGAGCAAGCTCTGCTATTTTATTTCGCTTTTCTCTGTCAATTCTCCAGTTTCAAAATTGAAATCGGATGTATCCAAAGATCTTATGCATGCAATTTTTTAAAAAAAATCTCAACATCTGAAATCTGAGTAACATTCTCAGGTGAGTTCTGTCCTTATTGAGGTATTAAAAAAAGAACCGAACAGAACAGATTCAAGTCAAACTAGGTATCTGAATAAGCTCAGTCTACCCATTTAGAGAAAGGTTTTTAGGAAGCAGATTCATTTTTTAGGCACTAAACAAGTGCACGTATAGAGCCTCTGTGGAGACTCTTTCAAGTATTGGTGACTTTTTAAAATGGCCAGAAGGATTCCATTACAAATCAAATAACTATTCATTCACCCCATATCCACCCTCCTAATTTGTATTTTTCTGAAGTATATTTTCTAGTAAGTTGCAGCTTCTAACAACCAGAATTGGAGAATTTCATGTGTCACTTACTAGTGCGGTTTTTTCAGGTTTTTTTCTTTTACTTTGAATTAAAGTGGATTTAAAATAGTTTCTATTTCCATATGCCAATATAGCCACTATTTCAGTGAAAGCAGTAACAGCTGAATGTCATCACATCACAGAGGCCCATGAAGTATGTGACGGAGAAGTACAAATAAACAATTCCTGTAAATACATGATGGTCTCCTTAAGCAGTGATTTTGAATGCTAATTATGTCTGACTCTATTTAGGTATCAGTACAGACAGTTTGTGCTCCTCTCAACCTGCAATTAAGAGACCCACTTAACAAACTTGAAATTGCATGAAGATACATTATTTTTGTCAAATGTTCCCAAAGCTGATTTCTTCATAAATGAAAATTATTTAAGCAGCTTTGTTGTTATTTGCTTTTTCATTAGGATGGCTCAGTGTGTTCTTCCTGGCCCTTATTATCTTTTTGATAAATAATTATCTATTTTCCCATTTCTATGATGTAGACAATTTGTTATAGAAAAAAGAATAGGTTTGATTATTAATTACATGAACGTATACTTAACCCATTCACCTCTTTGACGTGTAATGTAGACATTAAAGAGAAAAAGACCCACTAAGAATTACCCTGTAACTTGCAGATGATTATAGAAATAAAATTTTAACACAAAACTCCACTACCAGCCCTGGGAGTGGTGTGGAGTCTGCTCAAATTTCAATGTAAAAAAAAAAAAGACCTGGAACATAAAAGTGGGAGAAAATATAGTAAGACTTAATCTAGTTTAATTTTAAGCAGGAGCTGAGGGAGCTGGGTATGTTTAGCCTGGAGAAAAGGAGGCTCAGAGGGAACTTCATTGCTCCAAACAACTACTTGAGAAGAGGTTGTATCCAGGTGGAGGTAGGTCTCTTCTCCCAGGTAACAAGTGACAGAACAAGAAGAAATGGCCTTAAGTTGAACTAGAAGAGGTTTAGATTGGATATTAGGAAAAATTTCTTCACTGAAAGGATGGTCAGGCACTGGAACAGACTGCCCAGGGCAGTGGTGGAATCAGCATTCCTAGGGGTGTTTAAAATACATGTAGATGTGGCACCTGGGCACATGGTTTAGTGGTGGACCCGGCAGTGCTCGGTTGAAAGGTTGGACTTGGTGATCTTAGAGATCTTTTCCAATATAAGCAATTTTTATGATTATATTATTCTAAATTTGAGAACAGTTAATACTAAAAGCCCAACATTAGGCAAATACAAAAAGAAACTGGAGAAGGACTTTTGACAAGGCTGTGTAGTGAGAGGACAAAGAGCCATGGCTTTAAACCGAAAAAGGGTAGATTTAACTTAGATATTAGGAACAAATTCTTTATTGTGAGTGTGGTGAGGAACTGGAACAAGTTGCCCAGAGAAGTTGTAGGTGCCCATGTGCCTGTGTGAAGGGGATGGTGGTTAATGAGGTTGTATTGAGTAGTGTGGGACCTGACATGATATAAATTGCATGGAATAAGGAGTGTGATGTGCTGGATTTGGCTGGGGTAGAGTTAACTTTTTCATGGAGGCTGGTATGGAGCTGTGTTTTGGATTTGTGCTGAGCACAGGGTTGATGATACAGAGATGTTTTTGTTATTGCTGAGCAGGGCCTACACAGAACCAAGGCCTCTTCTGCTTTTTCTACAGCCACACTGGCAAGGAAATTGGGGCTGCAGGGGAGGATAGGAGGTGCCCCAGCCAGGATAGGTGGCCAAAACTCAGTGGATGAAGGGGATGGGAGGGAGTGGGGAAGAAGGAAGAGGAAGGGGAGACATTTGGAGTGATGGCGTTTGTCTTCCCAAGTCACCATTACACATCATGGGGCTCTGCTCTCCTGGAGGTGGCAGAACACCTGCCTGCCCATGGCAAGCAGGGAATTAATTCCTTATTTCAATTTCCTTGTCTGCCTGGCTTTTGCTTTCTCTATTAAACCGTGTTTATCTCAACCTGTGAGTTTTCCAGCTTTTACCTTTCTGATTCTCTCCCAGATCCCACTGGTGGGGGAGTGGGTGAGTGGCTGTGTGGGGCCTGGCTGCTGGCTGGGGTTAAATCACGACAATGCCCCGTGCTTGGAAGTGTTTGAGGCCGGGCTGGATGGGGCTCTGAACAACCTGGTCTAGTGAAAAGTGTCCCTGCCCATGACAGGGGTTTGGAATGAGATGATCCCTAAGATCCCTTCTGACCCAAACCATTTTTTATTTCTGTGGTTCTGTGAAGTACATCGAGCAACTGAGTCACATCCTAAGATGTCATAGATTACATTTACTGTGCCTGAATGAAGTGAAATCCAGATGTACATAGTCAATCAAAAGGGGTCATTTATGCAGGTGAGCAGATACTGCTGGGCTGGATTTCATCTGACCCGAATTTGGAGAGGAACAATTCAGCTCCACGCTCCAGACACACATGTGTAGAGGTGCACCACTGATCTAGATGTGAAGGAGCTGATTACAATTGGTGATAGCTCAGTGTTTGAACTCTGGAAGAGGAAATCTTTTTCTCCTTTCTCTGAAGTGAGTGCTCCTCTGACCAGATGACAGGACACAGAAGATGCTTTTCCAACACCTTCTTTCTTTTTTTGGCTACACTGGTGAAATAAAGAAGAGACAATAACTTTGGGAAGGGCAGGCTTCAGCTCACATTTAGCTGGTCTGAATTGTAAATAGGATTCCTTTGTTTCCCTGCTATATGCAATATCCCCTGAAGAAAAGATTCTGCTGAATGTTTGCTTTGTTTTTCTTACCGCTCTCTTCTTTAATCAGCTTAAAGATTAGACTGATTTGCAGTTTTAATTAGTAACAAAAATATAAAATCACACATACATGGAAAAAACACCCCCCCCCCAAAAAAAAACAACCAAAGAAACCCAAATCAACATAAACTCTGGAGTTTACCTTGCATGTATCCAATATTACTGAAGACAGATTTTTAGCCAAATATATTTTTACTTTCAGTGGATCAATTTGTCTAAAAGCTTGTCCATGAAATAAATGCATCATAGAGAAAGCTTGGGTCCTGACATGTGTTTTGACAGCTACATATAAAGCAGTAGTCCAGGCATGTGGAAATTATAAACAAAGAATCCTGTTAAATTCATGACAACCTGAAAAAATTGTATGCTGAGAAGAGTTTTGAAGTCAGTGAAGTTGCTACTAAAACCCTCTGCAAATATGCTTCTTCAATGTTACACTGAACCGTTTCAGTCATGTTGCCTGTTAGAACTGAAAATTACTATGATGGTTAAAACTATAAAAGGAAAATATGTAAGATCCAAATCTATATTTTTCAAAGAGAAAATAACCTGATATGTCACTCACAAAGGCAGCTGGACTTTTTTTGTCAGCAGCCTCCTCCAGTGGTCTAACAATTTCATGGCTTTCACTAGACAAAGTTTTGTCAGCCTTGGGAACACTATACAATTTTTTGACGTGGTTTAAAAAAGAAAAAAGGTACTCTCTTGCTTGTCTGCAGTCTATGGCAGTCTATGTGTTGTCCGACAAGGAAGCTATTATTAATTTTCAACTTTTACTTCTGTTCTGAAATGGTCATTTGTGACATTTATTTATAAATATGGTGGTTGAGTCAGAAACTCAAAAATCTGAAGCCTCAATATATGATAACATTCTCTGTATTCATTAATTTACCTCGAGGATGTTAAAACATTTTGCAAGCTATATACAAAACAGAGTATTTTGCCTTCCCAGATGGCCTGCAGCACAACCCAGGTGCAGAACCTGAATAATGGATAGTAACATATTCAGCAATGGATGGATGAAAATGAAAAATAGTGTTTCCATGTTGTTTAGGGAAAAGAATTTGGACCAAAACAACAGAAAACCCACCCTTAATGTATATTAAATGTGAGGGGAAATTTTTGATGCTTTCTTAATTATTTTAGTAGTGTTTTATTAAATTAATTTCTTATTTTTATAATTTTCTAAATACTTTATATTTACCTTGTTTTTGTCTGGCTTGCTCATGGACCAGTTTATTTCAGGGTCAGTACTCTGCAGATCGTTGATTTGGCCTGCTAAGGAAGCAGCATCTCAAGAGGATAACTGGATAGACCAAGGATCTACCTGGTCTGATAGTGAGTGTTAGCTGATGTTTGATAGTGGGTGTAAGGATTTTGTTATGACAGGAAAAGATTTAGTCATAACAGTTTCTGATAAGCAGTAGTTTAGGGGTTTAGAGCTGGAAGTTTTCCTGTTTTTAGTAGTGTTAGATAAATGTACCTCCTTGTTTTGTTTGATTTTGTCAATTCATGCTCTTTCACAGTCCATAATACCCAGTCCTTGTAAGTTCTGCCATTAAAACCTGGTATACACAAAATTACTTTATTTTTCCTAGTTTTTAATGTGTTTACTGATGATCTCTTGGGGCATTCCTTGTTCTGGTATTATAAATGCATTAGATAAGTATTATTTTATTACCTTTTTTTCTGTTCTCACCCTCTCCTCTCCCACTTCCCAGAATACCCATGTTTTCACACTGGCCAGAAATGGGTCATTATCTTGAATGGCTTATGAAATGTTTTCTTTTCTGATATTCTGTAAAAAATGAAAATGCAGAAATGTACAGAGAGATCACAATAAATCAAGAAGCAGCTAAAACAATACATATCCTTCTCCATGGGCATTACCCATTATTCCCCTCTGGTCATTAGCACGGGAGAGCTGACTGTGCGTGAATTCATACAGAGGAATTAATGGGCCACATCTGAAAAGATAATAGCTGAGCTATTAAAGACAAAAAAAGAACCTAAAGAAAGAACAGGCAATGCTGGGGAAACATTAGATGAGAAAATACTGCACCAGGCACTTTGTATATGAAAAAAAATATTCATATAGAGTGTTACAGTGTGGTTGGTTGCATCTCTTCTGATTGCTTTAGTTTCAGATTTTCAGAGCAATTGTGTGTAAAAAACACAGCAGAATCAAAGCACCACGTCTGTCCATGCCACCACCAACACAGACGGTGCCCCTCAGCAGCCTTGAGCAACATTACGTGAGTGAGGGGGTCTCAAAGGAGACCTCATTGCAGCTTCCCAGTACTTAGAGGGGGCTTTGAAAAAGAGAGGGAGAGAGACTTCTTGCACTGGCAGATAGGGATAGAAGGGGGGACATTTTTAAACTAAAAGAGGAAAGATTGGATTACATGTTAAGAAGAAATTTTTTAATCAGAAGATAGTGAGGCACTGGAACAGAGGATGTCACTATCCTCTGAAATACCAGAGGATAGTGAGGCACATCCAGAGAAGCTGTAGATCCCTGGAAGTGCTCAAGGCCAGATTGGATGGAGCCCTGAGCAACCTGGTCTAGTGGAAGGTGTCCCTGACCACGACAGGTGTTGGAACAAGATGATCATTAAAATCCCTTCCAACCCAAACCATGCCATGATTCTATGAAGGGTTCTACCAGGACTTAGTTAAAAGTGAAAGTTAAGGTGGTCACTTATTAAAACAAGCAAACAAACAAAACCCCCAGCTCCCCACAAAAACAAACCAAAAGGCAAAACATCAAAATAAACAAACAAAAGATCACCAATCTCCCACCAAACCCTACCAAACAGGACTCTGGCAATTATACTGACTTCCAACGCTCAATTGAACATATTTTCCCTTTTTGACAATATGAATAAGGCAGCAAATATATTTTTTTCCTTTTTTTTCTTGTTTTTGTTGTTGGTTTTAGGGTTTTTCTTAATATAAATAGAGGAAAAGATATCAAGGTAGTTAAGGAAGCAGACAGCCTGTTTATATAACTAACTAATTAGACCAGTGGCAATCAGCTAGGCCAACCAAGTACTTTCTCTTTTCTGCAGTAGTTTTCATGCACTATTTTAAATGTTAAAGTCTTCCTGGTCACAGGAGCCAAACTGCAACTGAGCTGACCTTTTGATGTCTGACTGTGACGGAGGTGCCTTCCTTCACTGTCTCACCACAGCTGAGGTTTCATACCAGTACCTTTCTCTGCTTGTGCCACTCTCTAATAGGTGCTTTAGTGCCAACTTAAGAGCTTTGTACAGTATTTTTGCTTTGTACAACATTAGAAAATAAGCACAGATGATCTACAGCATCTACTTTTGTCCCAGCTCACAAGGGACACCTTGATAAAAGATCAAATGCTTCTCTAGCTCACAGTGCATGAAATATCATATAAAAACTTACTTTCCTTCTATTTTCTAATTTTAAAAGAAAGTTTTCTCCTTTCCTTTCCTTTCCTTTCCTTTCCTTTCCTTTCCTTTCCTTTCCTTTCCTTTCCTTTCCTTTCCTTTCCTTTCCTTTCCTTTCCTTTCCTTTCCTTTCCTTTCCTTTCCTTTCCTTTCCTTTCCTTTCCTTTCCTTTCCTTTCCTTTCCTTTCCTTTCCTTTCCTTTCCTTTCCTTTCCTTTCCTTTCCTTTCCTTTCCTTTCCTTTCCTTTCCTTTCCTTTCCTTTCCTTTCCTTTCCTTTCCTTTCCTTTCCTTTCCTTTCCTTTCCTTTCCTTTCCTTTCCTTTCCTTTCCTTTCCTTTCCTTTCCTTTCCTTTCCTTTCCTTTCCTTTCCTTTCCTTTCCTTTCCTTTCCTTTCCTTTCCTTTCCTTTCCTTTCCTTTCCTTTCCTTTCCTTTCCTTTCCTTTCCTTTCCTTTCCTTTCCTTTCCTTTCCTTTCCTTTCCTTTCCTTTCCTTTCCTTTCCTTTCCTTTCCTTTCCTTTCCTTTCCTTTCCTTTCCTTTCCTTTCCTTTCCTTTCCTTTCCTTTCCTTTCCTTTCCTTTCCTTTCCTTTCCTTTCCTTTCCTTTCCTTTCCTTTCCTTTCCTTTCCTTTCCTTTCCTTTCCTTTCCTTTCCTTTCCTTTCCTTTCCTTTCCTTTCCTTTCCTTTCCTTTCCTTTCCTTTCCTTTCCTTTCCTTTCCTTTCCTTTCCTTTCCTTTCCTTTCCTTTCCTTTCCTTTCCTTTCCTTTCCTTTCCTTTCCTTTCCTTTCCTTTCCTTTCCTTTCCTTTCCTTTCCTTTCCTTTCCTTTCCTTTCCTTTCCTTTCCTTTCCTTTCCTTTCCTTTCCTTTCCTTTCCTTTCCTTTCCTTTCCTTTCCTTTCCTTTCCTTTCCTTTCCTTTCCTTTCCTTTCCTTTCCTTTCCTTTCCTTTCCTTTCCTTTCCTTTCCTTTCCTTTCCTTTCCTTTCCTTTCCTTTCCTTTCCTTTCCTTTCCTTTCCTTTCCTTTCCTTTCCTTTCCTTTCCTTTCCTTTCCTTNTCTTCTGTAATTTTTGCCCTCTGTGCTGCAAACAAGTTTTTAAGTTTATGCTAACTGTTCACTTCCTCCTGAATGTGTTCAACAGAGTTAATTGGGTTGGATTTCTGTACTTAAATATAATTACAAGTCTTCTCTGCTTTATAACTCCTTTTTTATTCTTTTTGTTTTTTAAGAAATGATTGTCAAAAGATATAGTGATACATACAAAAAACGATGCTCTGGCATGCCCATTAGTTGTTTCTATTTATCTGTGCTTGGCTCCACCAGAGGTTTCCTTCCACAAAGCATTCCTGCTCTGGTCGACTCTGTTCCCAAGTCACTCTTGAAGTGAAGAGAGAGGATTCCCTTGGACAAGATAGTTGGGCAGCAGTGCAACACCTTGGATGTGGTGAGTTAGATAAAACCTGATTTTCTCTCTCATCTATTTTATGCACTACAAATTTTAAGGAGAGCTGAAATATCCACCCCAGATAGAGAGGTGGCAAGTAGCTGCCAGAAAGCACACAGGCAGCAGAGGGTGCGTTGTGATAATCTGAACATAGCAGGCATGAGTAATGTGCTAAAGTTGTGGTGTTCACAGGCAAAACAAGACTGTTTTCCTTCAAAACCAGGTGTAAGGGAAGAAAACTATTTCCATACTGGACAGATACACTCTTGGTGTCTCAGACAGCTTTGTGTGGTCAGAGATAAATGCTTCCAGAAGGCAGCTCAGAGGGTCCTGAAATGGGCCCCCAGAGTGTGATAAATCAGCTTCCAGAAGAACAGACTTTTATCTTTGACTTTGGAGATATAAAAAGTGTTTTGGAGGGTTTTTTTGGCCATATGCCCAACCTTTTGACTTTTAAACCTGTCAACGTCCAGCACCATGTCCAATACCCTGGACTGTAGAAGTAGGAGGCTCATGGATGGGAACTGTTGGGAGGCTTTGGCTCTTCTGGACAAGGCAGAGGGAGAAACATCTCAAATGATTACAGATACCTGTGTGTGAGCACATTATTCAATAACTGAACAATATGGAAGAAAAATACCACTCTAACTGCAGGTGAATAAAAATACAGGCATTTGATAATAATATGTTTTATAAGACAATAAATAGGGGGTGCAGTGTAGAGCTGAGATTCAGTATTATAATAATGGATTTATTTTTTATATAAGTACAATTTTATTTCAGATTTATTTGCATTTTCATTTGTTCATATGCAAGGAATTAAGTAGATCTTACTTACATCCTTAATTGGAGCCACTTTACATTTTAACCAGCGGAGAACTACTAAACAGTGTGCAGACAATTTGACCTGAGTATAAACTGCCTGATTTTACACTATGAAAATAGCTGCTTAATTCTCTGTGGGTGACCTTTGTCTGATTCAGTAAAATTGCATTTAGATAGATGAGAAAAGTTATGCATTCAAATTCTTTCCTGAAAAGATATTAGACCAGACTTATTAATTTTCTTGGTTCCTGGGCTATTGCAGTGGTTTTTAAGTCCTAGTCATTGGTGTTTATTTTTTCAATATGTATTTGTATTTTGCAAATAATTTGAAAAATATTTATGACTTTATGGCTATCATGGAAACTACCTCATGTGAAAAATGGGAAAAAAAATCCTGTAAGCCTGCTACAAAGGAAAGAATTAATGAATTCCAGCAGAAGAAAGAAAACACTAACACCTCTACAAGATTGCAGGCTTTTTTTTAACCTGAAATGGAGGAGTGGGGCTGGAGAAGGGGCTTAAGACTACAAGGGTTTCTTGCTTCTTTCTTTTTGATGGTTATAGAAATAGAAAATGCTTTTAAGGAATCTTTCTGACTTGCTTCACCAAACTCACTGAACTTCTCATTAGCATTTTCTAAATTACACAGACTATGAAAATTTATAATAGCAAGTGAAGATTTAGAATAAATGTCCCCTGTTCTTCATCTTTCCAAACATGTCCTGCTGTGCTGTGGAGTTTGCTCTGTTCCAGCTTCATGGAACATAAACAACAAACTGTCTGTATTCATTTACCTTTTACCTCAAAGATACAGAAAATGACAGAATCTTGTTATGTGACCTACAGCAAAATAGTTGGGGCTAGATTTTCAAGTGCTCAGCACCCTATGTTCCACTACAGTCTTTTACACCACTTCAAAAAAAGCAAAAGGGTGGGATCCATGAATAACTCACTGATATGTGTATGACGGAAAGTTGTCTTTTCAGGAAAAACTATAAGAAAATTACTTGAAAATAAATATGGCGTTTTCTGAAAACTTTGAGCTGGCAGGAAAGATTTGCAACAAAAATGTAGCTCTTTTTGGAGGTGTACACATTCCCCATGGACTCATTAGTGTCAGCTGAAGAGATCACTGGATAGGTTATATCTCCCGCAGCCCCAATTTTTTGCTTGTTTGTGTTTTGGAGTATGAAAAGTTGTACCATAGGAGTTTATGAACCTTGATACATACTGGCAGATAATACTTCACCTCAGGTCGTGGCCTCTCAAAAGTGAAGGTGAAAGGAATGAATTATTTTCTCCAGGAGTTTCCACAACTTCCTTTTGAAGAAAAACCATTCCCTTACTTCAGAGTTTTGTAGGAAAAATACAAATAATTAAAATAATTATTTAATAATAAATTAAATATTAAAAATAAATAGTGGTTTCAACTGGAAATAAAAATACTCTTGACATACTATGAAATATTGTGTTACTGAGTGCTGGTGAAAACCACAACCATAAGTTCTGCATTCCTACAGAAAATGTGGAACTATTTAGGCAATTCAAGTGAAAAAATCCCCCCCACCCCCTATTGCTTGTTGTTCTTCCCACCTGTCTGTGCACAATTCCTGTCATTTGCTTATACTTGGATTGTGTGCTCAGCTTGCAGGGACGCAGAGCTTACAGGATACCTATAACTGCAGAGGGTTGCTCTGTGGCTGTGGTCACTATGGACTACACTAATTAGAAAGGTGTAAAATAATTTAGCAAGCTGTGAAATGTGTACAGCCAAACATATCTGTCCCAATGGCATACTACAATAATTAATTTATTTATACTTTTCAGTGTGTTCCGAACTGCTCTGATAGGAGGTGCTACATAAGAACTAAGAATCAGCCATTTATTATTTATTAGTCATGTTACCTAGGTTTATTATACGTGGGGAGAAAACAGATAATGAAAACCTGATTCTCTAAGCTTAGCTTTGCTCAATTTGCACTTTAGGCAGCTTTTGCAGATTCTTCGGATTTATTTGTAGGCACAAAGAAATTGTCACCTAGAAAAAGATCAATGGACTGGCTGGGACAAGTAACTGTCTCTAAGTTTTCAATGAAGCTGTTTCAGAAGCAAAATTATTCCAGTGAATCTGATTGTGTGGTGTAAGACATTTCAGGACAATTTTGTCTAACCTCAGCAGGTCATGCTGTACCTTAAAAATAGATTGCATAGATCCTATTGTTGTACTCTTGTAGTTGTACCACTGTTATTTGTGTTTATGGCACAATCCAGCTCTATTCTTAAACCTACAAAGCTATCCAGTGGTGTTGACACACCACCCTCCTGTAGCAATGAATTACAATGGTGAGTTATCCAGTTTTCAGTGGAACACATTATTCTTTGAGCAATTTTTAAAAAAGGATATGCCTTTGAATTGAATTGCCTCCTGTCTCTGAATTTGTTTTGCTTACTTTCAGGGAAAAGGGGAAAAGGAGAATCTCAGTTCGTCTTTTATGTGCATTCTTCTGTAGGATCCTCCTGACTGGAAGATCGCTAAGTTTCCCCCACACATCTCTGCTAAAATTCAGAAACTCAGCAGCAGGGAGTTCCTTTTGATCCTGAGCACAACTTTCTAATTGCCCTGAACTACTGCGCTGCAGAACAGTTCATGGAGACAAACTTGCCAGCGGAACGGGTTTGCAATGCCAAACTCATTTCATCTCAGCCAGATGTGATGTTGGGTCTCCTGGGCTTCAGCTTGAATGCATTATCCTGGTCTTAAAAGAAGCCAGCATCCCCATGGAACATTCTTCACAGCAATCTTTTTAATATGCTCTGAATTTTCTCATGGCACGGCCTACTATTGACTTTGCTAAAGCCTGTACGTAGATGCTTTTTGGCAAGTCCACTAAATTTGTCCTTCAAGTGACTTCCTATGTATTTCCTGGTTAGCATTCTTTCTGTCCCAGAGCGGCTGGCACATGCTCAACCTCATGTTTCTCCCTAGCCCCTGCCACTACATCATTTACTCCCCATACTCCCTTACATGTGACAGGCAGAGAGGCCACTGCTACAGTTCATCTGTCTGAAGATGTATTACTTGAGTGTGTCACCAAGCAAAGCCACTTTAACAGCATAACACAGCAATACATTATCAGAAGAATGGTATTTTCATGATGTATTGCTGGGGGTCATCAGAGAAATGCAAAATGGCAGAAGGGTGTACATGTGGTGATCCTTATGAATGCAAACCAGCAAGGGCATGTCTTCAGCCAACTGATATCTGGGGATCTCAGCAGATTTTTTCAGGACTAAAGAAGGGTTACTTTAAGGATTTCTCTATGCACCTGTATGCACACATTCCCTTTTGTACTGTCTCCCTGTCCAGTCATTTGTGTGTTATATTTTTCATTAATATTATTCCAGAACCAAAGTTCTGCCTACTAAAAGTCAGAGTTTGTGGGGTTGTACTCATTTCTTTGGCAATGCACAACTCAAATAATACTCAAACAAGCCAAGGGAGCAAACCCCTCTGATAAGTGCACAGCTCACCACTACAGAATTCTGCCTAATGGAGACCTTGATAACCCAGTGTTATATTAGTCCTGAAAGTCCAGTGTTATATTTCATCCTGAAAAGGATGAAATTATGTGCAAGATCAGCTTTAGGTTGTTCACTTCTTCCTTGCATGTAAGGCCTGGCTTGTTGGTTCCAGAGGAACAGTGGGGACTGTGTCTCTGAGGAAGAGACCACTTGTCCATCATTCTCCCTCTGTGATCTCCCCACGGATGTTTTTCCTCCCCTTCTGTCTGTCCTTCCTAGCCCCATGACAGACAGAACACCATCCCCACCCTCAGCATAGCTGTACCCCATTGAACCCCCTCTTCCAAAATAGCTCAGATGGCTCTGTGCAACTGCCTGGAAAATCAGAGATCAATCACTTCAGGCATGATCTCTGTGTTCACATGGCTACAGGAAGAAAGAGTAGAGTAATTCCTGTAACTGCAAATTAAGTATTTGGACTTATGCCAGTGTCATTCATGCTTGAAGGAAAAGAAGACCAAAATAAACAAGAACAGCTAATTTTCAGGGTCGACTCTTAATACACAGTGTTCTTCAAAATTTTTTATTCCCATTAAAGGAGTCTGGAGCTTGGCTGTGGAACAAGTTCTTCTTCTATTGCTGCATAAAAGATCTCTGTTTTCTATATGTAGTTTTGGCACCCAGATTGCCACTGTGAGACCCTTGCTTAGCACAAAATAACAATTCATATGAAACAGGAGGCATGAATCACTGCATTATAAGAATAGATTCCTCACCAAAAGCTCCATGGTAAGTAGGTTTTCTTGAAGTCAGATTGTAAAGCAAGAGGAAAAGGCACTCTGACTCACAGAGTGGAACCAAAATCAGCCTTATTTTTCTAGTAATATTTGAAAGACATTATCTGATTACTCCTTACTGCTCTCCTGCAATTTATCACAAATAATCTTGTTGTTACTTTGCCCTTACAATGCCTGATTTGAGTTACCCTTACCCGGTGTAAATCCAGCATATGGCCACTGAAGTCAGTGCAAGTACAGTGAAGCATAAGGAAAGGGAGGTAAGAACTAGACCTTCTATTTGTTCACTCCACATAATTTTAGAAAGATTCTCATGATTCAAAATATTCTGTCTCATTTATGCATAGATATCTTTTCAAAGCTTATTACCGGATAACTGTTGAATCTGTTTAACCAGCTTCCATAGCATCAGGAGGTACACTTTGATGTACTTCTTTGATGTTCAAAAAGAGGAGCTTTACCATTTTATGAGACCTCATGATTGGACTTCAACAAGCTTTGTATTCATGCAAAATCCCTCAGCTGATATCCTCGTAATTTTGCACCTTTCCTGCACGTGGAAAAAAAGAAGTTACTTTTCTAGTGCATACACAAACAGGTGTGAAGGTTAATTGCAGACATAGAAATACAATATAAAACAGTCTGATATTTTCAGTGCTCTGTGTCTCCCTTCACATTTGTGTAAAGCTCAGAACATCTTCTTCCAATGCCTGTTAAATCAGCTCCTGTACTGCTGTAAATTGGTCTTACTCTATTGACTTCAATGGGACTATGCCAATATACACTGGCAGAGTCCTCCATCATGTCTAGGCCTATAATTAATTCCAACTATTGCTTTTTCACTCTCATATATTACTTTTTCAGAGCTTAAGGTCAATAGAACACCCTCTTTTTAATACATTACACACAATAATAAATAAGCCAATGAGATAATAGTACTTCCAGAACACTGAGCAGAGATTATAATAAACTAGAGGATTATGAAGATGTTTGAATCCATCATTTCAGATGCTAGCAAAACAAGTTCAAAAGATGACTACATTTTATGCAGCTTAAGTATTCTGTGATCATGAATCACCAGGTTTAAATATTACAGCTCAAAATGCTTTTTAGCCTGTTCCCAAGAAATATTCATCATGTTTTAACTGCACTTTTTCATTTCTTATGAAACAGATTAGTCCTTAGAAAAGATTTCTTCATTCTAATTATGGGTACCCATCTAAAAGCACATACCATCAGACAAATGCTGGTGATCTGTTAACAACTTCCTCTTAGAAGGTTACATTTGTTCAAAGATAGATCTGTTTATCTAGTATATACTCTCCTTTAGACTGGCAGAGAAAAACTGATTTGGAACAAATTGTGGCTGATAACATTTTGAGCAACATCACTGCTAACATTTCCCTGAGAGAGATTATTGTACTAAGGCACCAGCCTGAATCTGGGTGGGTGGGATGCTGTACCTTCAGAACCAAAGACTCTCACCTGGTGCTACCTCTGAATTTCATTGTCAGAGGAAGGTCAGTGGCCTTGCCATACCAGAATTCCCCTCAAAAAAAGAACAAATATGTGGGAGGGTATCTCCAGCTGGGTTACCCAACAAATACAAACATTTGCCCCCTTTAAGCTCCTCAGAAACACTGGACAGGAGTAACCAGAGACATTAGTCAGACTTTGAATTTGCTTTTTCTCCCCCAAATGCCATTAGTGACCATCATAATTCAAGCAAGTACATCTGTATTTTTGATTTATTTATACTTAACATGATATTGCATTACTTGTCAAGAGGGCAACATAATACTTCATCATAAACGGATTGGCAAGAAAAATGTTTTTACAATGTCATGAATTGTTGATGGCTTCCTCTGTCAAAGCTGACATCTGGAAGTTTAATATAGTAGTATGTTGGCAACAGCATTTGCAACCCATAATGACCTTTTTTCAATTTGAAAAGCAGTAGGCCGTATTAAGATTAGCTACATCTGGTGCCTAAGGGAAAATATCCTAATTTGAAGAAAAAAACAATGAATTTAAGGTGTCTGTTGTTGCCTGTGCAAAGAGTCTGCTTTATTTTCTTTTAAAATGTGTGCATGATGTTTTGTTAGTTGGCAGCTGTGGCAACAAGATGGAGGAAGATACTTGGCCAAGCACCCACTGATGGTATAAATAAATCTTTATGCAATATCACATGCAATACAATACAATATACAATACTGCACTGGATGGGCAGGTTGCACGTACTCTGTGAATGAACATGGGCAATTTCTCAGGTAAGCAGAATCCTGCCTATGTGAATAGATGCAGTATAAAGAAACTCAATGCAGAAGAAGCAGATTTTATCAGCTGTTACTGAGGAAAATCAGTTTCTAAAAGCAATATATTGAACTGGCTGACAGCATCCATCCAGCCCTTGGCTGTAGGCATTCACCTGATTAAACATACCTGCCTACAGCAGAGATATCTATACTTGAGTAGCTTCTGGTTTCCTTTAAAATCAAATAAGATCTAGTCAGCTTGTTTATTGGCTTCAACTCTCCTCATCTGAAGGAACAGTAGAAAAGTTCTCCACATGACAGGGGAGAGTTGTTACCCAAATTCCTACATATGTTTACCAGCTACAGAAACTTGTATTGGTTTAATAGTTGCTGGTCACAATGTTGATTTGTTCGCTCTTGAAATTGTTGAGCTTGTTTTCAGAATTCAGAAGAAAATCAACTCTTTCCCAGCTGATACCAGGACAAGAAGTGTTCAAAGCTGCAGAGTTTTCACACTGTTCAGTGTAGAATTGAACTCCCATCTCTCTGAAGCCTAATTCATAGCCCGTCAACAAGGCTGGCTCACCAGACAGCTCAGGGGAGGGAAGATTCATCTGCTGGCTGAAGGGTTGGATACTGAACATAGCAGGATGAAATATCCTGGCTGAGCAAATGGATATTCTGGGATTTTCAGTGGCTTCTAAATACTTTTCCACTTGAATTTTATCCACTTGAATTTTACTTTTAAGAAAATAAGGCAAAAGAAATGTTCTATCTTTCTAACATTTTTCTCTTCCTCCTAAAGTATGTTTAAAAAGGAAAAAGATTTCTGACAGCAACTATACATTCATCCTAGTTTGTCCTAAAAGATCACTTCTTCCCTGAACCAGGAGAATTAAATGCATAAGCCCTTTCATAGCAAGATACGCTGGAGATTAAATAAATAACTATCTTTCATAATTCACGTATAGCAGGAGTGAAAAATAATCTGTTATTATCTAGAGCAAAGAAAGTAATTTTTATCCAGACATGAATACTTAATCATCAGACCAAGTGATGTTGCCCATATTAATACAGACAAAATAAATCAGCCTTCAAGTCTACTGCAGCCCTTAAAATAAAAGGAATATAAATCATCTATTTGTGATCATAAAAAAGATCTTTTAAAGGATGAGCATGCAGTGACTATCCCGCAAAATTAGAAAGGAGGATTAGTTTTATTATGATAGGACAAATTAATTATAAAAGTTTTGCTGATACCTGCTGGTCTGCCACAGCAATATGATAGAAGGACATTTTCTTGGGTTTGGGGGCATAGACAGGCTTGACTTTATTTTGTGTCTTTTATTCTTTTCAAAACAAAATGTCCCGGAGTGATAAGACAAAATATTATTTTTTGAGGTCTCCAAGTCCTGTTCAGTGCTATGGTTCATGTGGTAGCTCATCAGCATCAATCAAAGTAAAGGGCTTCCAGTAGTCTTAAAGTCAAGCCCAGGTAAAAGATATCTTATTCTGGCCCTCAGAGGTAAATGTATAGGTCACCTCCTACACCAGCAGACAGCCTGGGTGAGGGGATGGATTCAGCAGCCATGCAGGAGATGAATATGAATGTGTTTGTTTGTGGGGTTTTTTACCAAAAGTTTATGTTCATATTATTCCACCTTACTGGATAGAGGGGATCAGGAATTCACTGGAAGGGGGATTTCATGGAATTGTTTTGCTTTGCTCCTGCTGTGAGTCACGCATCAGGAATATTATTGTCTTGGAAATGCTGTTCTTTAAATGCTTGCGTAACCAAAAGAAATCATAACTTGGTACCTGCTGTTCATGCACCCAAGTAGTCAAAAATGTTAATATATATTTTTGGTGTATTTTTTCTCAAATTTGGACTTTGGGCTGGGGACAGATTACAAGCTTCCCAAATATTTCATCCTGATACAGACTGAGAGCCTCCATGGATGCTTTAATCATTTTCATATATAGAGTGACCAATTATAACACACTGTTTTTCCCCTGTGTTCTTTGCCAGGCATAGTCCAATCAAACTGAAGAGTCTAACACAAACCATCAATGTATCTCTAATGCTTCATTTCAATCCCATCTGATACTTATAATTTTCAGCAAACAGATCCACAGTAGAATGTTTGGCTGCAGATCATGATGAAACACAGACATGCACACACCCAGAGGTGTGTATGAAGCTTAAAACCATTGCATGTTCTGTCCAACCTAGAAAAAATAAAGATATAAAGTTGACTTTATGGGAGGAGGTTGAGAGATCTCTAGAAAGAGAATAGAGCTACCATATTTATAGCGAAGACTGTAGTGCACCTTGTAAAAAAGTAACAACCTCAGTGTAGAGCTTCCTTCAGTTTTTTTAGTGTATCTTGATCATGATGAAGAGAGATGAAAATTCATGAGAATGGGAAATATTAAATGCATGTCCACTCACTACTCTGCGGAAGGCCACAGATAAGGTACTGCTGAATTTGTACCTGCCTTTGTAGAACCCATTTTATCTGTGTTCATAAAGTACCTGCAACAGTGCTTCCTTTTAATGGAGTGGTTCCTCTTAATAAACAAGAGTCTGACAGGACAAGGCAATGCTGGGAAAACAGAGACAGCCCAGTGATGAAGGTTTCAGGCTGGACAGGAGGAAATAATTCTCTTGAATACATGCCATGGATGGAAAGCCATAGATTAATAAAACAACATAACAGTGAAGATGAATCCTACACAATATTCTTACTTGATGTAAAATACTTCTAGTCAAAGTGTGAGAGCAAAGTGACAAAATATCAGAAAAATTGTAATGATTTTAATCAGGTAAACATTGCCACATGGATAAGATCCAATGTGAATTCATGCTTGCGTATGTATATGAAATCAATCCTATCATATTATCTATTTTATGCTTGCACTAGTTATAATTAATGCTTCTGCAGTATTTTGATAATGTGCAATAAAATAATGGGTTCACAGAGCACAGTGGGGCAGAGTTTTTTAAGGTAATCTGCAAGTTTAAACATATTTAGAGTAGTAAAAGTCCAAACACAGCCTGCAAGCATGCAAAAAATAAGAGTGAGGAACTTAATGCATGAAGGTTATTTTTTCTCACAGTATCTAAACTAAGCTTGCAATGCCTACATATGCTTGGAAAAAAAAGAGATGCCATTAGAAAAGACAGAAGAAACATTAAAGAAAAATAGGTAGTCAATGAAGAGTTCATACCACAAATAATTTCACTATTAAACCTCAAAATATTTGGACCTTAAGTATTATTTTATTACATTGAGAGGTTCATCATCTAGAGACCAAGGGGGCAGTTTGAAGGACTGGTGCTGAAAGAGAAATCTGGTACAATTTAACTTCACAGAGTTTGTTCTTAGTTATTTTTAAGAGATTAGTTAGAAACACTCTTATTACAGTCTTTGGGGAATTTTAGCAGGGTAGAACCAAAGACCTGCTTAAAGGAATTCACTAACCTCAAAAGAGCTCAGCAGATAACAAGGACTCAGGGGTTAGACCTTTGCCCTGTAAGAAAAGGAAGAATATTTTGGATCAACTAGCCTGCTTAGCAAAAACGTGCCTGGGACACTTCCTCATCAGGAAAGGAAAGGGAGTGTGACCTCTGCCCATATACTTCTTAATGTTCTGTGTTTCCTTAAATTATCCTTCAACTTTGTTGAAAAATGTGTATTTATAATATTTTTTATAAATATAATAGTGTAACATTTATATATAAATACTGTCCTCACAGTCCGTTCTCAAGCTTCAACTCCTACATCTCTGCTTCAGGAATACATTTATTTTTTTATCGCTGTAAGCATAAGATTTGAGTTCTAGATCCAAAGAGATTATTATTTTCTAGCTCTCAACAAAACTGTGAGCACTAAACCTTGCTCTGCCTTTGAAAAAAAAAAACCCTGCACAGTTTATTTTTGTCTTATGCATTTGTAAGAAAGTTGTGCATCTATAAGAAAATAAGAAAATAACTGAAAAAGAAACTTGTTTCCAGTGGGAGCTACTTAATTTACAGAAACATTGATTTCTTAATGAAGGGTGGTTTTTTTTATTTCTTTAATTCTGTTTTCTGAATTTAAAAAGAAAATAAGTGGGAATTTTTGGTTTGTCTCTTTGGGGAAAGGGGGTTGATTGGGTTTTTTGTTTGGGGTTGTTTTTGGGTGGGGAGGTGTGATAGTTGCTCTTTTTTTTGTTGTTTTTCTTCCAGAGACTGTAATTCAATTTACACAATGGAATGGAATGGAATGGAATGGAATGGAATGGAATGGAATGGAATGGAATGGAATGGAATATTTCAGTGGGAAGGCACTTAAAAGGATGATCTAGTCCAACTGCCTGACCCCTTCAGGACATCATCATGACTAAGTTAAAGCATATTATTAAGGGCATTGTCTAGCTGTCTCTTGAACACTGATGGGCTCAAGGCATCAACCACTTCTCTAGGAAACCTGTTCCAGTCGTTCAGGGACTTTGAGTATTCTGATTACTTCATCTGTATCCTTTAACTTTGTCTAAAACTGAAGAAATCATGGAAAGCTACAACAGGAAAAAGGAAACTATGACACAAAACCATCTTTTGAAGATCCCATGAGAGGCATATACCACTTGTATGTCATGACAAAACACTCAGTAGGTTCTCCCAGATACAGAGAGCCACTCTGATGTCACAGTTTTAAAGAAAATACCCAAGAGTACCCCAAAAATAAGAAACAGTCTCTTCACATGATCCCCTCAGATGTTTGCTCAATAGCAAAGGCTTTCAGTGGGTTAAACAGAAGAAAAAGAAGGTTTGTTTCCTTGATTGGGGAAAGCAAGAGAGAGAGGGAAGAGGCAGAGCCCTCTGAGGAAAGCTGCCGTGCCATGGGCCTTCCTGTTGTTGATCCAGGCTGGAAGAACCCCTGCTCCAGCCTATACACCAGTTACTGAAATCTTACATACCACTGTAACCCCAAATGCGCCAAACTCTAAGGGCATTGCAAAGTGTAAGTTAAGGAAGACTGCAGAGTTTAGAAAAGTTCCTGTAGAATCCCAAAATACAGGAGACAGTAAGGTGGAATAAAATCATTCTTCCCACATTTTCATCCACTCCTAGCTCAAGAGAGAAATAAAACTACTGAGCATCTGCCATCAGAGAGAACTCTTCCATTAAATATCCCTGGCAAGCTCACTGTCCTGGTGGTTATGTCTCTAGGAATATATCCAGAAGAAAAATGGCCTTGTGTGTGCATCCTGTGAAACCAAATGTCACAGTGAAACCTTGGATCAGTACATTTTTTCAGGTAATACTGAACTCATTCTTACCAGCTAAGGAAATCTGACTGTCTGCAAGCCTGCTAGGGTCTGTGCTGCTGTTCTTTCCAGGGATCATGCTGACATCCCTCCCACAGTTTGCTTAGAAAGCAGATGAAATCTTTGTCACAAACCACAACACCTGCCATAGCTCCCTATCTAAAAATAAAATCTGAACCTCGTAGCTCATCTTTTTCTTCTCTCTTTTGTTTTATACATCAGGGGATGACATCAGTAATTCAGACTTTTTGACTGTTTTACTGGAGCTTGCCAAAAATCTGGCTTCTCACATCTTTTCTAAAAAGAAATAATACTCAGAGATTTTGGTGAAATAAACAGGCTGAAGTCTCAGGCACACAGCACTGCACATTACATAGTGGCAAGGAGAAGAAAGGAGAGGATAAATAGGCAGGAAAGGCTTTAGTGAATAATAAAGAATGAGATGGATAAGTGATCTTGTATAGATCCAGAGGAAGAAATCATGTTAGTAACATGAAAGAAAAAAAGAAATAAAAATAACTATTATTTCTTCAAAATGTAAATTCCTATGTTTTTACTGTACATTTCTCCTCTTTCCAAATGTGGCACACTGGTGTAACAGAAAGCAGGAATCCAAAATTAATAGAGCAAGAAGGTATTTTCATATCTATCCACCATGACAAATTAACAGACTTACAAATAACTAAAAAAAAAAAAAACAGAAAATAAAACTTAGCTGTAGAGGGTCTTCTCCATCTGTACAGTACAGACATCAGATTCTGATTAACTGTGATACAGAACTAATCTTTTCAATTAATGCAAATGAGCTGCACTTTTATGTAGACTGTTACCAGAGGGCATTCAATGATATTTTTATTCACTACATTTGACCTTAAAAATGTTTTGTAGTCATCAAGGATACAATTTTTCACACAGTGGGGATGTAGGAACAGCTAATTAAGTGGTGTTTAATGACATTTGTTCCTGAAAGGAGGGCTGATTAAATGTAGCATGTAATTTTTTACCAAATCAAGCAATTCAGCCAATTTCCACATGTGCTTAATAAGCTAGGCCTTAATAATTACACATCTTGCGTAGATCCACCAGTCACAAAGGTTTGTGGGCTGCTAAATGTAATGTTACTTATTTGCAAGCCTTAGTTGGTTAGAATGCAGAATTCTGATTTCTTATTCCAACTGTATTCGTTTTTGAGTATAAAGGAAATTTTGTCAATTCTAGCAAGTGGAATACCTTCTGGATTCACTTGTGAGCAGTTGCGGCAAAGAATCCAAGCAAGAATTTCTCAAATGCAGAGTTTTCTGAGACCTTACTTTTTCAATTTTAAGCCATCCATTGGAAGCATAAACACTGCTTGCCTTGGCTTTGAGCTCTGACCAGCATGGCACCCTGGTTCTGAAAATCAACCTGTCTGCATGTTAGCACAGGACATACGGTTTGAGAGAAGCTCTAGAAGCTATCTGAGGTGAGTGAGCAGGTGAGTGAGCTCATACACTAGGAAAGCTGGAAGAGATGGAACAAGTAGCTTTTTTCCCCACTGAAAATCAAGCATGTTGTTTTCACCATGTTTAGGAGAGTTGAATAATTGCATTTCACCAGGAACTGCTGACCTCACTTGTTCACTGCATTACACATACTAGGATATATATGGATTTGATGCCTTATGCTTCTTAGGAGATCAGTGCTACAACCACAGCACTGCACTCAAACATCCCTCCTGTTTCTCCAGAGGGACACTGGTATCCTGCAGGTTTCCTAATCCCATCTGATGTTAAGGTGTCATGTATATCTTAGGATTCCCAAACAACATCAACACTTCTCTTTGGGCAGCAGAATTAAGACCTACAAGGCTCATGCAAGGTGATTTGAGTCCTGTAGCACAGCTGCAGCCACACCTTGAGTGCTCTGTGTAGTTTTGGGCACCTCTACAGGAGAAGGACTGAAACTGTAAGAGTGTGTCCAGGGGAGGACAACAAATATGGTGAAAGGCCTCAAGGGGAAGAATTCTGAGGAGTGGATGAAGGAGAGGAGAGGAGAGGAGAGGAGAGGCTGATGAGTGCCCTTGCAACAGTTTACATCTTCCTCAAGGGAGGCAGTGGAATGGGGTGCTGGTCTCCTCTCTGGTAACCAGAGATAAGATATGAAGAAATGGGATGAAGCTGTTATCAGGGGAAGTTCAGACTGACATTGGGAAAAGGTTCTTCCCTGAGTCAGTGGTCAGTCACTGGGTCCCCAGAGAGCTGGTCATGGCACCAAGCCCATCAGAGTTCAAGGAGTGCCTGGACGATATTTTTAGTGACATGATTTTGGTTTAGGTAGCCCTGTAAGGAGCAAGGAGTTGTACTCAATAATCCTTGTGGATCCCTTCCAGCTCAAGATACAATTGTATAATTCTATGATCTTCCCCTCTATACCGTAGTGACTAAAGTTCAATTGATGTAGGTGAAACAACTAAATACAAAATTTTACTGACTGAAAACCTTATCCAATGTCAGAAAATACTTCACTGATTCTCAAGAGTTACAAATATACACCCTTTGTATAGAAACAATACAAAACATTCCTCTCCGAGAAAATAGTCAGGATTCAAAGAGATATGACTCAATTATACAGCAATGAGTCTCCAATTTTTCAAATTAAAAGTATCTGCAATCCTCCTACAGCATGATAGTTACAGGTCAGGGATAATGATACATAAATAAAATACTTAGCATGTTCATAATCAAAATGTTACTGCTTTACAAAAACATTAATTTTACTGTTATAATTACAAGCACTCTAATTACACTGTTACAGCCATCAGGGGTCATCTCCCAGTTTCATCCACCATCCGGCAGTGGCACTTCTGCCAACTGCAGGAATGTATATGCATGTGTGTTTGGAAAAATAATGATAGTTTTCACCTACTTTCAATACTCTTTCTAAATTGTTATGGGTCTCCAATGGTATGAGGAGCTCCAGTGAGTGGCACAGATTCAGGAGAATCATAACAGGATCCTGTCTGTATTACATGCCTTGGTTCTCACTTTAGCTCTCTTATAGTGATGATAAACGCACATTAAGCATTATAATCTTGTAAAAATAAACTGTTCAGGTCAAAACAGTATTTATCAAAGATTTATTTACATGATGACCATTTTGAGATGGTATAGCATCCCCGGCCTTCCTTAGTCTTTAGGAAGGATGGTCCATGTTAGTGTTCCATGTGTTTGGTGAGGGCCAATAGCCACAATAAAACAAAATTCCTACCTGTCTGTAGCAGTTCTGGCACTGCATTATCAGACCCTGATGCCTTACAATACTTTAAGATATGCACTACAGTCCAAATATGCAGTGTGAAACCACAGAGAAGTATTTCTTATTAGAAGTTTCAGTCTTTATTAAAAAAAAATACTTAAAGCAAACAATTAAGGAGCATGCTTTAAGATCTCTGTAATGAGAGATATTAAGTAACAATCATTAATTCCAAGTAATATTTGCACTTCAAATTTTTTCAGGACAATGAAGCTCACCTTGCACCACAGATTCTCAGTAGCCAATTAAAGATGATGTAAATTGACTCCACTGTCAGTATTTTCTGACTTAGCTGCCTAAAGTCATTCCCAGAGGTGGTTTTTTTTTTCTACTTTTCTTTTTCAGTATTCCAAATTTAAATCAATCCAGCACTAACTTTCTTCCTTCGTACTCTTGAGAGATTCAGATTTTCAGCCTCATTTTTTTTCCTGTGAGCACCTTTGCACCAATCTTTTTCTGAAATGTCAAGGGCAGAGGACCCAGTATCTATAAAAATTGTCAGTGACTTGAACTCATTTCTGCTTCGTCATTGTGTCGCCCCACCCTTAAGGGGAAGGGAGAATCCAAAATTTGTAGATGCTTGTGGTCAAAAGGAACAACAACAAGAGGATTTACAAAAACTCGCAAAATTTTATTAGCAAATGACACACTTGGCATGGAAATTGTAAAAGTTGTATAAGCACTCGGCAGTGGGTTTTGGATAGAGGTGGAAAATGAAAATGAATGAAAAAGGAAGGAAGGAAGGAAGGAAGGAAGGAAGGAAGGAAGGAAGGAAGGAAGGAAGGAAGATAAGAT
>VXAD01009320.1:382491-461365 GCA_013399195.1 Dicrurus megarhynchus
AAAGAGAGAGAATGATCCTGGTTCCAGCATCAATCCAGCTGATGGAATGGCCCAGATCCTGAGGCACACAGCTGGGCTTGATGGATTTACCTTTTTATAGGTAGGTTTTCCCCACTTTGAAGATAGATTTCTCACTTTTTATGCAAATTATTTATGCACAGTCTATTCCTTCAGACTTTCTGGAAATGGTTGGAGGCATTGGGGACCTTGGGTGGTCTTGTTCTCCCCCTACATTCCATGCCCACTTCCTGTGCTTGCACTGGACTGTGTTGTGCTTATCTCCAGGAACAGCAACAACCATGTTTGTCCTGGAAAAGTGTTACCCTACCTCTCCAGCCATGTCTTGTTCTTTCCCATGGAGGGTTATTACCAACAGTCCTTGGTAATTACCAACAATTCTTGTCTGTTATGAGCAACACTCCTTGGTTGGCTCCACAGCCATCCAGCTATTGATGTTTGAGCCATACACATTAAACCCTTGTCTTCTGGGATTCTCCAACCATTATAACAAAGTCTTCAGTTTCCTATGCACTGACGGCATTTCACTGTTTGAAAAAAAACAATATAACCTGGCAATTCCATTTTAATAAAAGGCTTGGTGGAAGTAGACTCATTTTGGCTGCTGACCTGGCTGACACTAAAGGTTAAGGTGCCAACTCATCAGCAGAAGTGGCCAGTCAATGCCAGACTCAGCATTTCTGAGAACTCGAGCATCAATGACCATTGACTGCCTACAGCTGATCACAAGGAGCTGCTTACTAGACATGCTGAGCCTGGGTCTTCACAACTCTGCCTTATGAGTGACAAAAGAACAAATCAGAAATGTCCATAGTATTGGCAGTTGCAAATTCCAGCTATTCCAGTTCATTTCTCGTTTTATTCCTGGTAACAAATGCAGCCACCGCATTTCCACGCTTGCTGATAGTTGGCTTTGTATTAGAGATAATGGTTTAGGGAATGGTCAAGGAATTTTGGCCACCAAACACTCCTGTATTTCCCATGATGTTTCTTTTTCTCCTTTACATTCTCAATTTTGAAAAATTTTTTGAAAGGTTTTGGGTTTGAGATTTTTGGCACTTTTTTTTTGTTTCTTTGAGGCTTTTTTTGTTGTTGTAGTTGTTTTGTTTTTGTGGTTTTTTAATGGAAATTTCCTTATGATTTTGTCGCCTCGCAACTTTGTAAACTGATATATTTTTGTCTCCATGTGTCTCAGCTGGATACACAGCATAGTAGTAAAATAAGAGCATTTTCCTCTGGCTGACTGGGATTTATCTCTTGTATACATTAAGCATCTACATATTTCTGTACTTCGAATATCAATCAGAGAAAAGGAGAAAGAGGGAGCAAAAGGGAAGGAAAGCTATAATTATAACCAGAGAAGACAGAGATGAGAGAGAGACCTTGATGATCAGCTAGTGTATCTCCCTTTAAAGGAAACTTTACTTTTCACAATATTTTTTCCTCCAGATCTGTCCAGTCTTGTCTACAAAATATTTTAAGCAATAGTTTTCTATCACATTTCTTCTAAGATTTTTCCACAATAGATTTCATGGCTGGGAACTAAGCTCTAAGATACAGACGAAATGTATTCAGAATTATAGAATCATTTAGGTTGGAGAACACCTCTAAGATAATTGAGTCCAGCTGTCAACCCAGCACTAGTGTGTTCACCACCAAACTAGATCCCCAAGTGCCACATCCACAGGTCTTTTTAATGGATTTATACAAACTTTCCTCAAGTACTCTTCATATAAAGTGATAAGATACTTCTGATAGTTGAGTTCCTCATGAGTGTGGTGAAATTCCCTCTATTACTACTTCGTTTCTAATTTTCTCCCTGAGAGTTTTCTCTTTAAGGGTGGGTAGGCTTTCAGCTGTTTTTTTTACGTTTGTTGCCGTTGTTTGCTTTACACCATCAATGCAATCAGCATAGCAAAACCAAAGTTACACACCACTGAAATTTCATTTGCTACATTTCTTTAAGATTTGTGTCATTTTGACCTGCAACTAAGGCATGGGTTCAGCATTCTTTAAACCTTATTTTTTGCCTCATACTGACTAACACATATGAGATTCAGTTTGTAAAATGAGTGGAATTTGTAAAATGTGTGGAAGATACTTCTATTTTGGCCTGTTTATGCTGTGAGGTCTCCAGGGAAGATTTGAGAAATAGTAAAGAAAAAAACCATATGCTGAGAAATTATCAAAAGTTCAAAATAATCACAATCATGCTATGGTTAATTCTGACACACTATTTTCTTTGGCAAGACATGCATATTGCTTCTAGTAGAAGACTTACCAGTTAATTGAATTCAGACACAAAGAGAATGTTTCCTGATGCTCTATCTTTGTTTTGAGTTTCTTGTCGTTGCTTGTGACAGCTATTGCCCTTCAATACCATAAACACTATCAAAACATTTTGGTAATTCATCAGGAAATTCTAAGTATTCCCAGTTGTGCAAATCACATTTCTAAACACTCAGTTATGTCTTGTATAGTAGTCCCCGTATTTAGTGGTCGCCAAGCAACATTAGCACCTCCTGTAGTATTTGAAGCCCAGGATCCCAAATTATCATTGCTCAGTCTCAGATCAGAAGTAACTATTTTCAGTATAAAAATAAAGAATTTATGTGTGAAAGCCAGAGATCATTTTTTAAGGCAGAGCATGTTCTCCAGCCAGGGAAACTACTTAACTGATTCACTCTACTTGTACAGAAGGATTTAATGAAAAAACATGAAGTCCTGAGATTTACTAGGTTTGAGATTTTTTTAAATAAAAGTAATTTAATTGATTCAACAGAAAGTTGAAAATTTAGTAGTACATTAGCGTTGAAATAATGAAAAATATTTGACTACAAATAGATTAAATTTTAATAAAAGCAAAGGACAAATAAATTGATTTGTTTTATGATATAGATTTCAATCCACTGCAAATGAGTTCAATTAAAAAAAAAATTTGGCTTTTGTAGTTTTAAATAAATTGATTTTTTTTTTCTTTTGTATTCCACTTAAATCAACAGACCACAAATTCACTTAGTTTTGTTGCTTAGTTTCAATGTCTGTTCTGGAGCTCGTAAAACTCTGCAAGGCCAAATATCACCAATCTTTCTTTTTCATCCATTCATGAGGAAAACACATTAAGTGGCAGCAGTAATGACCTCATCTCACCTTTACAGTAGATGTCCAGTGTGAGTTTTCCTTATACACTCTACACAGAGTGAATTTCTCATTCAGTCAGTGTAGGGAATAGAACTCATGCAATTAAACACATGTGCATTTGAGCCAGATAATCAGCATGTTAGTTAACATATGCAATAAAACACAGGATGCACAAGCCTGAATTAAGAAAGCTTTCTGAACCGCTTTTGTGGCTGCAGCTCAGGTTCCTTCCACCCAGAAGGAATGGAGTTCACATTATTTCTTTCAAATACAGCAGTTCTTAGATTAATTTCCTGTATTTTCTGTGAACCTTGCCTAGCAAAGGATAATTTTTTTTCCATAACTGGAAGTTTTTATAAACTAGAATATTTCCCTTTCTGCTTTCCTTTTCCTCAAACAGCAGACTTTTTCACTGATAAGAATTTCCCCATAAGCAGAAAGGTGTGATATCCCTGAGACCAGCTGAACTTTGGAATTGCATAGGCAGCTTTCTTTTTCTACAGGTGTCCAAGCAGGATAACTTGGCTTCATGGTGCTGTTTCAGCACTAACTTCATTGGCAGTAGCCGCAAACATTTTCAGGATAGGAAACAGGTGTTTCAACATGCTTCGCTGGGCAGAATGAAGAACAATTCCCTCCCTGGTGTCAGTCTACATGATATATTCAATGATTGCTACTTTCTGATCAAGAATACATGCACTCATGTAGTGGAGAGCAATCCATCTGGTTTTGTAATCAGGAATGAGGTGCTTAAATAGAAAGTCATTACTTTGGCAGTGAGGAGGGGAGTAGTGTCTGGCAACTGGCTTGTTTTGCTTGACTTTAAAACCAGCTGAATACTGGAAATAGGGCTAGAAGATATGAGAATTGTTTTTTTTTTTTTTCGTATAGGGGAAGCATATGTAAGTGGGAAGACAAAATAAGTTGAAAGATGAAAAGAGAAGTCTAATTAAATGGAATAATAAAAAAATCTTATAAGAATCAAATTCTTACCCAGAGTCTGTTCCAGAGGGAATGCAGTTGTGCTGACTAATGTCAGCTGAGGGTTTAATTATGTGGATAGCATCACAGTATAGTTTGGGTTGGAAGGGAACATTAAAGGTCATCTAGTCAAGCCCTACTGCAATGAGCAGGGACATATGCAACTAGGTCAGGTTTTCAGAGTCCTGTCTATCTTGACCATGAATGTTTCTAGGGATGGGGCCCGTCTCTGGGCAATCTGTACCAGTGTCTCACCATGGTCATTGTAAAAAATGTCTTCCTCATATATAGTCTGAGTTTACCTTCTTTTAGTTTAGAACTGTTTTTAACCCCTGCCCTATCACAACAGGCCCCAATAAAAAGGTTGTCCCCATCTTTCTTAAAACCCCTTTTCAAGTACCAAAAGTCTGCAATGAGTTCTACCTGGAGTCTTCTCTTCTCCAGGCTGAACAACCCCAACTCACTCAGTCTGTCTTCATGGCAGGGATGCTCCAGCCCTCTGATCATTTTGTGGGCCTGCTCTGAACTCAGGTCCATGTTTTTCCTGTGCTGAGGACCCCAGAACTGGATGCAGTTCTCCAGTTGGGGTCTCATGAGAGTGGAGTAGACAGACAGAATCTCCTCCCTCAACCTTCTGGCCAAGCCTCCTTTGATGCAGCCCAGGACACAATTGGCTTTTTGGGCTGCAAGTGCACATTGCCAGCTCATGTCCAGCCTTTCACCCCCTCATACCCCCAAGTCCTTCTCAGCATAGCTGCTCTCAATTCCTTCATCCCCCAGCTGGTATTTGACACCAGATGTTGCCCCAACCCAGGTACAGGACATTACTCTTGTCCTTGTTGAGCCTCATGAGGTTCACATGGACACACTTCCCAAGTTTGTGCAGGTCCCTCTGGATGTCCTTTCTCTCTGAGGGTGAGCTCAGTCCCACTGTCCATGACTTTGATGAAGCTGTTGAACAGAACTGGTTAAAAACTCATATTTAGAATGCTGCTATCAATTTAGCAGTCACAATACAAAGTCTGCATTACCCTTACTTTACTGGAAATACCCAATTTCCTCTTTGAAATATAGAAAAATATTTAAGCTCCTGTCTTGCAACAGCTGTTGGCAAACACTGCTCTCCCTAAGGGTGATCACAGTGCACAATGTAACACCTGCATTACCTAGAAAACCTCAAAATTGGCTTTTGATGAAGAGAAGGGGAGAATGGTTCTGTGATGAATGCCATGGTGGTGGCCATGGGAAAGCGGCTCAGGAATCAGAACTCATGTTTGAACCTAAGAAACACAGAAAATAACTTCCCAAGATAGTTACTTTTATTTACTAGAAGCAGGTGTAACTTAAAGGGCATTATGTTCTTTCTTCTAATAAATGGGTAAAAGTGCTCTTTTACTTATTTTTGCTCAAGAATTAAACTAAAAATCAGTACCCCACCATTGTCAATTCAACCCAGTGGTGATGTATCACAAATCACTGTGATTATTTTGTGCTCTATATCTGTATTCTTCTATGAAATGCACTTTTGTATAACAGCAAATTTGGCATCCTAAACCTAAAAACTCACTTTGATTTTTTTTTTTTATTCACTGAAGAAGGTATTATTAAGAAAATGTGAATATTTTGAGATAATTTATTTAAAAGGACACACAACAGTTTCATGGTGTTTTTAGTTCAAAAGCCCATAGTGAATGCTTGAAGGATATGATCTTAAGCTTACATCCTGGATCAAAGTTGAAAATTCATAAAATTCAGCACAGGAATTTTAGAAAGTAAAAAAAAAAAAAAAAGGACAAGGGAGATAACATCAAATTTCTTAACTTAATAGTCTCTTCCTTCATGTGGAAAAAAAACCTGAAAAACTACTATGCTTATTTAGTACAGAAACATGACTGCTAGAAATCTGAATGCGCCTATCAACATATCCTTATTCTGAGTGCATTTGGGAACTGTGAGCTCTTACAGATTCAGGGATGATTGGGAAATTGTCAGACCAGTTTTCCTGATATTTTAGTACTAACTCTCAGAAAAAGAAAACTGACTGATGGTAAGTAATTTTGCATGAGGAGAAGAATAGATGAGTTATTCCATTTAAGGGTTGTCAATTTGACATATCCTCAACAACAGTAAAAAATTCTCCAAACCCTACGAAATATGTTGCGTAGACCACCCTCATTCCTGTGATTAAGATTACTTAGGCAGAGAAAACCCATCAGCCCACCCTGTGAAAGTCGTTCCTAAATCAAATAAATTTAAGGCCACGCAGAAAATCCCAACACTTTAAAGCTAGTGGGGAAACTTCCATCACTAAATCAAAATTCTCACATTAGGGAATTGCTTGGAAAGTTGAAGATTTTAATACAGCATTCAAAAGGCCTGATGCTATGAATTCATGAGCACTCAGAATGCTCCTTTGGCAGATCCACAGTTAAACCAAAACTTAGTAAAAAGTTGTATTAGAAGGGGAAAAGAATCAGGGGAGGCAGCACGTATGATAAGAGGCATGGAAGAGCTCTTGCTACCAAGCAAAACCAGCAAAACTTCTTATGCAAGGTCATTTAAAGGAAATGTGACAGGTCTGCAGAGTCATGAGGGGCATGAAGCAAATGGACAGGGAGCCACTTTCACGGTGTCTTCAGTGTAAGATCTAAAAGCAATCAAATGAGTAAGAACCCAGTTCAAAATGGAAAAAAGGAGGATTTAGTTCTTCACAGAACAGGTTGTAGATCTGTGTAACTCCTTGAGAAAGGATCTCAGCAGATGCAAGACAGTTTCACTGGTTTAAAGGAAGATTGGAAAAATAGGGAAAGTATCAAATAGTGATTATTATATAGGCTTAAATAGAGGCACCACAATTGCTCTGCTCATATTTGCTTCCACACACTCACTTTCAGCTGTGGTTGAACACAAAATAGAGGACTAAACTGGCAGTTCTCTGAACCAGTACAGCCACTTTTTATGTCTGTTAAGAGGTTAGAAACAACAAGTCTGTTTTTTAAAACTTTAATTAATTATTTAATGCCGTTTTCAGAATAAAACAAGTAACTCCTCCTTGGTTTTACAAAATCTTCCAGAAATGTCACAGGTTTACTTTTTGCTTCTATTTCTCAGCCAAGTAAACTGCCTTTACTAGAAGAGAAATATTTCATTTTATTGTCCAGGATTTTATTGTAGAATTAGTTTGGTGAGTAGAATCCAATTTGTTACACAGATAATAGGAAAAGACTTCAGATGAAAAATTTTATCAGAGTTGCAGAGAACAGAGATACCCATGATGTCATTTGTGGCTATACAATTTCTTTCCCATCAGCTTGTCAGTCCAAATTAATGTTTGCTTCTGTCAGTATGGAACTTGTTAAATATGGCAGGAAACTTGGGAGAGTAATATGTGCTGCAATTTATTCTCATCCCATTGCAGTCTGCAGTCAGAGTGACTTTATCCTTACACATCAGATTTTGTTGGGAAAGAAAGATGTGGGGATTTTGTTTTTCCCCATTAAGTGAATGCAGAAGAATCTAATAGGACTTGCATTGTTCCTTGCAAAATAATAAAAGCATAAATGAGATGTGTCAGATAGATCCCATTGTATATTCATGCAGACATCTACAGCTATTCTGGTGCATTCCTAAAGAAAACAACCCTGCATTTTTTACAGTATTTTTTTTATTGATGTAAATGAGCAATTGAAACTAAATTACTGAGACGTGCTGTCTTCCTATTGCAGTTTGACTCACCCATATGTTCCAAAAAGGTTTCATCTACTCAGACAAAAAATCTCACAGAGGAATAATTGATGAGATATGAATCACTCAATTTCTCTGAAAGCAAGGGGATTGGTTTTATAGTCTTGCATCTTCTGGTCCTTCCTCACCTTTAATGACATTCACATGGTGCCAGCTGGAATAAGTGTCATGAGAAATAGGAACAGTTTGAAACAATCAAAGCCTCTTTTTTAGAAGAATACAGAATCTTAGAAGGAGAAAGCCTATAAACATATGGTGTTTAGACAGGTGCTCTGTAAAATACAGCTTTCCTCAGGTGAAGCTGCTGTCAATGCTTTTAATCAAAAGACTACAAAAAAAAGCATATTGTTTGTCCTTTTTCTTTCCCCTTTCTCTCCCTTGTGTTACTTTTTCCCCCTTCTTTTACGAAAAATAAAAGTCAGTCCACCTTTTGTGTTTCCATGTGTGGGGTTTTTTTTCACAAAATAAAGGAAGAAAGCAGGGGGAAAAGATAAATTATTCTAAAAACCATCTAAGAAGTGTAAGAAAATTATGAAGGCAAGGAAGATACAACTCCTTACTGACCAAGGAAGGGAATACAAATGACTTGATCTTTCACTCACTGGCAGCCCCCCAGAGCTCTCATCAGCTTCTTTTGAGGTGGCTGAGCAGCAGCATGGACTTGTTGGGAGAAAGATCTGTTGAATATTAGAGGAATATAAGCCTTGTTTTTGGTTTGCACCTAAAAGGTGTATGGTGGGTGTGTATGTGTGTGTGTCTGTATGTACAGATAAACACAGGGGTCTGCCTCACTGCAGAGATTTCATTGTCATTGCTGGAACATCGGTCATTCTCCTCCTCATTTACTACTAAATTACTACTGAATTCTAACAAATGTATGCCCCAGAAATGCTGAAGTGTGCCTTCCTACTCTCTTAGTTGAGTCTAAGATTTCAAGTGTCCCTACAATTTCACTGTACAGATGCATTTCATGGAATGCAGGTTCTGAGGAAAAAGTCCCTAAGAAACAGACAAAAAGTGAGAGTGCAATTCTCCTCCAGAGTGTTTCAGCTGAACTTAGGTTTCTGCCTGCAATGCCTACATTTGTGCTAGATAGCTGAGCTCCTATTAGGCATCAGGGCAGTCTAGGTTTGCACATATGGCACTATCTAAATCTCTGTAGATCATTCAAGGCATCCCCATGCAGATGACAACTGAGAAAAATTGTGTGCCAGAGACCCAGATCATTTTGCAGACACATCTGGTGATGAGGGAGGATGGCCTAAAGCTTTTGAGATATTCCTGGGCACACACCTGGGCTACTGAGTCAAGCCTGTACTCAAAACAGCCCTGACTGCAACTCAGCTCACCTGAAATAAGTACTACTGCCTGGTCATCTGAAAGATGGGCTCCATTTAGGCCTCTGCTGAATGCAACAGGAGCAGGCAGTCCTAGACAGACTGTGCAGAGCTGGATACACCAGTGCCAAATTCAACTGTTGTACTCTGAAAATAGATCCAACTCTAGAGGCACAATTTAGTTGCAGAGATGTAGGTGTCTACTTCTATGTGAAATATCCTTGCTTAACCTCCTCTGCCTTTAGGTATTGGTCTTCTGTAGGTCCATGTCTCTGGTGTCCAAGCCCAGGTGCCTGTGTGGGAAGAGACTAGGACCTGTCCTGTGCTGGACACAGCATCTTCAGCCAGCTCCAACAACCCCACTTCAGGCCACAGCTCAGTCCAAAACTATGTTTTCCCTCCAGTTGGGATCTGATTGATATCTGGAAGCACCTCACTCTATTAAAATGTCCAACTTCAACACTAGCTTCTCAGAGACTTAAAATCCCACTTGCACCTGCAGGTGTCTCAATCCTGCCAGTTTCCTCTTAAATATGCATTTTTAAAATTATCCTCAAAAGAAATCTACTAATCTATAATTTTCTGTAATAGTTTGAGTACTAACACCAAGCACAAGATGCATGAGAAGCTGCCAATTTATTTAGAAAAAAGGATGGGGAGATATAGTATCCTGTAGCAAGATGACATCCTGATGCTTAAAAGAGTCAGTCAGTCAATCTTTTTAGACTGCTGCTGCTTCAGATAAGACCTGCTTTATTTTTGTTGTACAATACCTAAATTATTATGGCTTCATTTCCAGCTAGATCTTTAGCCATTGGTGCTATGCAAGTAATAAACAATTTCTCTCTCTCTCTCTCCATCCTTCTTTTTTTTTTCTCCTCTTTTTCTCTTTCTTTTTTATTTTTTTACTCATATTTTTCTTTTTTTTTCTTTTAACCTTTTACATCTTTTTCACCGTAGCTGGGTTTCCATCAGCTATCCAAAATAATCGGCATGTAGAAGTCTCATGGCCTCATGCAGTTAATCAGCTGTTTCTGAATGTGTATCTTCCTCTATTTCTTTTCCTTAATTGAGAGTTTATCCTCTGACAGAGCTTTCCACGATTCCTCTGAATTTGATATGTCTGTCAGAAGCAGAGAGAAGAAAATCTCATCTGATTTTAGACTGGGTGTTTTGAGCAAGTGGAAGGGGGAGCAGGGAGCAGTTGATGCTGGTGTGCACAGCAGTGCTGGGATGTTACCAAGCAACTAGACAGAGATGTGTCACAGGGGCAGGGGGGATGGGGAAGATGAGCAAAAGTGTGGACAAAGGATTGGAGAAGATGAAGGGATGTGTCGTGATTGCCTGACCTCTTCCTTGTTTCTAATCTCGAGTTGCAATGGTGCCCGTAAATACAGGCTGTGTAAAGCATCCCAATTTGTTTACATGGACCCTCGGAGGCAGCAGGGATGGAGAAAGCCTGGAAAGAGATCTGGTCATCGAAGGATTGTCCTGTCAAGGGTCCACTGTATAAGCAAAAGGGCACAAATTGTGCATGTGAACACAAAAAGTGCATGTTTGTCACTGGGAGAGAGGGAGTCACAGTGCAAACAGATCCTGTTGTACCATACATGGAGTAAAAACTGTTAGTCAGAACCTGATTTGACTTCAAAGGACTCCCAGCCCATAGAATGGCTTAAATTCGGAATTTAGATTTTCTTTGATTTACAAATGTCTTTAAAATTGCTCGTGCACCACTTTCCCACACCTTTGACTCCATCCAAATAATTTAAATGAAATAGGTCTTCTCAAAATGAGAGACAAAGAAAAGTTGGGATCCTTATCTGCTTCCTTCGGTTTTTGCAAGGGAATTCATGTCTATCAGACCTTTCAAGCATCTTCTGTTCCCTTGTTAGCTTTCCAAGCTTAACAAACTGGGATACAGTAAATGTTTAAGGAACCCTATTTGCCTTTTGGATAGTAATATGGCAAGATAAAGTGTCAATAGCTGCCTCCTATACTCTTTGAGCCAACTTAAACCATTGATTAATGCAGGAACCTCATCTTATATTTCCCTGAAAGGAAAGGTTTCCTTAAAACAATCCTGAACATGCAAAATACAGGGAACAATTGTAGTTCGCAACATTATTAAATCAGTTTAAACTAATGGGGTTGTCTTCACTTGTGGATAGAAATTGTCAGAATTTATAGCACTTCTTCTAAATTTATCCTAAAAAATCTGCATAAGTATTTTACACTGTCCACTATTGTCCCAAGATGGTTTTTTTGAAAATTATAATATGTATGCAATGGTGTATGCAAAATATTCTGAAAGACTTTGAAGATCTTTTTTTTTTAAACTTTTATAAGTATTTTTCCTCAACACTGTGGGAAATTGGGAACTGATTTTTGAGCCTTTGACTACAATGACCCAGCATTTCATGTGAACAAGTCAATTTTTCTCTAGGTCATTATGACAAAGTGATGTTTTTAGAGCCTGGGGTTCAGGGAAATATTTCTTTCTCCTTGGGAAAATAATGCTGAAAAATGACAGTGGCCATTTCAAGATACTGTGTTCCTTAGTAGTCCTCTCTTAGCAGAATATAAAAGTTTGAGCAAAGAAACAACTATAAATGTTGCTAAGTCAGTGTCTGAAACACCACTGACATACAAAAACTGGCTTCCTTGTTATTCAGCTACCATTTCAAAGTGTTTCCCCAAGGTTAGCTTGAGGGTAAACTGCACCAGCAGGAGACCCCATCATGTGGTCTCAGCATTTTTCTGCTACATCTTAGTGGCAATTCATGTCACACATTATTCATTATAGAGCTCGGGGACTCCCAAACCTGCCAATTGAGAGGTGTGTCACCTGCACTTACAAGCTACAGAAACATGGCCTGATCTCTTAGCCCTTATAAATTCAATTTCTGGGCAGCCTTTAGAGCCAACAAGTTGCCGTGTGATCAGCCTCTGTTAAGCTCTCACAAAATCTTCTACAGGGAAGAACACAGACATGTATTGTAATATTTTTACATATCTCCCTCTGTAGCTGGAAGAAACTTTAGTGAAGTTAAAAATGTGCCATCAACCAAATAAAATACATTTTTTAAACTTGAAATTATCCACCCAGTTCATTTTCTTTTGCCCTGCTTGCCATGAGAATGGCATTGAAATTGTGAGATGCCCTATTTGGGGCTGCAATGCCTACTCATTTATCAGAATATATGTACCACCATGCACACATTAGAGCCATGCATATGGCCATTAGGATAATCAGAGGAGAAAGTAAAGGTACAGATTGTATCTGCCAGTGAAACAACCTCCTACAGCCCTAATTAAAAAAATAATAAATAAATAAAAGTAAATCCACAACTCAGTTATCTCTGAGTAAGACATAGGCTGGTATTTGTTCTCAAACAAGATGATCATTAAGGAAATTTATGTTACTTAAGAAAACATACATACTTCTGAGCTGAAATAATAGGAAAACAAACAGATTTAGTAAAACCTGTGGGAGTGAAAGAGAATATTTTAAGTTGAGACACCAGGCTGGGCACAGAAAGGCAACTATCTGGAGAAACTCTGGATATACCAGATATTCTCCTTGGAGCTGCCTTAGGAAGAGTATTTCTAGTAGAGCAGAGGTCAAAAAACCAGTCCTTGTAGCTTCTACAATGTAAATGCAAATTCAGGTGCTGTAAGTTATTCAAATTGAATAATGCCCTGAATGTAGGACTGGCAGTGAGGGACTCCTGTATCATATCTGGAACTGTAACTTTTCAGAAAGAGGACACAGCAGGGGATGGAGGAAACAGATGATCCCACATCTGCCTGTTATGGAGCTATTTTTGTAAAGGTTGCAAGCAGAGATCTGGCTAAATCTTTTTAGTGAAATTATTCTCCTTAGAATATGCCACTTTGTCTTAACTGAACCACTTCATGATGAAATGTGTCAGCTGAAACTTAATCAGAAAAGATTTTTTTTTTTGTGTTCAGGGTAAAATTCCCAGTGAGAGAAAACCTACTTTACAGTATCCAATATACTAATGATTAAGCCCTCTGTGATCTCTGTAGCTGAAGGAAACCTTGGTTCTCTGTCCCAGTCAAACATTTTCCCTGTCACCAGTGAATATTTTAACCATGGGCTAACCACATCTCAGCTCCTAGTTCCTTCCTCCCCAGAGCTGCATACCAAGGATTTCCAAAGATACTTTTTCCAACCTGAAATGAAAGAGGGAAAACCTTCTCTCTCAAATGCTGAACTTTTTTTCCTGGCAATCTCTTGCAATATGCAACTCAGCAAGAGAGATTGGGAAATTCTCATTTCCCAGTTCCTGTGCTCCTGAGCTGGCACCAGGCACAGTTGGCACTAGACAACACATCTTTACTTTAATGTTTTTAAATGGCTTTAAGATAAAAGATGGTAGATTCAGATTAGATATTAGGATGAAATTTTTACTGTGAGGGTGTGAGACACTGATACAGATTGCCCAGAGAAGAGGTGGATGCCCTATCCCTAGAAGTGTCCAAGGCCAGGTTGGATGGGGCTCTGAGCATCCTGGTTTAGTGGAAGGCGTCCCTGCCTGTGGCAGAAGGTTGGAACTGGATGGTCTTTAAGGTCCCTTCCAACCCAAGCCATTCTGTGATTCTATAATTCTGTGATTCACTTGCATAAAATAAAGAGTACAGGACAGTTAAACAGTCATGACTTTGAAAGGTGATGTGGATGGTGCTTTATTCTTGTCATTCCTCCTCAAATGGAGCAGTCTGATCTCACAATTAATCTCTGCCGACCTCAGCAGGCTGCAATAACTACGCAGGATCAGAAGTCACAACTCCTGCCTGCACTTTGTTCAGTAATTCAATTACAATGCATGTGGAGCAGCCGTGTAACAGCAGCGTTGTGTATGTAGGCCACTTGAAATATAAATGGACACTATTTAAAGAGTGGAGGCATTTAGATATAAATAACTGAGGAGTGCAATCAGCTTCATAACATCAGCTTTAAAAAACCCAAGCTTGTCATTTGCTTACAAACGCCTGTTTCCCATTTGCAGCGGTTATTTCTGTAAATTTGCTCTTCTGTTTTAAAGAATTCCTTAACCCAAGTTTGAAGTGAAACTTGCTGGTGTCAGCTATTGCTGGGGGGAAGGAGGGGAATCTCATTTCAAGTAAACTGGGTCAGTCTCCTTCTTTGTCATTATGAATAATTTCATTGCTGCAGTTTAAAAGGACTTATGTAAGTTGTCTGGATCAGGGAGATACTCAATTCACACAGCAGCAAATGGCCATGGGATGTATGGGGTTGCACCTACCTATACACAGCATGTATTCTCTGACATTTCAGATAATTCAGAGAAATTTTTTGTCTTTAAGACATACTCTGTATAGTAAGAGAAACCAGTTCCATGAACACAGAAGTTTATATACGTATCTAAAATAAAATATTATCATGCATATATTACAAATATGGCCCTTTTCATTTATATAACACTTCTTTTGTTTTATCCACTCAGTTTATTTAAATTATTAGGTGTGAATGCATAATTCATAGATAATTCCTATTAAAACTGCATTAAAATGTTGTGTAATTTAACACAAACATAAAATTCTATGCTTCTTTCACCATAAGCCTGTTATGAATCTTGTGAGTCAGTGTATCACCAATATTTTTACTTTTACAGTCTTTGAGGTCTTATTTCTTTCATTCCCAAATTTCTGGGGGATTTTGTGGGTTCAGTATTTTTTTGCCTGAAAATCTATTATGTATGATCCCAAAGAGGTAGAAAGAGAAGAGCAGTAAGACCCAAAAATAACATGAGTTCTTTTGGAATTGCTGTTCCATGGGGTTTTAAGATACCAAAATATTTATCCATTGTCTTTGAGTTCCATTGTTATCCTACTAAAACTTATTTTCTGTTATGCAAGTAAAAGCTCTCCCAGAGAATCTAAAAAATCTTATTTTGAAATACAGTCAGTCATCAGAGATTTCAGTTTCATGAAAAGCATTTATATTCATCAGATACAGAATATAGATGTGAAAATTCTACAATTGTTAAATATCTTCTTTCTTTTTCGGAAGGATAATCGTTACCTTTGACCACTGCAACATAACAGAGGGATCAGCTTCAAACAAAGAAAACATTTTTCTGAACTTGAGGAACTAGATCAGGACATTCAGATTTATTTTTTGGTGCTGATACAGGCTTCCAAAGCACCCTTAGCTAATTACTTTGGCTAAAATGGCTCCATTGCTTGTATGAATAGAACTGCACATCATGTATCCTCTCACTTATGTGAATAAGATTAATTATGAATTATTAATGTCAAATGTACTGAAAAAAAATTTCCTGGAAGCAAACTAATTCTTTTCTTTTTGTTTTTGTTTGTATGTTTTGTGGGTTTTTTAAGAAAGAGTACCTCACCATCTGATAAAATTCCTATTGTTCTAGCTCTTATATTAGAACAACATATTTGGTCTTTTTATTTAGGAATCAAGATAAAGACTGTATTGAACCATATTTTCTTCTTCCTCATTACTACAACAGTCTTTTTAATATATTATGGAGGATTATGTGTGATATGGTGTGCAGGTTGTGGTCTTGAGATGCAATGTTTTCAGTGATTCCCGCAGGACATCCTGCTGCAGTCTAATGGACTGCATGTATTCATCGCAGCACTTCCTAAATGCTGACACACTGCCATTATGCCTTTAGCATTACACTAGAGTTAAAATAAGTCATGGTGGAGCAAACACCTCTCTTCCCTTCCTGGTGGCACACAGAATCACAGAATGGTTTGGGTTGGAAGGGATCTTAAAGATCATCTTGTTCCAAACCCCCTGCCATGGGCAGGGACACCTTCCACTAGACCAGGTTACTCAAAGCCTCATCCAACCTGCTCTCAAACACTTTCAGGGCTGGGGTAGCCACAGCTTCTCTGGGCAACCTGTGCCAGTATCTCACACCCTCACAGTAAAAATTTCATTCTAACATCTAATCTAAGTCTATCCTCCTTTAGTTTAAAACCATTACTCCTTTTCTATCACTTTCTGCCTGTGCAAAAAGTCATTATTCCAATAGATATGCTTCTTAAATAAATATCAATTCCTTATTATCTTAGTCAATGAAAAGCTTAAAAAAAGGTCAGTTTTTTCTCCTTCAGGGCAAAGAGCTTTAACACCATCAGTCCTAAGAGCAGAAACACCTAATCTCAATTAACAGCTTTAGCAGTTTCTAGCTTGAAGTAACTGTGGAACAGAAGTGCCCAGACAAGGTTTTTCATCCAAAACAGACATCAGTTCTTTGGCTGTTCCCCTAGATGTCCTCACAGGCCATCCAAAGTCACTCACAGGCTTGTGGATGTCCAGTAAACCTTATTTCTTCACAGGGCTATAATTTCACTGCTCCTACACCTTCTCCCACCAGGCTTTGATGCTAAGGTTGTTTTCACTAAGCCCTACAGGCTCCAACCTTGTTATATAAACAGTGCAAAAGACAGAATTTGACCCGTTGTACACGGCCAGATGATGTGAGAAAGTTGTTTTCTTGCATACAGAAACAAATACACAGGAAGGTGGTTCAAACCTAACTAAATTAATTGTGGATTTAATAGATGAAAAAGCATATATAACAAGTAGGGTTTGTGAGAGAGGGATAGGGGTTCATGTGCTTTATGCAGTGCATTATACCGTGCTGTCCCAAACATTCAGTTGAGCTCATGGAAGGGTGTCTCAGCTGTCTCTCCCCTGCACAGCACTCAGGAAAATGCAGAACAGGGATATCTGGATATATCACAAGGTGGAACTGGCTCAGTGTCAAGAGGAACCAGCACCATGAAAAGGGTCAAGGCTAAAGATGGGTGAGAAAAAAGCAGTATGGGTGGTGGACTGAAATAAAATGCTAATAAAGATATTAGAAACTTCTATTTGTAATTAGCCTGAATGAAATTTGCATAATTACAAGTCTGAATAGAAATGCTCAAGGGGAAAAGTGGAGGCTGCTGTGCCCTGTCAGTGAATACTCATCTACAAAAGAAGAGGAAATGAGTCCTTGACTTCTGCTGGGATCCCATTGCAATAGCAAAGTCTCATGGTATTTCTTAAGTTACAATTTGCTCTTCTGACTTTGCAGTCCCTTTCTTCTATGGTGAAGTCCTGTTCACTTTCAAGCCATAGACTGACTACTTTGTAGAGGAGAAATATCTTGGAATGACGGGAATTAACATTTTATTTGTGCCACTAGGTCTCTCAGAAGAAACTGAACCCAGACTTTTTAATGATAAAATGCACTAAGTTATACCCTGATGCTTAAGTGCACTAAGAAACTGTCAGAGAAGGCATCAAGGACTTGTATCCTACTTTACGCTTTGTTACATTTGCACTAATGAAACATTATAAAGAGGTGTCACCAGGATTGACAGTGCCTGCCCAAACCCTCTATTATTACAACATCCTACTAGGATCTTGTTATTCATTATCTACAGTTTCATTATCACACTTACTGCCCATGGAAACCATTACATCAGGCTGAGTCTGAGGATGATCTGATGGATTTATTAAATGATGCTTCTGGAACTCTACAGCACTGTACACTTTTCTCAAAGTTAGTGCAACGGATGATTCATGTTCTATCCCTTGCCTTTAAGGATGATGGACCTAATCCAATTTGGGGGTGGGAAGGAGTGAAGCAGACAGCGTAATGATGCACAAACACCCAGGGCTCCTACATGGTATCTGGGGATGCAACTGTCTGAGTTTGGGAAACAGAAAAACATGAGCACTGAAGTGTTATCTCATGGGTAATGCTGGGAGGCTGCAACTGCACTAAAGTCAGGCTAAGGAATGCATTTTCCATTTTCTAAATTGTCATGTTCCCAAATGGGCTCTTAGAGATGCTTTGCAATCTTAAAAAAAAAAAAAAAAAAAAGAGTAAAATAGATTCATAGGGCTTCAAAGGTCAATTACATTAAAAAATGCTGAATCCTTTTACATCAATGCCCTAATTGTTTTTATTCCAAGGGTTTTCACTCAGATGTCAAATTCAATTTCTCTTTTTCTTCTCCTGGGTCACGGATACTTAATATTTTTTACTGATACATAATGAACTCTTTTCTTTAGCATGTAGCTTCTTTAAAATTAGTCTCTTAAATGATTAGCTCAATTTATTGTGCAGCTGTTGGGTGACAAGGGGCTTCTTGGGGGTTGGTTTTCAGGCATTTTTTTATGTTTCTTATTAGGTCTCTGCTATTATCAGGTATTCTTAGGAAGAAATTAGATCAAGCAGTAACACGAAGATATCATCCAGCACCACCAACAAAAAAGTGTGGGAAAAATGACATGTCAAAATCACTGATGTGTAGAATTTTGCCCATCTCTTTTGAGAACATCCTTTTCTTTCTCTAATGCAAAATAAGTTTCATCAATGTTTGGTGAGAATTTATCTGAAAAAATATTTTCTTCTTAGAGTTTTGAGCTAGGCACTAACATATGTGTTAAACTATCAGAGTAAAAACCAAAGCATCTGGAGACAAAAGGGCCGTTTCAAAGAAGGGCTACAACTCCTGCACTGGTGTAGTTCTCCAGCATCCTGAAGGGAGAAGGCAGCTGTGGTAAATGCTGTACTGAAAGCATCTAGACAGCTCTAGATCTGAAAAGTCTTTTTGCCTTCCAGATATTTTCTAGTGCTCAGCATTAGCTATTCTCAACCCTCCTCCTTTTTTTGCCAGTCATACACACATGAAGAAGATGAAAGCAGCAGGAAAAGAGGCCAAAGGAGAGAACTGCAGAGAGAAGTGCAATACTCCGAAAATAGTTTAGAAGTCAATGAAATTAGGATAGATGTATTCATCTGTAATGATGGACTCTTCTCTTAGCACCTTTTAGTGTCAGTATTCTCTCTATGTTGCTTGGGTCAGGACATTCTGCAGACTCATTTTCGATTGAGCCTCTGCTTTGTACTGGACCTTTAGGTCTCGATTCATTCTTCCCAGCATTCACCTGGCATGTGAGCAGCTCACCATATTATTGCACATTTGTTTTTCCAGTGAAAAAAGAATGGGCTCCTATTCCAAAACCTTTGGAAAAGGCAGGTACTATCGATTAAGAGCAAACATCTTGACAAGTGGCAGGCTAGAGTATGTTAGAATGCCCCCTCAAGAGGCTCAGAGAACATCTGTTACCAGCTGACAGTTGTTTACTGAGCTGCGTGGGATGAGCTGCTGGATGTGGTACACGTGGGCTCTGTCTGGCTACTTCCAGCAGAGCCTTTTGTGTCGGATTCAGAAACAGCTTGATTGACCTGCCAGTGGGAGTTACCCCTGTGCCTTGCCATCGCTTAGCCCAGCTCCCACTGAAGTCAAATTCTTTCCCAAATCAGAGAAATCTGACTGGTTTCTCTGGTCATCGTTGTTAGTTGTATCAGCACTGGAGCTAAGAGAGCTGTGAAGCATCCAACAGTCTCTAAACGTTGCTTGACTCTTAAACATGATTTCACTGCTTGAGAGAGCTTGTCACTGGGGTAAATAATAATAATAACTTCAATAAAGGAGGAAACAGTCATTATTTTCTGTGAATAGTCAAGGGATTTGAATAATATGGAGGAAAAAAACCCACACAAACAACCAAAACAAAGAAAGAAAATGCTTCTAAATTAGAAGTAATATCTTTACAAAAGACTATGCATTGTATTGAAGGTTTGTTGGGCTTATCCAAGGAAGTGTAGGTTGCTGTGAGTGGGCACTTGCTTCTCTGATCACTGGCATCAATCAATAGTGAAACAATTACTTTAAGAGAAATCACTGCCACTCACAATCCTATTCTCTAGTCCTTTCTCTCAGTATGGATGACACTTCTATGGCACACTGAAAGTGAAAAGGGAACCTTCCCTGTCCTGCCCAGTTCTTGCAGATAGCACTGAACAAAGTTGTCCTACAACACAGATCCTTGCTACATATTAAACATTTCACATTTTTTCAAGAAAATGTCAAGATTGGTGACCACTTTCAGTTGTTTTCCATAAAATTTAGGAAATTATTTCCTGGCTCCTTTAGAAAGAAAATACACTTGCTGCAAGGATTTTGAGAGTGCCTCAGCTGTTCTTTCCAGCATTTACACTGTACTTAAGAAGCTCATAAAAAAATATTGGAGGGCAAGAATGCTGAGTACCTTGATATTGGCTGTTTGCAAGATTAACAGAAACAGGACACTTGATTAAAGAGTGACAGCATTACCTGTAGCCATGTCTTGTGTGTGCAAGCAGATCCTGCCCAGGACTGGATGTGCAAATCAGGGAATAGTCCTGACTAGCCATGCTCCTTTCTCATCTGTCAATGCAATAATCTGAGAAAACTGGAGGCATTCTATATATAACGCAAAGGCTCACTTTGCATTTAACATGAATTTCTATTGTCTTATTTACATAAATTCCCTACTATAAAATCCTTCATTTCCTCACTCTTCCTACTACCAAATCTGTGAGTCTTTTTCTTCTGGAAGTTTCCATTCCTCTGCAAGATTTTGTCATCACTAGAAAAACTCAGTGGTAAGTTGGGAGCATCATGGGGTCAAAAAGCTGTACCTGGCACACACTACAGTAAAAGCACAGCTGGTTGGGCTTCTCCTGCTGCCTGCTCCATGGCAGGGATTGTGCTTAGTGTAAAGAGAGACAACAAGGTCTGCAAAATCATCACTTCTCTGAGCTGGCCATTTTGCTGTCCTGTCTTGAGCAATATACAAAAGCAGTACTGTTTCTATGACACTTTTCAAAATATTTCAATGTTAAATATTAAGCTCTACAGCTCAGATCCAAAACCGCTAAACAGCACATAGTCAGAGACCAAAAAAGCCTTTTAAATTCTCTAGTCCATCAATTTTTCGATACTGAATTTTTGCTTGGGTTTTGTCCAATCTAGTCTTACATGTCCCAGCACTTTCCTTCAGAGGCTCTTCTCCTGCCAGAGCCATCCAGGCAGATGGTATTAGCAAGCCATTTCCTGTTTTGTGTAGCTCCAAATATACATTATGATATTTTCTTGATATTTGGCCATGATATTTGAATTTTCTCATGCTAAAATTTGATGCATTTTAGTAAAAACATCCTTGTCTCTTACATTACACTCCCATCAGCTCCTGATCACATTTTTGTTTGAATATAATAAGAAAAGAGATATTATGAAAAATTACGTAGTCTATTATGGGATTGTATTACATGAGATCCAGTATGTATTGTGATATATTATTATCCTTTCCATGTATTTTTATTGCATTATATTATATGTATTTTATTAATATGAATGTATGCAACTGTAATGTAAACAATGTGTTTTAATGTGTTGTGTTTATTACAGCACACACTTTAATATGTGTTATGGCAGGACATAGTACCTGTATTTTCATACTATTTGAAATATAATCAGAGACAAAAAACGTACAAATAAGAGCAGGACTTTTTTTTTTTTTACCAAGACCTTAGTTTCAAGTCATTAAACCAATGGAAGTTTTGCCATTTGCTCAAGTAAAAGAACAGGACAAAAGGTATGGGCTCTAATATTAGAAAGGATAGATTTAGGTTATTAGAAAGGCTGTCTTTACTATGACAGTGATAAGAACTGGAACAGGTAGCCCAGAGAAGTTGTGGATGTCCCATCCCTGGAAATGTTCAGGGCCAGGTTGGATGGGGCTCTGAACAACCTGGTCTGTGGAAGGTGTCCCTGCCTGTGGCAAGGGTGTTGGAACAAGGTGATTTTTAAGGTCCCTTCCAACTCAAACCATTCTGTTATTCTATGATACTATGGGGTTTTTTACATGAATTTTGAAATCCATAAAATCCTATATTCTGAATAGAGAGATAATACTATAATTATCTGCCGTTTGCCCCCTGAGTATTTGTATTAGCCCATATAATTCTCCTTAATTTAAATTACTTATTTCAGTTCATTTCAAATATGAGGGTTTTTTTTTTTTGTGGGTTTTATTCCTTTGTTTGTCTTTTGTTAGAGGCCAAAATAAATTGTGAAAAAGAAATGGAAGCATTTATTCTCAAATTCATTGTATCTGATACATTCAGCATTTCCAATGCACTGATTTTTTCCATGCTCAACTCTAAAATCTAAGCCAGGAGACATAAGGCTTCTTTAGGAAAAAAAAAAAGGTAATCAAAACAGAGAAAGACTTTTACATGAGCAGCAAGCTCAAATCTTAATTACCTGTAGGCATCCAGAGATAGTTTCAGACATTCCCAAAGGTGAAGAGGGGTTGTTCAAGTCACCTTCCTGTAATTATATGAAGACAGGAGTGGAAACCATTGACACATGGCAAATGAAACCAATCTTGAAGAGCGCACTGTTATAAAGAATCAGTGAAGTATGCACCACTAGGCTTTGACCTTCATGCAGCAGGAGGCAACGAAACAAAATTCTTTGATTTAAGAGAGAGTGTTTAAAAAAACAAGAATTGGATAGTTTATGAATCAGAGGGCGACAGGATTGCAGCTAGCAGTGCATGGGTGCACAAAAAGTTAAGAGAATGTACTAAGGAGACTTCCCTCTCCTTACCTCACTTCTTGGTCCTCGGACTTTGTGGATGTGAAGGCTTCAGTGGAGATAAAGGACTGGAGACCCAAAGGAGTGCAGAAAAGGGTAGTGCTTTCATCTTCTGGGCTAGTGACAGAGCAAGGTCAGTGGGGAAATAGCAGAGTGGAAGGGAAAGAGGAGCAAATCCCCTTTACTTTAAGTGCTTTAAGAGAGTGTTTCCAGTCCACATGGACTCCCTAAATTCCTGCCCTCATTTTACCCAAACCTAGATTATGTCTGATGACATATGTTCAATTCTACATTTCAAAATGGGCTGCAGCCTTCTGAGGGTCTGTGAACTATAAAAGCAAACTAAACCTGTTTTCACCAGGCTTAAATTTTCAGGATAGAGTTTGGATAATCAAAGACCAGTAAATCAGGCAAGATGAAAAGCTAAAATCCTGCCCTGATCAAAAGGTGTCAGCTGCCTTTTGCTTTTATTCCCTAGCACCTATTCAGTTCTGTCTGTGTCTCCTGAGCACAGTGTTAAGGTGTATTTTAGATTCTCTTGCAGATCTCTCGGGTGGACATCCATCAGAGCACCAGTGTCTCCTTCCAGAGTTGTCCCAGTACTTGTGAGCAATAGCAAAGCAAGGATGGACTGGAAGTTTCTGGCTAGAAGTCAGGAGCAGTGATTTTCAAGACTGTGCTGTACTCCATGGTTTAAATATATATTTGCAGAGACTTGCAGACTGGCAGCAGAGTGGCACTGTGCTGGGATCTAAACAGAATGTGAGCTGAGCAGAAGAGAGTCAAACAAGGGAATTACGGCAAAAATCAGCAGCAGAAAATTATAATAATTCTTCTGATTACCAGCCTAGTCTTTAAGCTAGAATGTACACTTGTTCACATGCCATGACACTGTTCTTAAAATCTTTATTAAACCCACGCTTTTTACAGGGAGAGAAGTCTTTGCCAGTCCCGATACAAAGAGTGAATAACAATCAATGCTTATTAACTCATCCCAAGGGCGATGAGTGAACCCACCAAAATGTCATCACAGCAGCGAAAATGCTGCACCAAGCCTCATCAGCTACTGATTTTTGTAAATTGTAAATTTACAGCTAGAAAGGAACACACTGAGGTGAAACCTTGAAGAGGATAATGTGTCACCAGGTCACATTTAGATTAGCCAAGGATGGGCATCTCATCAGCAGTGTCTGTATTTCAGGCAGCATCCAAAAGCTGTGGTTTTGTTTCCTCTCTTGGCCGCTGCAGATAGTTTGTGTTACACCCCCGTAAGATGACAAACCTCATTATTTTAGTCAGCATTACGAGCCATTTTAATGACCTCATGTTTGTCTCGTCTTTCAGCGCTAAGAACAGTGTTTGACTCTGCAACTTCCCCTACAACTGTTTCACCAATTGATCCATTATTAAATTCTCTACCTGTAAAGGACAGGTCAGGCCCTTAGCACCATCTGTACTTATGTTTGCTTTGGTTATAGACATTTAGTTTCACGCTTGACATGGATACCCTGCTACCGAGAGCTCCAGCACTTCTTTCCCCATCAGTCCTTAACTACAGCAATAAACAACCCAGCACATTCAAAATGCTGCAGCCAGAGAGGAACATATAAATATTTCATCACACACTAGCTCTGAGAAAAATGTGAACAAATTAAGGCTCTCATGTTGCGCTTGTGAGACCAGTATTTTATCTCCTCTCTATTAAAAAAGTAATAATCAGAGAAATGCTGTAAACTAACATGAGGTCTCCTGAGCAACATGCAGCATGTCATTATTATGGCTATTTATATCCCACACAGACCCCCAGAAGTCATGGAATAAGGAAAGGGTAAGCAATAATTAGTGCCGGAAGAGTACTGAGTTCAACGTGCAAATGAAACAAGCAGTAATCATCCAGATGGTGTCATCTCTTCGGAGGTTCACTCTGACTGAGGATTATTAATCTTTCTGGGTTTTTTTTAAATTTTTTGTTCATTTTAATGCAGCCCATGGAAAAATAAATGCCAAGGGTTAAGAGGCAATACAGTATCATTTATTACTGCTGTTAATTAGTTGTGTAACGTCGATGCCTGGAGATGTAAGAGAACAGAGAGCAGGTCCCTGTTGTGCCGAAGTTTGTACAAACAGAGAGATGGTCCCAGCTAAGAACCATGAAGAGACCACAGGCAAAGTGGCTTAGCCAGAGAGCAAGGGTTTTCTGAAGCCCTTGCCACGTGATTAACATTTTGTGACATCCTTCTCATTTCCACAGTCATTTTAACCCTTTCTCTGCCTTCCCCTTCTCATCCTTCTAACTTTTCATTCTCTTCTGATTTCCTTCTCCAAAATTCTACTCTCAGCCTGACCTTGGATTTCTGCAGGAACCCTGATTATGTTCACTTCTCTCCTCTTTTAGAAACTCTTTTGAAAACAGCGCTTTCCCAACCAATTCCTTCCTGCTTTACAGAATCCACAAGCCCATTAGCAATTTATAGCACTGTATATGATCAGAGTCATCTGTGAGGCTAAAATCTGCTTTTGGAAACCAATATTCTGCTTTTGGTAAAGTCAGAAGTAAAACAGTTTTTAATGAGGGCAGATTCTGATGTATGTTCTTTTCTATATTTTCCGGCACTTCAAAGCCAGACTTAGCACCTCCTACAGTGATATAGTACCATCAACAAAATGTAGGGTAGAGTTTCCTTTGCCCTATATTCTGAGTCATATTGAAGTTTACTTGTCCCTTCCTAAAACTGAATATTCTCCTTGAGGTTACTATTATTGTCAATATTGCTATTAACCATATTCTCCCTCTGTTCTGCATTTTTTTTGCAATAGCTCTGATTTCCTCAATAGGGGTTACCTGGTGCCATGTAAGACCTAAATCTGAACACGTCAACCAGAATGGACACTCTTTGGGGGGGCAGGGGGGTGATAATTTTACTATGAAACAACTTGTTACAAAAAGGTTGTTGGTTTTCCTAGTTCTTTTCTTGTGATTGTTGCTGCTGCTGTTCTTGTTTATACATTTAGAAGAAGACTTTAAAAACTGTGGGCCTGAATTCAGGCCCTTGTGACCACATTACCCACTTACCTTACACTTAAACTGATAAAAACAAAGATGTATAAAAGTCATGCTTTGGTTGAGGAGATCAAAACTTAACTTTCTTCCATGCAGAAGTTTTTCTCATATTTATTAGAAGGGGCCAAAACCCCTTGTTATTAAGATGGGATGCCACAGGGAGTGGGGAAAAGAGGGGAACTGTTGGCTGGGTATTTCCTTTCACTGCATGATTTTGCTAGAGCACCAGGCTCTTTAGTCCTCAGCAGCTCTAGGTCAAAGACCATCAATTACTGTGACACTAAAATGGGGAGAGGATATAAAGGACATATCACACAAAAGCAAGAAGGGCATGTTCTCAACACCTAAGTCTTTGCAGGTTCTCAGCCAAACTACTACATGGAATTAAACGCCTGAGCTTCCTGTATAGTGACTGAGGAGAGATTAAAAACTGATTCTGCAAAACTACCCTCCAAGCTGAGGCAGAAGTAGGAAATTCTGAGGAGAGGATGCCTAAATTTCTGCCCTGGCCCTTAAGTGCTTTTGGGCTTCGACCATCCTTAGGCTCCGTTAGGCAATTACCTTCCTCTGGGGACACAACTGGAAGTGGGTGCGGAGCTGTGGAGCCACAGCCTTGAGGCTGCAGCTGCTTATGTGAATTTGCCAAGATGTTTCTCAGGAAGGAGAAGAACAGGTGCTGTTTTTAAAATTCAAATCTTCCAGAGGAGTACAATACTTCAACTTGGATACCCCTCTTAGTTTGTATGCTTTTCTCATGTGGGGGAATTTTTGCACAGGGGCTTCAGTGAACATCTCCCCCATTAACCAGACACTAGCCAGGCACTCTACACAACTCTAACCCACCACTTTCCTCTGGGTAAAATGTTTGTCATTAGCTTTGGGTCTGGGGAATGAAGAACTGGACAAACCAGTTTCCTGCTGTGGATGCTCTTGATTCTCAGTGCAGTGAGCTGTTCATCTTGTCACCAAGCACAGGAGTGCAGAAAACTGGTGAGTTTACTGCCACTGTCCTGCAGAGACCAGTCTGTGCCAAGCCTGGTGCATCCATTAGGTCCTTCAGTCATGTGAGGGTCTGCACAACCTCTGCTTGCCAGTGAGGATACAGAAATTGGAGGGAATTTGGAGGTGGGAGTTGAAAAGGACGACTTTTCAAGGGAATGTGCTGCTTCTATCTCCACTTGCATGATGAAAAGTCTCTCCTAGGGGTCCATAAATTGATTTTTTTATTATTATTTTTCTCTTTTTTTTCTGCAAAAGAAAGGGCAAAGAATGCAATGAGGGATAGCCTGCAATGTGGTGCGGCTGAGATGCCTGTCCCTGCTCCAGATAGTGTGGCAGAGGGCCAATCTGCATGGGTATGGAATTAAATGTTGGACTACAGAGCTTTTTTTTTCTACCTTTGTGAAAAACAAACCAGTGTTTCATCACATCTGTGAATGGTGCCTGAACGACAGGTTGGAGAAATCTTTCTAGAACCTCAAGAAAACAAGTGCTTCAGAGTGCAAGGGGAAACGCAGTAACTACATTTTATAATAGCTTGTCTTGAACTAGAGCAGGGGTCAGTGGAGTCAGTGAGCAGACTTTAAGAGCAGAAATAAGACATGGCTATTGCTCACACTTGCTGTAATGCAGTTTTCTTCCATCACAGTTCTTCTTACTAATCCACGAATAGTTTCTTCAGGCCCACAAATATCAGATGTCTGTTTCTCCCTTTCTCATTCTAAGCTGGAGTGCTCAACTTGCATGGTCACAGAATCACAGAATCATAGAATGTTAAGAGGTTGGAATGGACCTTAAAGATGATCCAGTCCCAAACCCCCTGCTGTGGGCAGGGACACCTCGCACTGGACCGGGTTGCTTAAGGCCTTATCCAGCCTGGCCTTGGACACTTCCAGAGATGGGGCAACCTGATCCAGTGTCTCACCACTCTCACAGTAAAGACCTTCTTAATATCCAGCCTAAATGTCTCCTCTTTCAGTGTGTACCCATTACTCCCTGTCCTATCACTACAGTTCCTGATGAAGAGTCCCTCTCTGGCTTCCCTGTAGCCCCTTCAGATACTGGAAGGTTGCTGTGAGTTCTCACTGGAACCTCCTCTTCTCCAGGCTGAACAACCCCAACTTTCTCAGCCTGTCTTTATAGGGGAGTTGCTCCAGTCCTCTTATCAATGTCAACTTCATGGTTCCCCTCTGGACTTGCTCCAACGTTTTCCATGTCCATCTTATGTTGGGGGCACCAGAACTGTACACAGCACTCCAGGTGTGGTCTCACAAGGGCAGAATGGAGTGGGAGAATTCACTCCCACAATGTGCTGCCCACACTCCTTTTGATGCAGCCCAGGATTTGGTTTGCTTTCATAAGAAACATGCAAGAAGATGTTTCATAAGAAGCATAAGGAGCACAAGGCTGCCTTTCCTCACCTTGGCATCTCAGATCCAGCACTCGTAAGATGGTATGTTGATTTTGTTCATTAATGTGGAGTTCTGGAACTGAGAAACAAAAAGCCTGCACCTGCCATTTTTTTCCCCTTTGCAATATATCCAGAGCAAAAAGATAGTACCTAAAATTCACAGTATCATGGCTTTCTGGTGAGTCATCATCAGGTGAAACTATTCTGTCATCTCTGGAGGAGTCAGCAAGATGGGAGAGCTGTGCTGTGCTCAGCCATTACTTCATTCCTTTTCTTTCTTTTCAACCATGTGCTGCCTTCAATCTCTTGGTGCTTCATATGTCAAGAGCAGGAAGTAAGTGGGCCGTAGGATTTTCCTTTCAGCATTGTTCAGGCAATGACAGGATGCAGCACAGATGGAATAAGCTTGTTTATACTGAGTGAGTTATTGATAAAGGACAGCTTCATCCCTGTCTGAACAACACCCTCTGTCCTGGCATCTTGAACGGGTGCCATGAGCTTCACTCCAAGATTAGCCATAACCTGAAGGCAAACAACGTTTTGGAACACAACCATTTGGAAAAAAAAGTCCTGGTTTTTGTTGGGTTTTGAGGGTTTTTTTTCCAGTTTTAAATGCCATTTTTTCTTTAAACTATTTTTTGTCTCCTATATACAACAGAGATTACAGTGTTGTATCTTGCTTAGTAGGAGATTCTGTCTTACCCATAGTACATGTCTCTCAAACTGGGGGTTTCCTAGAGATGTCCACAACCAAAGAATGCCAGAATCACCATGGAACTGTACTCAGTGATGACCTCCAATCCTCTCAAACAGAAATCTCTTCCCAATTCCGAGAATGAGTCAATCAGGTAAGACCTCATAACCCACCTTTTGATTCATATTCTGTTACTGCTTTTTATACCACCTATGCCTTTATACAAAAACTTTATGAGAGACCCTTTTATTTCTGCACATAGATTAAAAAAATACTGTGTTTTCATAGATTCAGGTTGAACAGAGATTCCTCATAACACAGACTCACATCCTGAAAATGGCTCCTCAGTCCTCAAGAGCATACAGAATTGTAGGGGTAACAGACTTATGGAATCAATTATTTGGAAAAATCTTCTGAGATCATCAAGTCCAACTATCAACCCAGCACTAACAAGTCACCAATAAAACATGTCTCTAAGTACCACTTCTACATGTCTTTTAAATATTTCCAAGGATGGTAATTCCACCACTTCCCTGTGAAGACTGTTCCAACGTTTGACAAACCTTTCAGTGAAGAAATTTTATTATAATACACAATCTAAATTGCCCTGGCACAACTTGAGGTCATTTCCTATTGACCTTGTTATTTGGGAGAAGAGACTGATACTCACCAGGAGGCTTTACAGGAAAATGCACAGAGAACAAACCAGAAAACATCGTCATTCTAATCCATAAAATCTTAGTAATAGTTTGTCTTATATACTGCATCAATTCTCACCCCTATATGAAAAAAATAATATATATTAGAACTAGAAGAAATAAAAAAAAAAAAAAATTGCTAAAGAGATGGACCATTTCCTATATGGACAGATACTAAACAGAAAATTTGTTTCTATGGAAAAAAAAGAAGATGGGGGAGACACAGTGGTGAAATATATAATTTTCGAAAATTTTGAAGAAAGGAAATAGGCAATGGTCATGCATTTTTTCTCACAACCTGAGAATAAGAGGGAATAGGGGCATAAGCCATATGAAGAGTGGCTGAGGGAGCTGGAGTTGTGCAGCCTGGAGAAAAGGAGGCTCAGGGGAGACCTTCTCATGCTCTACAACAGCCTGAGAGGAGGTTGTAACACAGTGGGGGTCAGGCTCTTCTCCCAGGTAACAAGTGACAGGATGAGAGTTCATAGCCCCAAGCTGTGCCAGAGGACGTTCATTTTGGACATCATGAAGAAATTTCTCACTGAAAGGGTGGTTAAGCATTGGAATGGGCTGCCCACAGAAGTGGTGGAGTCACCATCCCTGGAGGTGTTCAAGAAATGACTGGATGTAGCATTTGGTGCTGTGGTTTAGTTGACAAGGTAGTGATCAGGCAAAGGTTGGACTCAATGATTTTGGAGGCCTTTTCCAACCTTAATGGTTCTGTGATTCAGTGACAAGTGAAATAATGAGGCAGGAATTTAGCAAACATAAAAAGGATTTCTACATTCATATAGAGCACAAGGGCATAGTGGAACTCATAGAAACACAGTTCCAGAAATGTAAAAATGTGATTTGACAGATTCTTGTAAAAACGTCCATGTACACCTTCAAACATAATTATATAGATGCAGTGTTCAGACAAAGAAGTACCTGAAATGTTGGTTCCTGGTATTTAGGATGTTGTATCAGAAGAAATGTCACCCTTGCCTCTTCTTGTCTTTCCTTCACCAGCTGTCAGGAACAGGTTACTGCTTTAACAAGTTACAGTCTCACTAAGGGTTTTTCTTTGGTTCAGACTGAACTGTAATCCCATCAGTGATTAGATCAATATCACCAAACTAATAATGGCATTGAAATATAATACTTGGTGCTACTTACTTTCATAGAAGAAATGTTAAAGAAGCAGAAATTCAGGAAAGGATCTTTTCCACCCACATCTTTAAATGACTGCTACTTAAGTTACTGCATTTTGATTAAGAAATAACTGCACAACTTGAAGTCGAGAAAACAGAATGAGGGTTAAGAGATAAAGCTTTATTTCCTAGAAATCCATGTCCAAATGTTCTCAGTCTTTGTAGGACTTCTGTTCTGCAGCTGGCTGTACCCTTGCTGACTTGCGCTAGGGCTTTGCAATGCAGCAGCCCTTCCTTGGCTGTCCCTCATTCATCTATCACTTCGTTCAGTTTATTAATTAAGCAGAGGCATGGACAGAGAGGGTTTTTTAAAGCTCCCTGCAAACCACCCTCACCACATGAGTAACACACAACAAGAATAGGAAAGGCAACAGTTTCACCCTGGTCCTTACGCTGGGAGCAAAGCAGAGATAGATAGACCTAAGAGAAGACTTGGAGGAGGGTTTCCCATGATATCTGCAAAACATGACAGGCATATGTCCTGTCTCACAGTGGCCAACTCTGAGCTAATGAGACCTGCTGAGAAGTCCCATAATAATTCTGTTTCTTTGCAGCACAAGTAGAAGTGCTGACTGACTCACACAACAAGACTGATCTTAGCACTTCACCGTCCTTTCTGCTGCCAGCATGGAAAAAGTTTCAAAAACGAGACCGAGACCATTACAGTAAGAACAAACTGCTGTTCTCTTTGGTAGACAGGTGGAAAACAGGCACAGGAAAAGGAATAGAAGCCCAGGAGCCCTGGTCAGACATGCTGCTAACACTGGAGGATAAGCAGAATATTCTTCAATACACTCTACAGGTTGACTGTGGGGCTCTCAGAGCCTACGTATTTAACCTTTATTATGCCTTGCTTGGCATGGCTTCTGCCTCCACAGGGGACAAGAAGGCACAGAGGTCAACTGGCCTGCACAGTGTGGCATTTAACAAACAGACTTGGTGAAGGGATGTATTCCTGTCAGCAGACATTCTTCCTACCTTCTGTGGAGATCCAAACTGTGACAAAGTCAAGAACTGACTAAAGACATGTCTTGGTTTGAAAGACAGGTGTCTGCTAAGGAAGGCAGGAGCCTCCGTTGAAACGAGAAAGAATAAAAATGCAACCCTCTTCCCTCCGAATTATTATAATTTTGAAATTAGGGGCTTTCAGGCAAAGATATGAGGAGTAGGAATAACAGTTCTTTACTACTATATATATATATATATGTATAACAAGTCACACAAACAACAATAACTATGGCAGTAACAGCAAAACAGAACCAGTAACCCACTGTCAGCCTCCTCGGCTCCAGGCTCTTTCCCCGTTGGTGCAGTTACGGTCACAGCCGGCAGCGGCGCTGGCAGCTCCCGGTGAGCAGGGCGGGTGCGGTGGTTCCCCCTGGGCAGGCGATCCCGGTGTCCAGCCGGACCCTCCGGAACAGCAGGCTGGAACAGCAGGGATGAGCACAAATCCCGGGTAGCAGACGGGATGTCCCAAACTCCCAAACTCCGGCAGACCTCGGCAGGCAGGGTGTGCGGGGCTACAGTGCAGTGAAGGCTCAAAGGAACGGCAGGAGCAGAGCGGTTGCAGTCCGGCTCCCAGCGAGGCAGGGAAAGGTGGGCTTAGGATCCCGGGGTTTCTCCCTGAGGCACGGTAGAAGGAAGGCAGCCGAAAAAGCAGAAACCTGCAGTGCTGACACAATGGCCGTCTCTCCTTCTCCGTCCGAACGCCGAGAGCAACTAACTCACAAGCCCAGGTGAAAAAAAGAGTGGCCAGTTGGACCCCTCCCCACTGTGGCCAGGTCTTTTGTCTCTCTTAAACACCCAGCAATTTGTTGTCCTGGCAACATATATGGGGAAAATTCCTCAAGAAACAAAGGGAAACAGAAGGGGAACCCCTAAAACCCCAACAAGACAATATAAATATTTCCATTTATTCCCTGTGTTCTGGAGATTTCCATTTTTGCAATTAACATAAGACAGAGAAATAGTTGTAGTGGTAATAAAGAAAATAAACAGCGATTTTTTTCTTCCCCATTCTCTTGCTGAACAGATTTTTACTAGTCCTTTCTTTTTTCTGTTCCAAATGCTGGGATCTCTGTAGAGCTTCTGCTTTGAATCATTTTTGGGAATAAACAGAGGAAGCTGAAGCATCTCAGAGAAATGAACATGATATAACAAAATAACAGCAGTTAATGACATTAGCAAAAGCAATGGTCTTACCAAGTTTTCACTTCTTTCCAGCACGATCATGAGATTTAAAAACTCAGTGGAATCCCATACAGAGAATAATTCAGGAAAGGGGACATATGGAGGCCATGTAGCTCAGTTTAGCGGAAGGTCAACTACGTATGATCAGAATCCATATTCTTTAGGTTTTCTTCAGGATATTTGAGTTTTGAAAGGAAAATCAAAATTTTGCTAAGTACCTATATATATTTGAACTTACTCTGAGTTTATTAAATTAGAGATTAGATAGTGAGGTTTTCTGCAATAGAAGACTTGAGAGAATGACTCACAAGAGCTCTTCCAGGTCTAGTCCCTGCTACACAGAGAAGGAAGCAAGTGACAATTTGCATCTTGAAAACAACTCAGGGAAGAGTTAAATGATTGTTGTTACCCAGGTCACTGCTGATCTTTTAATTTCATTTTTTTCTCCCTTAAGAGAGTGATAAAATAGGCACCTTAATTGCATGGGGTGAATTCCACCCTGAGAAACAACTGAGCCTGACAGGTTGGGTTCATAATTCAAAATGATTCTTCTGATGCAAATATGAGAGTTAGCACCTACTCTTTTTTCCAAAGACTACAATGTGGAGCTGTGGGATACCTTGAACTGGGAAGGCTGAGCAAAACACTTACAAGGCCTTAATTGTCTTAAAGAACCCCAGGGGTATAAAACTTAAAACTTGCATCCACAGAGAACAGAATTACCTGTTCTACTTCCAAGCATTTCTCTAAGTTGAGGTACCAGAGCTCAGGCACTTGGCTAGGTACAACACCTCAGAGTAATTAGTTAGATACACTTATCTTATACTTCATGCAATTTTTTGTGAAGTCATTTAAAACAGATAACTAACTAGGTGTCTTTAATGGCAACTACTTGGATAACTTGATGGCTTTAAGCTGAAAAAGGGTAGATTTGAATTAGATATTAAGCAGTCTTTTACTGTGAGGGTGGCGAGGCACTGGCACAGGCAGCCCAGAGAAGCTGTGGCTGCCCCATCACTGGCAGTGTTCAAGGCCAGATGGGATGGAGCTCTGAGCAACCTGGTCTGGAAGAAGATGTCCTGCCCATAGCAGGGGGTTGGAACTGGTTGATCTTTTAAGGTCCCTTCCAACCCAAGCCATTATGATTGTATTCTGCTTCCTATTGGAAAAATTATCTTCCTCCCCAATAAAAAACTGCATGTGCTTTATGGATTTCCAAGGCAGGGAAACTCTTCTGGCTTTTGTGGAAAGTGTGGGGCCCTCGGGCTCAATTCAGTCGGAGTCTTGCATTTGTTTTAAAAGACTCATCCTCTGAATGGAAGAGAGAGATCAATGACAGCAAGATGAATGTTTACTGAACAGCTGCCTCCAAATCACTCAATGCTCAATGTTGAGTTTGAGGATGCTGAATTTCCTCTTGGATGCAGGCTTAGCCTCTGCTGCAGAGACAGCTAAGCAAGATGGAGCACATATTTAGTTCAGCAATGGAAGACAAAGAACGGTCTTCCAGGAGAAGCAAGGACAAATCTCAATCACTAATACAGGGAATAAAGGCAGCCCTATAACATGAGGGCATTGAGGGATAGAATTTATATTTATACATTATAATTTTAAATATGTTCCTAAAGTAATGTACTTCTTCCATCTGTATTTGGAGGCACTTGAAGTTCATAAATGTGACTATTTTCAGTGCCAAATATCTCACGAGCCTGCAAGTTCTATCTCTGAGCAAATGGAGGAGCACTTCTTTTTTTGCTGTGTAGTTGTTGAGCAGTTCCACATCTGATTAACAAACAAGCTTAACTAAGATTAGGAAATTAGGCATTTGTCCCCTAATTTTTCTCCTCTGGGAGTTTATTGTGAAAAGTGTTCTCAGAGAATAACCAATATATCAGATAAAAGTGATCTAAAAAAAGAAAATTACAGCTAAGAAAATTCCACACTCCTGTAAAATCTCCTAATGGTCACATGTCTTCCTGGCCCTTGGAAGAATTGGCTTCAATTCTTTCATCAGAAGGAGGGATCTCAAAGCTGTACCCTCCTGGCAAATGCCCTGGCTCCCAGGAACAGGGTAGGCTGCGGGGAAATGCAATGAAATTCCCCCTGCCAGGGGCAGGGATACCTTCCACTAAACCTGGCTGCTCAGAGCCCCATCCAACCTGGCCTTGAACTAAGTCAGTTAGGGAAGTGAGAGAACTGGAATTTCTCCCTATCCTCTTCTTCTGAAAAGGGAAGAAAGTTGGAACATTTAATCTACTCTGCAGCAGTAAAGAAAATTGACCAAGACCTGTTGTCTGGCCAAAAAAAACATGGTGCAAATCCATGGAGCAAGGCTTCTCACACAAGAACAGAATGGTCTCATCTGTGTTGAGAGCAGTCATGGGCTTATGCTATTCTCCTTGCCACAACCAGGCATCATCCAAAAGCATTTTAGATGTGCTTGACAAAACTATTTCAGGGAAAACAGTAAGAGTTAAATAAGAGGGCTGAATTCCTGGTTGTGCTTGACAGCATTCCTTGGCCCAGTATCGTTCACCCTTCACTGCCAAAGAGGCTGACACTCAGAGCATCTTGCTCCCCAAGCAACAGAAACCAAAATGTATAAAGTTCGGGAAGCTCAATCAGTAGGCCATAATAAGGGAAAAATAAGCTTTGTGGAATATTTGCGTATTAGGACTTCTCTTATTGGAGGGAATATGGAGGCACTATTTCCTAACCCAAAATTCTAGTGGTGGCTAGAAAATTGAAAATGCGAGTCAAAAAAGAAGGCTCCTCCTCAACATTTATTATTTTATTTAGCTCTGTAGCTTTTTCAGCATTAAATCTCTTTTGGCAAGGAGCAGTGCCTTCTCACAGATGTACATTTTATAATAGGCATTTCAAGGATCCAAGGACTAAAGGAAAACATTTCTGTCTTAAGTGCACTCATCTCTCAAATGACCAGTCAGCATATGTAGACAGAATATTCAGTTACTGTAATTTAGTACACTAGAACATAGAGTACTGAGAAGCAGAAGTCAATAAGAATATTTAATAAACAGGAGCAGAACAGGAAGACTACACTGAATTATCGCCAACTTGTTATCCTTACGGGTCCTATTCTATCCAATTTACTCTCCTTAAAAACTAATTTTCCTTTATTTCAGTCAGGCACTCAACCTTCTCCACCATTCACAACAATTGCCTCTTCAGAAAATAGACAGGGGAAATACAGAAAAACATAGTCAGGCTGAGGAGGAATAATGTAACTGAAGCAAAGACTGCAATTGCAGAAGAGGAGATAGAGCCACTCATCCTTAGATCAAGGGCTGCTGGTGGAAGCTTTCCGGGGCTCTGCATTTTACACAGTTTACTAATGAGTTCATAGCAAAGTGACCTACCTCATCCATTTCCTTTTTTTTTGTTGTTGTAATTGGCCTTTCTTTAAGCAGATTGCTATTGTGCTAATTGCTTTAAGCTGGGAAAGACCAGAAAAGACAATTGAAAACTAAAAAAGGAAAAATTAAGTTATCCATCCCAAAATAAAAAATCGTATTTTGGGTCCATCCTGTGAGCTCACTACCACAGTGTCAGCCTTACTCAGTTCCCTGACTTCCATGTTCTCCCCAGGGAGTCAACGTTCATACAGATGAGAACAAGGAAACTTACCAGTAATTGCAGCGGGGATTTCTGATCTCAATGACAGCGTGGGGGGTCATGAAACAGACCTTAGGACCCATCTGTTAAGTCTGGGTTTGGGTTAGAAAAGCAGACAGAAGTACTGCGAATTCAACAACTCTTCATCTCTTAGATGCCTGACTTGCTTGCCCTGAGGAATTGCTCACCTCTGCCTTTGGGAGGCTGCTCAGACATCTGTGCTGCAAAAAAAGGGCCCTGCAAGGTTGAAACACCAGACAGAAACATCAGAGCAACATTCCTTTGCTCACCTAAGGGCCAGCCAGAAAGGTCATTTTTGCTGCTGCTCTGGAGTGTTCAGTAAATTTAACCACTGGCATGTACTTACCCTCCACAGCACATTATATACATTCAGAAAAAAAAATGTTTTATGCAAAAAGTAAGTCAGTCTCAGGATTAAACCTAGCTGCTTAAAAATGTACAGGTCAGCCATGCATTTGAACCCACGTTAAGGAACTGCACGGACAAATATGAATTTTTACTGACAACTAATTAATCTGAATTGCTATGAAGACAGTAGCTGAGCAATGTGTTAATGTATTTTCTTATAGATTCATACAGAATGGACTCCTCCTCAAAGTTGACTCCTGGTCATCTAAGAGAGAAAAAAGAATTTGTCTGTGAAAGAGAAGTACCCTGTTTGAGTCCTGTACATTGGGTAGACAATAGTGAATCCTAACTGTGCTGTCCCAAGGAGTGCTCCAAGGACTGCCACTTCTGTGTGTGAATGTGTCCGTACATCTGTGCTGTTACCTCTGTGGAAATAAGGACTGGATTTCTCTGTGCCATCTAATTAGAAGTTCAAACTGCCTGATGGTACAAGTTTTATGTAATCAAGCAAATACATAAAACGGAGCATTTTGGATGTTGCAGTCTTTCCCTCTTGCTATCTACTTTCTCCTATAGTAGAAATAATCCCAGGTCCACGGTAAAGAAAGCACAGACAGCTCTCCCTTCTACATTAGGTGACATTACCTGAAACCTCATGATCTGACAGTGAAGAACCAGCAATAAAGGCATTTTGCAAAGTGAGTTTGAGAATGTTATATACTCTGGGCTAAATGTCAGAAGAGTGTTCTGCATCATGAGACTTCATATGGCATAGAGGGAGGGGACTTAATTAATCATAAGAGGCTTTTAAAAAGATCTAGCCACTTCTGCCTGCAGAAGATCAGGGAAGAAGTCCACAGGCTCAAGGAGAGAAAGCATGAACCTCCAGAAGAGAGATCCCAGGGCAGCCCTAAGTTTCTAGATGTGCAGTCACTGCTCAAGGAGAAATGCGAAATCCTATGTGATGTAGACAGAGCCCATCAGTTTGCCTTTGTGTGTAGGGAGAGAGGAGGGCTGATGTAGCGAGTTCAGTTCGTTAACCAGGCAGAAACACCAATTTAAGTGTAGTGGTTTAGTTCAAAATATCCATTACTTACTTCTTTTCCTTCTGTGAGATAAGAATTAGGAGAAAGCAAAGCAGGCACAAAACTTTAAAGAATATAAATAAGTTTATTAACAGAACTAAAAGGACGAAAAAACAAGTCAGACAAAACCTTCAGAACACTTCTCCTCCCCCACCTTTCTCCCTTCTCCCACTAACAACATAAAAAAGACAACCCTCGAGATTTTTCAGTCAGTTTACCACCTCCTGTAATAACCTTTTTCAGTTCACTTAGGGAGAGGTGTCTCATGCTATGGAGACATCTCCACAAGAAACAGTTCTCTCGTGGCTTCAACGTCACAGCAAGGCAGCCGCCTGGGATGGTTCTCTGCTCACATGTGAAAGTCCCTTCCCTCAACTTACAGCTTTCCCCTCAATTGCTTTCGAGGTTTCCATCTTTGAGCTAATGGGGTACCATTTTAAGGATGAGCTGTTCATAAACAAAAGTTCTCTTTACCCATCTGTGAGTGCATCTTCATCTCTAGGAACAGAGGCCTTCTTCCCTGGGAGCAAGGATCTTCATCACTTTCAACTCTCTCTGTTTAAACTTCTCATTAAATCACAGCTACTTCAACATTTGCTTAATTCAGCACAAGTACTTTTGCTCATGATTGCAATTTGAACACTCTACCCCCCATGCTTTCATGAAATTACAATGGGTACGCTGATATATCATAGTCCATCACCATAGCCTTACAACAGAATTTCAGCTTCTAGGTTCGAAGCATCTCCTCTTTCTCCTCTCTCGGGGTTTCAGCTCTTCCTTCTTCACTGACCGTGGTGTCTCTGTGGTGTTTACTTCACGTGCCTTCATCTTTCCCTTTCCTCTGACTTGGGAGAGGATTGATGTCTGCAGGCTTCATCTGTTCTGGAGAAATCTTGCGGCACTAAAAGAGTTAATCTCACCCGGCCTTGCAGCTGGAATTCGCTTATCTCTCCTTCCCGGGCAGCAGCCCCAGATGAATTTGGGCCGCACTGGGTGAGGGGGAGGCCTGGCCCGCACTGGGGGGGCTGCTCCAGGTGTCCATGAGCAGAAGCGGCTGAGATCTCAGCCAAGCCGCGCTGTGGCCGACCCGACCCGAGCAGGGCCCGGCCCCACTGGGCCGTGCCCCGGCCCACCCCCAGTCACCTGTCCGAAAGCCGGAAGCAAGAGAGAGTTTCCTGCGGTTTGTTTGTTCTTAAATGTGGATCACAGAGGCGTGTCAAACTTCTTAAGTGGCTTAAAAATGTTGCCAATATTCAAACTAGCCAGTTAATTGGTTCTGTCAGGTCTAGAAGAAGCTGTAAGCACCTCTTTGCAAAGGAATCACTTCTGTGGCTGATGAAGCCCTCTTAACTGAAAACCCAAACTGTGCTAAACCGTGACAGCTGAGATGAAAAATGTGTGTGATAACAAAACCTCTGCTTTCCCCTGACTCACTTCAGCTCCCCATGCTGAGCTGCACTTGCACAGAAAATGTGTTTTGTTATTGGTTTTCCTCACCCACACTCTCCCTTCTGTTTCTTTCTCTTTCTCTGCCTTTCTTATAAAACAGAGTATTTCCCATTACTTTTCCCTGAGTTCTCACAGAGGTTTTTGTAACCTGTTGCCCTGACTGACCTGAGCTGGAAAGTGAGCTTTGCAATACTTCATGACACTGACATGGAGAAGGGAGAGAACCCAGCTCACACCAAATTGCACTTTCAACCCAAGAGCAAACTTATCACAGATTAATTTTTTTCTTTCTCCAACCTCTACCTTTTTATTAACTCTGGTCAAAACCCCACCCATGCACAAGCCAGTCCAAGTGCAATGTTACACTGAGGTGCACCTTCTTATATCCAAGATGATTTCGAACTGCAGTTTTGCTGTAAAGGGAGCACTCATCTTTTGTGGTTCAAGACTTTGTTTGGCACCAGTGAAGTCAGCTTAAGAAAAAAATTCAGCCTTATGGGTCTGAAATTTATCCTTGCACTGTGATAACCAGCAGCACTGCCAGATTTCTCGATGGTTTGTTGTGGAAATCTGCACTCTAATGCTCACATGGTATGGGTAGACAACAGCTTTTAAATAAATCCAGACATAATAGTATGAGACAGTTATTAGTTAAAGAGCATCTGCTCTCAATACATAACCCTTATTACCTCTAATAGGACATACACACGCACACATGATTAAGGGGAAGATGCACCATGCCAGGACCAACAGGTTTCATCTGCTGTTGTCAGGGTTGAAGCTTTTCAAACTTAGCAGTAATAGGATAGAGCTCTCCATGGAGCAAAAAGCAACCCAGCTCTCTCTGTCTCAACATTTTCTTGTTAGAGGATAAGCACAGGGATGTTCGGGCTGTGCCCAGTGGGATCAGGGATATTCGCTGGGCCAAACAGATCAATAAATTACTTATTATCAGTCATCGTATAGTGGAGCACACAGCAGCTATGTTTAAATTTAAAATGAAGAAGCATCTGTATCATACAGAGACCTACTCTCCCGTGGCTCATCAACACTACTGTCTTAGGAGTGGAAAAATCCAAGTCTTTTCATACAATAAAGAAGGAAAGAAGCTCCTCACAAGCTACTCTTTAAGCAAAACTACTGCTCCATTCACTGCTAGTGGGATTAATGGAAAAAAAATTCTTAAGCTTCAGTCAGACTTAGGTGTACTAAAGTCACCTAACAAGCAAAAGAGAGATTGTTCTACAGGTGGGAGAAATCCACTTTTAAAGGTCTGCCATGTTTCAGCTTGCTGAGTGTAATTGGCTGCCCCTCCAGTCTGAGGTATCTGCTGCCACCTCACCTCTGCAGAAGAGTCACTAAGCCTGCACTTGACAGACATGGTGATGGGCATGGCAGGTTTCATTTTATAAATATTATGTTGAGAAGGAGGAAAATCTTGCCTGGATTTTGAAAGCACATCACTAGCAAATGCTTTATAGGCAGCAAAGTTGCATGTCTCTTCTTTTTGAGGTTCAAACCTTTCAAATTTTAATTTTTTTTTCTTTTTAATTAGATCTTTAGAATTTAAGGATTGTTCTAGAAGGAAATTTATTTTTTGCTAGTGGAGGATTCTACTGTCACATTCCAGACAACAATGAAACACCTTGAATTGCCTGTGAAAAGGCAAGTTAAATAGGGCTCTGCCTCTGAAAAGAATGACTACCTTTGCTTTGAAAGGCTGACCTAAATTGAAGAATGCAAAAAAAGGAAAGAAATACCTATCAGTAAATACTCAGAAGCCTGAGCAGTTGTTTGTACTGTGATAAAACTGTCAAAATAATAACTTTGATAATATCTACCTTTTTTTTCTCATATCATACTTTTTCACATTTAGGAGTCAGAGAGAGATTGCAATTCTGTGGCTTTACTTACCTAAAGCTCTTGAACTTTGTTTTAAAATGTAATGCAGGGAAACTAAATTCAGTTAAAAGTCTGTCATCAGAGAATGAGGATTACAGCACATTTGATCAATTCTGATATAATCAGACTAGATTTTAGCCCCCTTTACTAATCCCACAAGGCTTTAGTAAAAACTTTTTCTGAGTCAGCATAAGGCATACTGCATTGAGGCTTTAACAAACAAGAAACTTTTATCTCTTAACCTCTCAGTGTCTGCATATGTCTGAAAGACTTTAATGATGGAGCAGCTCTGATGCTGAGTGCCCAAATTTTCTTGGGCAGTTGCCAACACAGTATTGTTTGAACTAAAGAAAAGCAGAGGCAGACACACACACACAAGAATGAGTTGGACTTTTTGCAAACAATGATTTAACTGTGCACAAATGGAAATATAAATGGTCTCCCAGCATAACAGACAACCTGACAGGTTTATATTGGATAGGAGCTGAGATTAGCTCTGAAGAAATACAGATAGATGCAAACAAATTCCAGCCAACTGTGCATTGCTATATATTGATACAGACATATTTGCAAATTCATGCACTTTATGAAGCCAGACACAGGGTTATTATTGCTTGCTTGCAACAGAAAATAGTGAATGCTGGTACACGTAGGTACATAAAGCATAAACAAATGTGCTCTTTGGAGGGTTATATTCTGACTTCCTTATTATAATCCTTCATTTTAACAATAATTAACTGAGGAAAAACCTTTATGGTGCACCTAGTCTCTGGCTGTCTCCAGTTCTTATCCAGGTGAAGTCATCTTGCAAAATTATGAGCACCATTTGCAAAAGCATTAAGAGAATAAGTGACTTCAATGCCACTCTCAGAAGGGGTTTAGCCTCTCAGCCTTAATGGTATTACAGCTCTCACATAACCTCAAGCTGCCAGTCACTCTGAGCTCCATGGGCCCCAGGCTCCCTCTGTGATGCTCCATTCCATCAGCCCAAACACTGTCTGCCTCTCTCATGCAGCATTTCAACACCTCAGTAATATTTGCAAGGTCCTTTGAGGACTGACCATGAATGATTGCCTTGAAAACACAGAAAGCCTTTTTCATTGTTCCAAAAAGAAAGCAGTTTCATAATCCCCCTCCCCCCAATTTTCACACTAAAAGTCCTGTTTCTAATTTTATTCTTTTCCCATCGAGAAACTATTTAATAATCCAAATGAGAATGTTTTAATTTATAAGAGACTTCATTCTCTCCCTTAGGATGAAGACTTTCACTTTTAAGCATTTAGCAGATCAAAAGTGTTTCACTTCCATATGAGATGTACTGTCCCATAAGGAATACCTTAGTTTTTAAAATGTGGGTTAGCCCAGTCCCTTCCCTGTTATTTTCCTCCACAATGTGAAAATTGTGGGTTTTGCTCCTACTGAGGAAAGATTTTTCTCTGAACTGGACAAAGGGCAATTCTAGACGTACGAGTAACCCTTTCAGATTCAAGCAGGTCACACTGGCTTGTAATGTGTTTTTAATGGTTCAGGGATTGGATCCAAACAGCATTTTACACTCATCTGTTCCTTCCAGAGAGGAAATGAACCTTGGTTTCCCCAGATATGCTCAAAATCACTCAACACCAGACTGGTTTGGTGGAGAAAATAAGTTTGGGGTTTGGATTCTTTTGGTTATGCTTTTTTGTTCTCTCATGAAAGGAAGGAGATTATGTATTTAAAAACAATCTTGAATACCTCTCAGGTGTTATTACCCATGTTTACCCTTGATTGCTCCATAAAAATCAAAGATTCACAGAATGGTTTGAGTTGATAGGGACCTTAAAGTTTATCCTGTACCAACCCCACTGGTCTCATTTGCCAGATGGTTTCCTGTCTTGTCTTCATATTATTACAGGAAGGTGACATGAACAACCCCTCTTCTCCTGTATGAATGTGTGAAATGATCTCTGGATGTCTACAGGTAATTAAGATTTGAGTTTGCTGCTAATGTAAAAAGCTTTCTCTGTTTTAATCTTCTTTCTTTTTTTTTTTTTTTTTCTAAAGAAGTCTTATATCTTATGGCTGGACATGGAAAAAGACCAAGCATTAGAAATGCTGAATATATCCAATGCGATGAATTTGCAAATATATGTTTCCATTTCCTTTTCACAAATAAGCTTGGCCTCTAAAAAATGACAAACAAAAAATCAAAACCACAAAAAATAGCCAATAGGAGAAAGGAACTGAAATAAATCTTTTAAAATATCATATGGACTTATGCCTACAGAGTGCATTCAGGGGGAAAATGCAGAAAATTATAATGTTCCCTATGTGGATTTCATAATGCAACAGAAAAAGCCATATAGAATCATAGAACATTTTGGGTTGCAAGGGACTTTAAAAATCATCTTGTTCCAACTCCCCTGCCATAGGCAGGGACACATTCCACTAGATCAGGTTGTTCAAAGCCACATCTAACCTGGCCTTGAACACTTCCAGGCTTGGGGTATCCTCAGCTTCTCTTGGCAATGTGTTCCAGTGCTTCACCACCCTTACAGGGAAGAATTTCTTCTTTACACCTAATCTAAACCTACCATCCTTCAGCTTAAAGCCATTCTTCTTGTTTTGTTAATCCATGGCCTTGTCAAAAGTACCTCTCCAGATCTCTTGTAGTCCCCTTTAGGTATAGGAAGGTGCTGTGAGTTCTCTCTGAAGCTTTCCATTCTCCAGGCTTAACAAGCCCAACTCTTGCAGCCTCTCCGGAGAGGTGCTCCAGCCCTCTGAGCATCTCCCTGGCCCCATCTGGACTTGCTCCAACAGGTCCCTATCTTTCTTTTGTTGGGGCACCAGAGCTGGGTGCAATAGAAGGCGAAAGACAATGGAGAAGAATAGGTGAGGATGACTCAGTGGCCCTTTTCAGAGCCTTTCGCATAGTGGGGATAAGGATTTTCCCACTCCAATTTATTGTTCCAGTTCCTTGTGCATATTCCACATTGCTTATGAGAAACCTCTCTGAGAAGCAATTAGAATTTGAGCTTTGACCATGGAACGTCCCATCTGCACCATGCCGCTTCAGACACTCTTTTTTCCAGAGGGTGAGAAAGAGCTGCTTGTGGATGAGAAGTCCATGATGGATCAAATTCCCACAGCCCCCAGTAGAGGTCACACAACAGAGCAGGACAATGGTAGGGAGGTACATAAGGAGGACCCCAGCAAGACACCACAACTCAGTCAGCTCAGCTGCAATAAATCAACAGCGACAAATATGTCCCTGGTCTCTGCTGATCTGTTGGCTGCCTTGCTAAACCTGAAGCTTTGTGTTTAATGAATTTTCAGGTAACACTCTTGGAGAGTGAGCAAAGGCACATGAGCTCCTGCGAAGGAATGCGCTAGAGGCAGCCCTTAATTACTACCCTGTTATTGCAGCTCACTCTCCATTTCAGGAATGGCTACTCCAAGCTCTGTTTTTGTCCCTTATACACATTCTAATTTAAAGTAAATCCAGTGAATCCAATCAGGTTAGTGTATGCAATTTAGAGAAGAATTCAGTCTGTTTTTATTGCTCTTCTTTTATTTTGTTTCTTCTTAATTTTTAATTAGAGTGTAAAAAATGAAACCAGTTTTTTATTAAATCCTTATTTATGAAAATTGCTTCAAACTATGCACGGAAGAGCACTGCGTGATTGTTCATTTTACCATGGTTATAAATATTGTATTAAATTACGTATGACACAGAAAATAGTCAGTAATTTTAAAAAGTGATTTATAAAAAAGGCAGGGTAGGCAATTGAGATGATAGAGAAGAACGTGTATGGATAATGCATGCATGTGCATACATAAACAAAAAAAACCCCAAGATGTACCACAGAAAATAAAAAATTGAACACTTCAAGAACAAAGCCTAAAACTATTATGATGGTCAGACTTTCTTTTCCTACACCATATATATATCATATAACCTTTATTAAAAAAAAACCTGAAAGCACAACAGAGCTAAGGAATCAGTAGATAAAACGCATTGCGCAGATTCCAAATGAGAAGTTTAAGGAATAAAATTCTTATGCAGCTTATCTTTAGTTTTAGAGAGTCAGTCACCTGTGTGGAAAATGTGACATCTTTCCTAAGAACAATAAAGCAGGTGGAGGTGTGTGAACCAATGCACTGGCTGTTGCTTGCACAAGGCTGGAAGATATTTAACAATCAGCTGTCTTCCAGGGCTGTCAGATCTTTGAGGATTTTTGCAGTTAGATTTTAATTTATGTTTCTGCTAGTGCATAGTTCACCTTGCACTGAAAATTATACAGCAGTTGGGGAAGGGGGAAAGCAAACCAAAAGATATATGTATTGAAAAGGAACCACACCCATAACACTTCTGATGGTATCATTTCGATTTTTCAAGATAAATATATGTGAGACCTATCTTTATGCTCATTGCTTCTGATTCAAGCCACTTGCAATATGCAAATGCTTAATGGGTCATTTTCTTAGTGACCCATTATTTTATATTAATTAATAATTTTGCTGCCTCCCATGTCGGAAAAAAGCCCCCAAACCTCTATTTCCAGTATTAGATGTCAATTGTATTCTGTGCTGTCAAAACTTACTTATCACAATAGGACAAAGGGTTAAGAAATAAGTGACAAAGGACACATGAAACCAGAGAATTAAACTGAATCCATCCTTTGAAGAAGGAGGATGCTGCTGTTTCTGGATGCCTCTTAGAAACACAGTTTGAGCTGATTTTCTAGAAAGACAGAGGAAGATGGAAAACTATGTGCAAAACAGGCATTCAGGCAGGTCAAATTTGTTACCCAGGTTAGTGACAGACTTTATGCAAGACCTTAGCAACATGAAAACATCACAAATAATACATCAGCATTGAGCAGCATCCCAAGGAAACCTTACCCACCAATTTTTCCTTGTGCAGGAAGAGTTGTTTCCCAAGCTAGAGTCCTTCTGGCATAAAATTTAGATACATAAGGAAAGTCAAAACACCTCAGGATTGTGGCTGATTACCTGGAGCCCTGGATACCAATGCCGATCAAGATTTTATTCTGGTAATCTTCTCTATATTTCTGTTCCCTCCTCTAAAACACAATGAGTGTTTCCTATCTCCCTGAGAGCTGGAGATGCCTGTGACGTGCTTACATACTACAGAATGGAGATCATACAAAAATAAAGGGGCTAGATCAGCTCCCTCGCACCCTGAGGGTGGCTTTAGGGATCAGCACTTTCCACTGACTGTCACTCCAAGAGACTTCAGAGTCCTTCACAGGTCCCTCATTACACCAGTAATACTGGAAAAGGAACAAGTTTTCCCTGGGCAAGATTTAGAGATACCCATATTTTTAATCTGTCTTTGCTACATTATCTCTACATCTTAGGGTGTCTCATCACAGAATATACCTATACTTAAATGCCTGCAAATCCATAAATCCCAGTAAATTCCTCAATTGCAAATCCATATTAAAGCTACTTGCAAATCTCAGACTTGGTTGTCCTTTCACTTGCAGTGGTTTCTCCACCCGTTAGACTCGCTCCTCCTTTACTACTGTGAGATAAAATGAGACTTTCTTTTTCAGATCAGATCCTCTAGGTGAGGAAATGTCTTTTTCCCTGAAAATTCTTATTGCCTGGACTCATGTCAAGCAGCAGTGAGACACCCTTTCAGTACAAGAGGGGGAGTTACAGCAATTGATGACTAAGGCAATCAGTGTGGTTTTATCTGCCACAAGGTGACTGAGAAGAGAAAACTCCAGTGGCTTTTTTACCAGTGCTGTCATGGTGATGTCACAGTGATGCCACTGCTGCACAAACCACTCCTTATGCCCTGGGTGACTGACATTGACTTTGTCCCCAGGGCTGCAGTGGTTGCTCCACGAGAAAATCCTGAATGAGCTGACCCTGGTCTCCTCAGCGTCCTTTCTTGAGAAGGAGCACTCAGGAGGAAAATGGCCTGCTTGGAGATTGCTGTGCCCTGGTCAGGAGGCAAAGTCCCACAGATGTGCAGAACCTCCTTAAGCAGTTCATGTATTGTCGTGGAGGGTGTTGTTTTCTCATGCATCCACTGACAACCAGCCAGGATGAAATCAGCTACAGCGTGGTGAGCGTTAGGTAGGAAGATGTGACAATTTTATCCCCATATGTCAATTGCTGACGTGCAAGTTTCATAACAAGAGCAATTCCAATAAACTGGGGGAAAAAGGAAAATGTCAGTTCTATCCAGATTAGATATATGTATCTCTAGATGCTTCTCAACTGCATGAAGGTATACTGATAATAAGCAGTGTATATGCTATGAAAAACATGAAGAGTTGGCCAACTTTAAAAACTCCAGACTTTTTCGTAGTAAGTGAAGCATGAAGTATCTCATTCACTTGTATATACATACATATATATGGAGCTTGAACAAAATCTTCTGATTTTTTTCTTTACAGCTCCTACAAAACATCAGCTATTGCAGAATGTCACTGGTGAAAATACGAGCATATGTATGAAATTGATTTAATGCCAGCTAAAGGAACATTAATCTAGCTGCAAATTTTCACTGCAGGGACATGGTGCAGTAAATTTCTTCTAGTCTAACACTGGAGTTGATATTCCATGATATATGACTCTTTCGTTTGGAAAAGAAAAGAAAACTTTTCTTCAAAACCTTAATTGACTCNCACAGAAGGAAAATAAGTAAGTAATGGGCATTTTGAACCAAACCACTACACTAAAATTGGTGTTTCTGCCCGGTTACCCAAACTGTACCCGCTACACTGACGTGCAAGTTTCATAACAAGAGCAATTCCAATAAACTGGGGGAAAAAGGAAAATGTCAGTTCTATCCAGATTAGATATATGTATCTCTAGATGCTTCTCAACTGCATGAAGGTATACTGATAATAAGCAGTGTATATGCTATGAAAAACATGAAGAGTTGGCCAACTTTAAAAACTCCAGACTTTTTCGTAGTAAGTGAAGCATGAAGTATCTCATTCACTTGTATATACATACATATATATGGAGCTTGAACAAAATCTTCTGATTTTTTTCTTTACAGCTCCTACAAAACATCAGCTATTGCAGAATGTCACTGGTGAAAATACGAGCATATGTATGAAATTGATTTAATGCCAGCTAAAGGAACATTAATCTAGCTGCAAATTTTCACTGCAGGGACATGGTGCAGTAAATTTCTTCTAGTCTAACACTGGAGTTGATATTCCATGATATATGACTCTTTCGTTTGGAAAAGAAAAGAAAACTTTTCTTCAAAACCTTAATTGACTCTCATATATTTCTGACTACAAATTGTAGTGGATAATAAAGGCAATAAGTATAGCAAGTAAACCCATATTTTTCAAACACTCTGAAAGATATACAATTAAGGTACCCAGCTCACTGTATTCTCTTCATTCCCTTTATAATAACTGGGAGTTAACATTCTTAATTCACATTGATTTCCTTCATGGATTTTTTGGTTACTAACATACAAGCAGAACAAAAAGAAAAAGCCTCTGCTTCCAAGAAATCCTTCAGAGTGCAGTCAATAATTGGGCTGCCTCATGGGATGATCTGTAGCAATTCCAGGTAAGGAAAGTCATGGGACTGCGCCATCACTCCTTAGCAAGAGTCCAGTCTTGAGCAGTTTTCTTTTACTATGTTTTGTACACTTTACTATGAAATTGTGTAGTTAAGGGAGTAACCACAGTGACTTCAGATGCTCCAGAGATTATGCAGACATAAGTATTTTATATAAAACAGTACACAAAAAAAAATGTCATTGGTCCCATCCCCATTTCACTACATCAAGGTCAGAGCTTTGGGTCAGTGGATGGGGAAACAGTACTGCTCTTTCAGAGTCAGGAATTCACCAGGCAGGCCTGGAAGGTGGTAACTCATAGTAGAGGTGGTTAAAAACATCTTTGAAACCCTCTGTTAGCTCTACTTCACTGACTGGTGTGTAAATGATTTGGCTGCTCACTTGTGCAGGGTAAGACATCAAGGGTAAATGTCTTTTTCTGCCTGATTCAGACCAAGCATCACTGATCTGAATTTGAACATAATCTTATGTCATTAGGCAATTTGAATGCCAGCATGTCCCTATTTCTTTTGGCAGAGTTATTTTTCTTACTGCAGGAAACAATTGTTCTTTCCTGCATCGTTTCCCTTTTCAGCAAAGATTGGAAACCAGAAGCATCTGCAGCACCTTGTGCACTTGTGCTAGAAGTACTTAACATCTTCAGAAACTGTACTGACTTTTTGGTCTGAGCTTGCTTTAGACTCCAGTGACTGTAGCTAATACCCCTTACACACACCACCTTTCTGATTTCTACCAGTGTTTTAGCTGTTCCAACATGAATTATCCTTCTGCCTTTCTCTGCAGATGTGCACACATGCACACACCCCCAGATGCCCAAAAAAACAGGTGAGTAATGCTTACAGAGAGCAGGGCTTGCAACTGGGCATGCTTTGTTCATAGAATCATAGGATGGTTTGGGTTGGAAGGGACTTTAAATGTCATCTACTTCATCATCCAAAACAACACAAGAAAGCAAGACAGCTCTTTCAGCCTCAGTCCAAGCTTCATGCAGGTTTTCATCAGATCTCCAGCTGGTTCACCCTCAGGAAGGCAGGTCCTTCTTCCTTTCAATGACTTTCTAGGTCCCATGTGGAAAGGCCTTTTCCCTTTGTATTTTTTATCAAGTACTAGTAGCAAGTCACTGTCAGGACTTGACTGGTTATAGGGGTGAGCACTTGGTCTGACTTCAAAGATACCTTGAAGACTCCAAAGGCAGGAGGTTTTTGTGAAGCATTTCCAGTCCAATGACTGTTTTAGAAGTTGGACATGTCCTCTACAGTCCTGAGATGCTGCTTATCTAACTGCATGTCTTTTTGCCCTGTCTCTCCAGATGGAACAGCTGGTATGGGATTTTAGAGCATTTCCAGTGGCAGCCTTTAAGAGCCCCTGATGTCCCTGCACAGGAAGAGGACATGGCCATGCCAACCATACCAAAAAGTAGGTGCTGTAGTGCTCTGTAATAGACATTTTATTGCAAATTGTAAAAGTGATCCCATTTGCATCTGTTAATAAAGGCAGACCCATATGCAGTCTGTGTTCAGCCATTCCAGAGTAACCTGTCCCATGGATTAGCTGAGGTCCTGCATATGCCACCTCACGAACAGGTGATGGATGTCACAAGTAGCTGGACCCTGAGGGTTTTTTAGGACTCTGCTGGGAGCAGTCCATTCTGAAATCTAAACTACCCCAATTGCCATGCAGGGATCAGAAGTATATTTCAGCAAGAGCTGAAGGGAAAAGCTCAGAGGCAGCATAAATAGAGTCAGATTGTCCTTAGCTTAATAGAGGAAGGAGAATAAAATATAAACAAAAAGTGTCCAGCTTCAATCTAAGAGTTGTTCAATCAGCCACACATGTAGATTAAATCAAAATATTTGAATAAGAATAAATGATGGTGGGTGGGAGAAGATGGTCAAAAGGAATGCAGGTTTCTTACCTAATATGTGTTTTATACAAAAAATAGCTGAACTTGCTTTGAAGGTGACCTTCTGGCAGAGGATAAACCTGACAAATTTCACTCTAAGGCTGGAGATTCAGAAGATAAAAAATGGCTGCAATCAATAGTGGAACAAAGAGGCAACTTTACCCTTTGGCAATACGGAAGGGCACGGCTCTACTGGGTGAGTGAAGTCTTGCTCTACTGGTTCACAAAGCACAACCCTAAAAGATTTTGGTGCTGCTTGCTCAGAGATTCCTGTAAACCCTCTGTAGTCACATAATGTGACATCAAAATCTTTTTCTTCTATGTCTTGGTATATACAGGTTTTTTCTGCCTTTATATATTAGAAGCAGATGGAAAAAATGGAACTGGAGGCTTCTCTCTGAGGACTGAAAAATTGAATTCTAAGTCACAAGTCCACATTTTAAGTTGCAAAAAAACCAAACCAAAACAAAACAAACAAAAAACCAACCCAAAACAAAACAACAAACAAACAAATAAACAAACAAAAAAACCACAACCAAAGAACCTACTCTGATGATTTTGGAAACAAAAGTTTTCAATTAACTTATTTATTCATCAACATTTGCTGTTTTGAGTCCCCTGAAATTCTTCTATTTTTTCAAAAGAATTAATGATATTGCATTTTTGCTTACACTTGGCAAATTTTTGCTCCCTTTTGCTGTCCATAGAACATTTGTTTGTAAATGGTTTCCATTAACTGATCAGTAGCTTTAACCATTAACTCTTTCCAAGCCCTTTTCTTCTTTTTTAACTTTGCCCAAAAACATAAAACACGTCAGTGGCCAGAGTTTTTATTAGAACTCTGTAATAACAATTCCACATTGCAGATAGAACCACAGGATAGTAAATAATAAGGTTGGAAATGAACTCTGAAGACCACCTGGTTCAATGCCTTTCTCAAAGAAAGGCCAGCTAAAATCAGGTTGCTCAACACCTCATCCATCTGATTTTTTAAGTGACCAAGGTGAGATTTCACAGCTTCTCTGGGCCACCTCGGCCTCTGCTCACCAGGCAACTGCTTCAGCTCCAGCCATCTCTGTGGGGCTTTGCTGATCTCCTGCACTTTGCAATGTCTTACTTGCAAAGGGGAGTCCAGTGCTGGACACAGCAGCGCAGATGTGGGCTCAGAAGAAAAAACCAAACCAGTCCTTCTGCAGCCTGATCCTTTTCAATTTTCATTTTACGCAGCAGCAGGTGAAGGTACATGGAGCCTTCCTGGCTCAGCTTTCATCCTGACTGCTCAGGAGTTGTGCCTGCGTTTACTACAACTGACCCTCAGATTTCTGACAGCAGAAGCTGTCAGCTTTCCAGTACTGCAGTTTTTTAGATCTTAGAACTAAACAGGCTGTCAATGCCATGGGCTGTTGACCTAACAGGATTGTCAGCACATGTCCCCACTGAATCCCTCCCCATCATTGTGACTTTCTAACACATTTTTCTTTGGCTTCAGGATGCTTAACGGAGCTGCAGAACACTTCCTCAAATAACAAGGGTAACAATGACAGCAACAATAGCGACAGAAGGAAAAAAGACTCATGCAATCAGTCAGGGAGGAAATTAGGACACTGAGGTTGGGAACTAGGGGTAGGGGGAAATGCTGCAACTGACAGGAAAGTAGATTGAGTTTGAAAAGATTTTTTAGGTCTGCGTACAAGAGGACTCAAGAATATCCCACCTGAGGCTATCTGTGAGCTTGCCTTCCGAGATGGCTTCATTGTCAGCATGAGAGACAATGCTTTTTGAAAACCAAGACAGCACATATACAGGAAACTCATAGTTACACAGCCAGGTGGAATCAGGCTTAGAGAAAAAGAAACACGTATTTCTTAGACTATCCGAAAGAGTTGCTTCAACTTAGATATAAGCCAGCACAATGTAGGTACTAAAAAAAAATGAGTAAAGCTAACCTAGAACTGCAGTAGTCTGATTGGTTAACTGTAAGCCAAATTTCAGTTTCTCCAGGAGACACATCTGTAATCTCTATGTGCCACAGGTGGAAGGACGGGGATTTCTGAAAACATGATTTGGGGATTATTTTAAGCTTTTCCTTTCCAATTGTAGTAGCTTGGCCCCTGCCTGGACAAGGAAGGGAAAATGGTGCCTTCAGAGGTTTTTTATTCACACTGAGATTTGATCTGCCTCTGACAGCATGCTATTGCAGGCTATGAATAAACTCAGCTAGCAACATGATCATCTGGAAACAGCAGATCAGAATTATTTTTCTTACTCTGCTAGTGACTTGGTATTAGACCTTGAATAAATTATTTTATCCCTCTGAGCATGTTGTCCAGAAAGGCTGTGGACTCCCCATCCCTGGAGGTGTCCAAGCCCAGGCTGACCGGGGCTCTGAGCAACCTAGTCTAGTGGAAGGCATCCTTGCTCATGGAAGGGGGTTGGAACTGGGTGATCTGTAAGGTCCTTTCCAACTCCAACCATTTTGTGGTTCTACAGTTCCATGATTCTGTCTTCTTTAGTTTTCTATTTTGCTGTATGAGCAACAGAGTTGTGGTAGCTCCAAAGATTTACAGCAGGTCTGGCTTTGATCTGAGATCCAGATTACTACGGCATAGCTGGATCAGAGCATCTATGTTTGCTCTAGATCTTGCATCACCCTGTCCTTATATGCTGCATTGCTCCTCATGATGGAGGGGTTTCAGACTGCACACAAGTACTGAACTTTTCTTTTTTACCCAATATATCCTCATCTTCAATAGAGTCTTTTTCTGGGAGTGAAAGTAAAATTCTCCACTAGTTGAAAATGGTTCCTAGTTTTTCCCTGCTGATTTATGCACAAGGTGCCTGGTCGGTGCTCAGTAGGCTTCTTGACATTTTAGTAGATGAAATTCGAAACATCTGATCCCTGTCTGTGCTTTTAATTCCCAATCTGTCTCATTGGCTACATCCTGATTAACGAAATAAACAGGACCAGAACACCACAGGACTGGGGCCCCAGCGTTGTTTGAAACACAAACTTTTATTTCCCTGCATACTCCACTTTCATAAAAAAATGGTCAGGCTGGTCCAGGGAACATTGTGAATCAAGAAGCAGTTTGGATGCAGACACGTGTTTTGGAGAAGGGAATTTAGCCACACATGCACAATCTGCAGTGTGCAAGCTCTCCCAACGTCAGAGACATAGACTTCCACATTTCATCTGTCTTGAATTTTGAATTGCATACTTAAAGCATTCTAGGAATGCTGCTGCCTAATTTTGACAGCCATAAAAGATTTCCCCGTGAGGGTTTGGCTTCTTGGAACTCACACTTGGGAGAAAAAACCCTTTCCAAAAATGACCTGCGATTCCTAATAGCACAAGAGGTGAATGACTAGTGCACTTTTCATAGAAATTTTGCTCTCAGAACCTCTAGGCATGCCTGAAAAAATCCCTTGGTCTTCCTAGGAGATCTGTCCTGTCATGAAGTGGAGGCTGTCACAGAAAGAACCTTAAGGAAATTATGATGCAAAAGCAAAATATAATTATTGCTGAACAGCTTTTAAGTTTTACTTTAAATTCTTAGGTTTTTATAAGAAAAGGAGGTGAGAGGCAAGATCATCACATAACATAGCACAGAAAATATTTGCACTGGCTTTACACCTGTGCATCTCCACTGAGTTTTGCTGATCTGCTTACAGAAGCCAGAAAGAAGATTCTGGCCTAGAGAATCAAACATCAACAACAAAATTAGGGTAAAATTTGCATTTTGCTTTTCACTCTGCCAACTTTTTTCTTAATGAAACTTCAGACTATAAAAGCACAATAAATACAGATAGCACATTAAAAATGCTTCTGCATATCAGGAAATTATGTTCTTAAAGCAATTTTGGATTCCCACCTGTCTTTACAGTGGAGCACTGAATAACTTGTTTGTGCTGAATCTATTGTACAAACTACTAAAAAGCCAATAAATCCAAATTACATATTAAAACATTAATTGAGTTTAGGAACTAAGACCAGATTAAGAGGAAAAAAATTCTCTTTTTCTCTGAAACTATCTTAAAGCCTTTACTGACATTAATTTCCTTTTCTTCACTGATTTTATTGACAGCCAATTTTGATTTCTTTTTTTTGGTTCTCTTTTTTGCCAGGTTTCAATATTTCATGACAGCTGGCAATCCAGGGTTGACAAAGTGATAGGATTTGATATGACCACCAATACTTAAAAGCCAACTTTATTTTGGAAGCAATAGCTGCCAACATTTTAAATAGACATGCAGTCCTGATATATTACACCTTTCTTGTATGGGAGCAAAATATGATGCGAGGTGAGCCACCAAAATCTTTGTCTTGTTTTCCTTTGAATAAAAGTCCCTGAGGGAGCAACTTTCTTTTTGTCTCTTTCCTTTGTGTTTATTTATGCATTTTCCCAGTGCTACCATAGGAATACAGGCAGCAGGTGTTGCAGCACGGCTGGAAAGGATATCAGTGAGGTCACACAGGGAGTTTTGGGGTGTTGCACAGTAGCAGGGGCTCTGCCCAGACAAGGGAGAAGCCACGTGTGAAGTGCAGTGTCTTCCAGCTCCTGGTCCTAATGGTCTGTGGTCCTCATGGAACACAAAGAAAGTCTGTGACTGAACAGAGAACCAAAAATAAGATGTTCAAGACAATCCTTCGTGTTCCAAAAGCAAGAAGAAACAACCTCAAAATGTTTTTATTGGATATTAGGAAATTTTCTTCACTGAAAGGGTAGTAAAGCATTGGAAGAGGCTGCCCAAAGCAGTGGTGGAGATATCTAAAAGATGTGTGGGTATGTCACTGAGGGGCCTGGTTTAGTGGTGGGCTTGGCAGTGCTGTGCTGATGGTTGGACTCAGTGAACTTAGAGGGCTTTTCCAACCAAATGATTCTGTGATTCCATGACATGGGATCTTAAGGACTGACCCAATTGTAAGCCTTCCCCTTCACAGCCTCTGTAGCAGAGAGGAATCCTATGAAGAAAGGAGGTGTCTGAGGAAGTAACAAAGGCATTCCTGAATATCCCTGGACTATGCCATGCCACAGGAGAAGTCCCCAAATACTGAAAAAAATTTTGAACAATGTTCAAAGATCTGCTTCATCAGCTTCCAGAGTAGCTTTGGCTTTAGAGAGACACAAAGATATATATTCCTAGGGGCAGCAGTTAGGACCATTTTCTGGGGTCTGACTTTGACACTTCAGTTCTGTACTGTTCATGGCAATGATGCCAGCAGATAAACTACTTCTGTAAATTTGACTTAAAATATGTATATGTATAACAATTAAAACTAACATCCCGATATCAAATTGTTCCCTTCTGCTCACTTTTGGGACATAAAGACCAAATTTTTTCTGCATTATTCCACTAGCCGAATCTGCACCAGGGTGTCTATTTAAAGAGCTGCTAACAAGTAGCTTATGCTACCTTTGCAGAGGCCTTGGCATAGTCCTATCACATTTTTTAAGGTGCTTTAACACATCAGCTCCTCCAAAAAAGGATTTGTAACTTGGAAAACAAGGATATCTGGAGAAAACATTCAGGCCTTTTGTCTTTTAAGAAAGTAAAAAGCTCTTTCCAGAAAGCCATTATTTCCTTGTTCCTACTGAATGCAACATTAGGGAGCTGTCTGAATATTAGTTATAGTGTTATTCATAATAACCGTATTCCATTTAAGACCCTAACACAGCTGACCTGACAAAAATAGCTATTACTGCACATCAGCCCCATGTCTATGGCAATGCCTTCTACTTGGGTGCCCGAGCTTCTCCTCCTGATTAACACATTCTTTTTCAGGTCGCTTTTATAAAGAAGGGAAAATGCAGTTATGCTCATTTTGTGCACAGGAGGTGAGCACAGAAACACTGCAATGACTTACATGCAAAATCTGTGCCCCAGATGTAAATCACGCTCCAGAATCTAAATTGCAACACTACTGTAATTTCCTTACCTATTCCATTAAACCAAATTTGCTTAAACTAATGTAGCAGCAGATGCTCTGTGCACAACAGTAGTGTTGCATCACAGGTTTCCCATTTGCTAGTCACAGACTATGAAAGGGGAAGGAGTCACCTGAACTAACTTGAGTGATCTGTACTACAGATGTGTTCTATGTCTGATCATGACCGTGCCATTTGAGATCTCCTAGAGTCTCACAATCTGGTTTTTAGCATCTGGTCTTGAAGACTGTCAGCCTGTAAAGTACTGTCTCATTTCAGACTGCCTTGTGCAGTTGTTCAGACACCTCAAGCCATTTCACGTGGCACTAGAAACCTGTTTGTAGGCAAACAAATCAAGATCCAACTTGGATCCAGCCAGCTCCAGTGCCTTTAGTTGGTGCAGAGTCACACAAGGAAACAGCGCCTCTCTTTCACACCTGGCTAGTCCTGTCCTTTTTAAAGCCATGTTCACTGCCCAGTCTTTGCATGGTCAGCAATTTCCTGCTCCGGTAATCTTCTAATGTTCTTCCTCGCATTGCTTTAAAGGTAATCCCCAATGAGTTAAAAAGCCTCATTTCTATAGTTTTATGAGATGCCATTTGAAGGAGGTCAGGAGAAGGAGTTCTCATGTTTATTATTAGTAACTGGTGATTTAATTTTTCAGCTGCTTTACCTCCTTTAGCATCTCTTGCCTTAAGTTTCAGGCAGCTGTTCTGGGAGGTGTTCAGCTCTATGAATTATAACCTGACTTTGAGCAGGAGGTTTAAGTACACAAAGTGAGTCACTTGATTGATGGCTCATTTGATCAGCTGTGCAGTCAGGGTCCTTGCTCTGCTGCAAACCTGACTGTGCAGTCAAAACTGCAGCATCCCTGGCTGGCAGGAGGATTCAGGGTCAGTAGCTGTACTAGAATAAACTCTGCATCAGTGTAGAGCTGGTGTCTTGTATCTTGCCTATCTCTCCCCCTCAGCTGCCTTTTATTGCTCACATAAGAAGTCTAGGTCTGGGGGCTTCCTTCTTGTCCTCCATTCTTCTGCTCAGGCCAGTCTAACCCCTGTCAGCTGCAAGAATTCCTGTGGCCTCTTGTCTCCAGCTGGCTGACCAGGAACAAGGTCTCTGTTGTATTGCTCCATTTTCACAGGAGTGAATTTAACCTCAGAGAAAATCCCTGAGCTTGAACATAATGGACAGTGAAAATATCACCAGTGAGAGCTGGTCTACTCCTATTGATTTGTTTGGTTTTTGATGAAAGAAAACTGTCTGGAAAAGTTACGTCCTTTCTGTTTTTCAAACAGTAAAAGTTACTGTTTAAAATAAGTGACACATGAATCACGGGGACAGCTCAGCTATCAAGGGAACCATGGTGCCTAAAGGGAAAGGAAATAGAGGTGAGGACACCAGCCTGAGGAAGAGTGAAAAGCTCTGGACTATCTTTTCATGATTCACCACAGCACCTTAGACAGACATAATTCGATGTCAAGCCTGAAAGGAGGTTGTGGTGAGTTGGGTGTTGGTCTCTTTTCCCAGGCAACAAGTGACAGGATGAGAGGAAATAGCCTCAAGTTTTCCCAGGGGAGATTTAGATTAGATATAAGAAAAAATTTCTTCATGGAAAGGGTTGTGAAGAATTGGAACGAGCTGTCAGGGAAGTGGTGGAGTCACCATCCCTGGAAGCGTTCAAAAAATTTGTGGGTTTGGCACTTGAGGACATGGTTTAGTGGTGAACGTGGTGGTGGTGCTGGGTTGATGATTAGACTCAATGATCTTAGAGGTCTTTTCCAACCTTAATGATTCTGTGATTCTGTGAAATATCTCTGAACTGCAACAATTTGAATGTTTGTTAGAATTAAATATTCAGATGTGAGGTGGATGGACTTGAAAGGTAAAGTTCCATTTCTACTCTGCCAAATTTACTCAAGACGTCTGTTCTCTGGCCTCCAATCTCCCTGATCCCACCAGCAGATTTTGTGGGAAGGCAACATTGACCTCACCAGAAGAAGATGAGGGTAGGAAGCACTTAAACCCACAGAACATATTCAAGTCCATGGCATCACAGTATATGCAAACTAGGGTGCTGAGAGCTGACTGATGCCATTGCCAAGATCCTTGCCATTGTTTTTGAAAGGCCCAGGGAAGTGGTGGAATCACTGTAGATGTGGTACTTGGGGACAGGATTTAGTGGTGGATTGGCAGTGCTGGGCTAATGTTTGGACTCAATGATCTTGTATGATTTGGAGTGATGGTGTTTGTCTTCCCAAGTAACTGCTATGAGTGAGGGAGAGCTGCTTCCCAGGGCACAGCTGAACACCCGCCTGAACATGGGAAGTGGTGAATGAATTCCTTATTCTGCTTTGCTTGTGTGCATGGCTTTTGCTTTGCTTATTAATGTGTCCTTATCTCAACCCGACTTTTCTCACTTTTACTGTTTCTCTTTCCCATCCTACAGGGAGCAGGGGAGGACTGGAGTGAGTAGTTGTGTGGTACCTAGTTGCCATCTGGGGTTAAACCATAACAGTATTATATAAAACACATATTGTTATATTATATTAATATGGTTATTTTTGTACAACTGACAGTGTATTTTTGTGAATACCTCACATGTACTGTGTTCTATACATGTTACGTGAAGTGCTTAGCAGTTCATATGCAGACATTACAGCAAAGGCTTTTTATAGATATCTACAAATGTGTTTATGGAGTTGGCTCTTACATAAAACCACCAGCAACAGCTTCTTTAGGAACCCAGTTCTGTCACTGCGTGTTAGGGAAGATCTGAAAACTGCACGGAGCTCCTCAGGAGACACGGGCCTCGTGCTGCCTCCTTCCTGCTCCCTGATTAGGTTTAGACAAGAGGTAGGGGCTCAGACAGAGCTGTGCTGAGGCTGAGGAAATTTGAAGAGGCAAGAGAGTTCACATGTCACCAGCCTTGAATGACACCTAAAAACAAGCTGTGGCAATGAGATTTTGGAGCCAGACACCTCAGTCTCACTTACTCCTTGTGCTAGTTGTCTGCATCCGTGCCTGGATCAAGCTCCCAGGCTGGGAAGATGACAGATAGTTTCATTCCTAAATTTTTCATGTATATACTGTTCCCAGGACCAGCCCCATGATTTCTTTCCAGGCTGCACTTTTCCAGCCACTCAAATATTACTTTACAGACATGTTTTGCGTCAATTCTCAGTTAGCAGCTGCTCGTGAAGCTTGGTGATGTCATTGGATGAAGTATCTCTCTCCAGAAATAAAGTATTATTGGTTTGTACCAAACCTCTTCATAATCACTGGAATCTTTCCCGCTTGCTAATGCAGAATAGAGAGGTCTGAGTAACAGGAACATACTCTTAATATCACAGATTACTTCTCCATGGGGCAATTTGTCAGAAACAGTCGTGAAGGTTGTGATCCACATTCACTCCTGCAAGATCACAGCAAGGGAGGGTACAAGAGAATAATTTCTGAAATAAGGAGCAGGAAAAGGGTGAAAAGAGCAGGATAAGCAATTCTCAGAAGCTATTTGGAAAAAATATAAACAATCTGGTAAGAGGGAGGAGGTGTGGGAGTTGTGCAGAAGAAAATTAAGAGGATAATTAGAAGAGAAAAAAAATTGCATTGCTGAGAACATTTTAGCTGGTGAAGCCAGGGATTTCAGATGAATTCACAGCAGACAGATGGTAAAAAGGGGGAAAAAGCCACCAACCAACAGTACACCCTATAATCAGTTCTGAGCATGAATATTAGGGAGATTCAGTTAGGGCGATGCAATAAGGAGTTGGCAGCCTTAAGACACAATTATTTTGGTTTGTATCTTTACGACAGAGGAAGAGGGAGCAGAGCAACTAGAGACAAAAGCCACAGCCCTGGTTTGTTGTGGAGCGCGAGCCGGAACAGTCCAATAATCCTCACCATCCACCTAGACTGATATTTTAGCTACAGTTTCACATTTCTGTGTGATTGTGGTTGGGATTCCCTTTTTCTCTTGGACACAAATATCTCTGGACACCTGGAAGTTTAACTGATGAACAAATGGGTGAAACAGATGAGTCTTTTTGCCATATCAACAATCAATGTATCCTAAAGAAAAAAAAAAGTGGAAATAAAGAACAAATTATAACCAACTCAAACACCCCAATCCTCCATTCTCTGATAACATCAAGTAACAGAAGCTGTAATAAGCAAAACAGGAAAGAAGGAAAAGCATCTCCCCAGTGACTAAGAAAGGAAAGACCTTCCCAAAGCAATAGGGTGAGGGACAGAGATTTGGAAAGCTGCTCTGACTGCAGTGCACCTTCATGGTGTGGGGCAGAGACCAAGAAGCAAAATTGCTTTGCCTCAGCACCACAAACGCTGTTGTCTTTCTCTGGGAGCAAAAATGACCCATACAAACCAGCCTGGAGGTCCCTTGACAGTATTCTCCAGAGCCCTGGATCCATGAGTCAGCCCTTTGGGGGCAGGTGGGGTGACCCCATGACACAATCTTTGGCAGAGATTCTTAACTTTGGTTATTTCTCTTTTTTAGTGGCTAAACTGAGATGCTCTACACAGTATCAGCTTTCTCGAGGGATTTGCATACAGAGGTGACTTGTTACTCCTATCTAGTCTAAAGCTGGGCTCAACCTATGAAAAGAATCCTCATGCAGACTTGGAGAGGCCCTAAAAATATAAAACATTTCATTAGAAAAAAACATTTCCCACTGAAATTACTAGCAGAACTCCCATTGATTCAATTAAGGGAAGAATCACAGTGATTATAGCCCCCAAACCTGCCTATACATGAGGACATCTGACTCATGAGGATAGTAACCAGAGGCAAGCTATTCACACACTTTATTTTTCATGGAATCATAACTCTGGACAGCACAGATGAGACCAAATTGATTTTAAATAGAGAAGCATTTTTATATAAGGCCAAAGATTTCAGATAATTTTGCTGATTTCAATGATAATTTAAATTTGCACTGCCATGTTTATTGGGAATGTTTTTAACAGAGGTATTACTGAATATGAAAGGAAATTAAATGGAAATGAAATAAAAAAAAAAACCAACACAATCTTTGTAATTCCTCTAGTGGATTCTGTACCATGAAGATGATTTGATTTTGAATTGTTGCAATTTGCACATTATCGGTTTGTGCCTGGATGGCAACACCTTGTGTTTTGTGTGGTTTGGTTTCTTTTGTGTCTTTTGTTACTGCTGAGGTACTGAAAAATGTATTAAAAAAAAGAAAAAAGATTTTCATGAGCACATGTGTCCCAGATAGATGTGAGATCAGGAGGGAGTTATCCATCCCAGCCAGGGATCTCCCATATTTCCCCTCACTCCGTGTGGTGCTGCTCATGAGCTGTGAGTCTCTGGACACGATCCTGGCGACAAAGACCACCAACTTCAGGAGGGAGCTGAAGCCTCCCCAGCCCTGGCCAGGGGGCAAGCAGACACCTGGCAGGCTCTCCCAAGACCATCTTTTCATGCAAAGTCCGTGTTGTCCACAGGCTTCCCAGAATCCCTTAGAAGCAGCTTCCCAGCCTTCCCACTCCCTCCAGGGCAGCAGTTCCACTCAAACAATGGGCTGCCTTAAACATCAGCAGCTGTGGGAAGTTTCTTACAACAGCTCTGATCTGGATCATGTTCCCTCCAAACCTCTTCCTCTCCCAGATGTTGGATGCCCCAAGACCTCTTTTGTGCTGCCCAAACTTAAGAATAAAATGGCCTGGAGGACCTGAAATTGAAAGAAATGTCAGATTATGGGGAGTAACACTGTTTCACTGGGAGTAAAAGCCTCCTTTCAGAAGAATATCTAAAGAATAAAAGCCTCCATTTCACCCTGGCACAAGGCCTGGCTTTGCAACAGCTAATTCCATATTTCAATTGTTTCTTCTCAGAGGCTGTGATTCCTTGATATATCAGAACTTGCATCACTTCATCTCCCACTTAACTAATTTGAGGAGGAAAATAGAAATGCTTTGGTGGCAATTTAAGTGCATTAAAGGAAAAAGTTAATCCAAAATTTTGATTCGCCAAATTTAAAGTCCATTTCCATTACATTTAATAACTTCAGCCTCTCTTAGTTCATCTGTACTTATCTTTAAGTCTGCATGGCTGGGTGGCATTAGAAATAAGAAGAATATTCATAGTAGGGTGCTCTGCCTATGAACTTTTTCTTAGCTCTCAGTGTAGATAAAGAATATTTGTTCAACTGTATATCATTTCATAATCACAGGAGTGGTCCGCTCTTCTGTTCTTATAAAATCATATCTCACACCATCAGCCACAGACCTTTCAAAAAATACCAAAAAGGGTATAATTAATTCAAACTGAGTAATCATTAAAATATGAGGATAGTCAGAGACATGCTTTTTCATTTCCCTCCAAGCACACATGAATTACGAGATCCCAGTCACACCTCTTGTAAGGGACTACTTCATGCATTTGTGGAGAGGAGGGAACTTGCTGCAGGAATTCTCACCTTTTCACTGTAAATCCACACACAAAGCATTTGGGTCTGAAGGCCTGATGTGCTTCACCACACCATGGAAAAGTAGGCGAGGAAGGGAGCTCAAGGGAAAAGCTCTGTAAGGACTGGCATGGCTGGGGAGGAGCAGGCTGGAAGGCTTCCCCTTGGGCTGGCAGCAGGTGCTTCAGCTCTGGAGGTTTTAAGGAGTGACTGGGGAGGGGGGAAAAGCGAGAGGAAAACTTCCACGGCATCCCGCAGCAGCTGGTGCTTCCCGGTCTGTGGAGTCAAGGAGAGAGAGCAGAGCCCTTGGAGCTGGCGTGGGAGCAGGTGGGGGAAGGTGCTGCTGTTATTTGCAGCAGACGTTCCTTAGCAACAACCTTGAGCAGATGGAAGGCCGGGTACCGCTGCGCAGAGCCTCCACCAGCAGCCCCTCAGCCTCCTCAGCCTCTCCCCGCGCAGGGGGAGGTGAGGCAACACGGCAAGTTCTACCAGAGAGCTTTTCTCCAGAGAAAAGGAAGGGGTAAGGAGATCGCTTTGACTCGCGCCAGTCTGAAGTGTAAAGAGATGTGAGCAAACTTCATTAAACGAGTTTGATAAATACCAACAATATTGTTGTAATTATGTAGTAGTTGTTACATATACACATACACATATACATACAAACATATTCTTTTACTATATCTGAGTAACTTGGATTTCTAGGAATGCTGAGAAATCTTGGAAACTTAAAGTAGGTAAGTGTGATTACAAATATCTTTAGGTTATCCTGAACCACACTTGATTTAAAAAAAGAAAAAAAAAGGAAGATATCAGGTCTTAATCTGTGTCTGAAGTAAAATACAAAGTGATTGATAATCCACAATTAAAGAGGTTATTTGAAAATGGACATCTCACAGATGCAGAGGATTTCAGAGAAAGTCTGCATTGACAGATGGATGTATTACCAAATTAAAGAAAACAGGAACCTTCTGTGGGATAACTAATTAATCTTGTACGTGGAGAATGTGGAGAATCATCAAAGTTGAACATAGCTAACAGCAGAGGTGGGGCCTCCCGCAGAGAGTGTCTATAAAACTATAAAAAATACCACCAACTTCTGCAGGCATTCCTCTTTTCTTCAAAATCAGGTGTGCAGAATTGAGCACTTTGGTATGCTCTATTATGATATTGCATATGTAAATATTGTCCTATCATTAAAGGAAAAGGAATTCTACTGTTTGTGTTTGATCTGCCTACATGCCCTTGAGGTTTGGCTGTAATCTGCATGCAAAAGCAAGGGGGAACAAAAGTACAAAGGCCATAAAATTTCATGGTCAATAGCGAGCCATAACTGTCTCCAGGGGGAAGGACAAAAGCTCTCTTTTCAGAGCTGGTACATGGCAAGTAGTAGTGGTATTTCTTGCGTCTTCTCAGGGTCAGGATTTTTGAAACACATCTATGGCCAAATAAGAATTATGTCAGTAAGACTCATGCCTTCAATTCCTCTTTTCTATTAATATCACCAGTGATAAAAATCTGATAGATTAATTGATTTATCTTCCTTGATTACCTTGATTAATCAGGACCTAAGTGAACCTTTTAAAGACTTAGGAAAAGGTTTGTAGCCAGAAAAGCAGATAAACACTTGATTATGTATTCTGGTGAGTCAAGCTCACCCATATGGGATCTCATCTCCATTTCCCCTCTGCTAATCTACCTCTTAGCAACATTTTAGCAATTCCTGTGGGTGATAAATCAGTGAACAGAAATTGGAAAACGGCAGATGAGTCCGAACTTACTTCCATTAAAGCCAATGGATGCTTTATTCCATTAACACCAAAGACACCAGTCTGAGCAATAATGGTATTTAATATTATTTCTTTGGCAATGTCTGGACAAAAATAAAAGTTTTTTGTTTTTTTTTTTTTCTGTAGAAATATAAATTAAAAAGAATACAACCAAAACAAGGCTGAAGTTTTCTGTCTTATCAGAATTTAGAAACTGTCCAAAACTGTGCAATTTTGAGGAGATTTTTAATTTTCCAGGCTTCTCATAGGTACCCTACAAGTTTTTCTAATTCTAACCTTTCAGCCCACTTCCTTGTCCACCAGGTTACCAAAGTTCCTGATAATTCCCAGTTTCCTGACAGTTTACCTGCCAGATAGGACAAGATCTGAGCACAGAGCTGCTTGATGGATCCTCAGGAGCCAAAACTTGCTGTCTGATAGCTATGAGACCACCGTGCTCTCAGGCTCTCCAGGGTTTCCACAGCTCCAGAGTCAGAGCTCAATACCTTGTCACAGATAATTTTTAATTGTTAATTTTCTCCTGAGAAGCAGTGAAACAAAATTTCAGCATATCAGATCTTAGGTGACCGACTTCCCTGCTCAGTCTCCTCAATCCCAAACCCGGGGGCAGCGTGAACCAGCTTGGGCACACAGGTATTTGTTGTGGATGTTACCAGACAAGTGTCATCTCATGATCCCATACGTGGTCATTTCTTAATTTCCAATTACTGCCCTATCAGGTCCATTTCTATACAGTATAAAGTGGGTTGGACTAAACCAGGGGCTGTCTGTATGTGTGTAATTTATTTGTTTGTTTGTTTATTCTGCCCTGTAACAACCACAGAGGTTTCACAGAATGAATTGCAGATCTCAGGTAAAAGGGCCCCAACCTGAATCCAGCAGGCACCACTGTCCCACACCACTGAGGTGACAGTCCCTGCACAGGTCTGGCACCACCTGATCGTGCTGAGTCTGTGCAAACTCCCATCGAGTTCTCTGTGGACTGCAAAACAGCAGCTTTAGCATCTCACCAGATACTATTCCTAGCTGCCTGAATGTGAAGTAAGTTTGATTGAAACTGATGTAGGACTGTCCAGGTAGGGATTTGCAATACTTTTGTTACGTTGATTGATATCACTCTTTCGCTTAAGCAATAGCTGCAAGTACTGCAAGAGGGCAGGTAAGGGTAAGATAAGGCAAAACCCCCCAATATTATTACTGCTGTTGTAATTTCAGCGTATTTTTCATCTGCAATCTTTCTCTAATCAGTAGCAGAAATTACAAGATACCATCCTTCAGTAATCTGCTGTAGTGGAAGGTGTCCCTGCCCATGGCAAGGGCCTGGAACTTGGTGATCTTTAAGGTCCCTTCCAACCCAAAACATTCTGTGAATCTATGATCTTCTTAGCCATTATAAGGCACTAGTTCTCAAAATGCAGTATGAGCAGGAACTGAGATTAGTAGGCAATCCCATACATGACATCCTTGCCTCACAGCTGCTGCCAGCATGTCCATTTTCTTTATGTTTAATTAAGTAATTTAAAATAGCTTCTTCCACTCCTTTGCACAGCCATAAAGCAAAAGACATTATTGATATTTCCAGTGTTGTATCCTTTATTATTTTATCTTCCATCAGGGCTGAGTCTTTTACCTGCTGGGAGAGCCAACTTCACATTTTGTAGAATATCCCTTTCTTATGCAAAGCATTAGCAAGAATGACATTTCAGCACTGATCCTGAGAAAAGGACATTGCAAAGTGTCTTCATGGTGAGATAAATCCAGTGTAGCATGAATAAAAAAATTTCCAGTGCATTCACATTCTGATTGCATATCTAGTTGGAAATCTAGAAAGCTCGTTTAAATCATCAATATGCTGGGTTCAATGCCATGGAAATTACAAAGAAATTCTGCTTTGCAGGACCTCCTCTCCTGTGTCTTGTAGAACAAATTTGAATGTGCCTATGACCAGAGCAGAGAAATTTGATTGCGACACTTCTTTGTATGGATTGTGCCACTTTTCACACTACACTGACTTTTCCAGGCTTCAGTTCAGCAGGTTATGTCACTTGACTCCATAATAATTATTTTGAAATACATTGGGTTTTTTCTTTATTTCTGTTTGGTTTGGGGTTGTTTGGGATTTTGGTGCTTTGTTTTTTTTTTCCTGAAAAGGTTACATGAGCCTTTTTATAAAGGAGTCATTTCTTGTATAATTCACTAGAGTCTTATTGTGCAAATAGTATTATGATTATTATTATTATTATTATTATTAATAATAATAATATTACTTCTATTTTCCACTTAAAAAAGTAATAACTTGGGAAACATCTCCTTACTTTGTCTTGTGAAGATTCATCCTACTATAGTAATTCCATTATTCTGGCAAATCCCTAAAGACATAGATGAAATTTCCCTGCCAATGGTGCAGGTATTAAATAGCAAGTGATGCATTTCTGGTGCAATCATTGAAACTGTCACCAAGAACACAGATGATGACCTGGGGGACATGAAAACCTTGATGTAAATTTCTCTAACACATCCTTTGGCTTACTTTGATTTCAATGCACTTCAGATATTACACAGTGAGCCAATCTTTACAGGATACACAGATGCAGTGCTGAGGCTGAAGGGAACAACTGCAGAACAAACTTTTACATGTAACTGCTTTAGAGGGAGGAAAGACTACAATCTCAAAAATGCTATTTAGAAAAGGCTTTCAAAGACAATAAAACCTAAGATGAAAGAGGTAATTTCTGACACTGAATAGTTATTTAATTCCATTTTGGTTTTGACACTGAAAAATACCATGATACAAAACTCAGTGTCTCACATACTCCTAAGGATATTTTAAAATAGCTGTCTTCTTGTGTGTGTTCATAACCTTTCTTTGACTATACCTTTGACTATACCATTTTCCCTTTTTTAAAAAGTTGTCTAGAGTTAAATATTTTAGCTGTTCTGTCTCACTCTTATTTAAATTCTCCTGGCACTTCTGAAGAACTAGTTCCTGGAGGAGTGAGAGGCAGCTTTCATGCCAGATTGCCTTACAATTCCCCAGTGACAACTCCCCCTCTTCTTGTTTACCTTCCTGGAATTAATGTAATACCACCTTCATGGTACAGGGACAGTTAGCAGCCTTCCCCTAAATTCTTGTGTAGCAGCATCATCTCTTGTGCAAGGTAGAGAACAGGACCTTGGTGAAGCCAGCACAGAGAGGCTGGGGGATAAATCATCTTAAACTCTGCAGTCACACTGGAGAGTGTGGTGTAGTCTGAAAGAAGAGCGCACCTAAACAAGGGTTTCTCAGAACTGGCTTGCCTGGATACCAGCACAGCTCTAGGTCCATTTCGAGCTCTGTTCTGGACAATTTACACATCTAAGATGAGTCAAGCCCCCATTTCTGCACCCTCACTCCCTTTCCATAAAGCAAAACTCTATGCCCTCAGTCGGAGCCCCTCACCATCAAGGACACAGAGCTACATCTCCGTGAACGTCATGCAGCCATCACTCCTCTCCCAATGCTTCCTCTGTCTGCGCTTGCATCACCAATTTGTGCCTTAGCAGCTAATGACCAAGCAGGTCCTTAGAGAGAAGCACACATACCCTCAGCTCAGACACATCTCTCTGAAGAGCTGCCCTGCCCCTCTTGCATTTACTTGAGCACTGTCAATGGCATGCTCACCATGCTTGATAAGCTCCAGAATAAACTGTTCCAGACTCCTCAACTGCCTGTCTGTCCCTTCAGTAGCAATAAGGTCATTCTTAAAAATAAAGAAATACAAATTCTTCTAAGTAGAAGGAAATGACCTTTATTTGTTGCATGTCTAAGTAAGCTGCATTAAAATAAGATGAAGACTGTGACAGGAGATAACCAAAGACAGTAAATTTAGGCTGACACTTTGTCCTTAACTTGAACTGTTCAATAAGAAAGTGTACAGTAAAAACAAAGGTTTGGCCTGAAATCAGATTTTCTTGGAATATGTCATCGTGCTACATGCTTAATATATTTTCAGGTACTTCTTGAGTTGCCTGCTCTAGGAGACAGACTCTCTGGGAAAACAGGAGTGCTGTAAGACCATCATTGGGGATCTGAGTCCCTTAGGACCGGATGCTATAAAGTTAAATCACAGCAACAGAGTCCCTGCCCAGACAGCTCTGAAGTCAAATGCCAGAAGGGATACAACAGATGAGTCATTCAGGCAGACAGAGGGAGGAATAAGAAGAAAAGGCATTGGCTGAATGGATCTGATAACAAAAAGAATGAAGGTCAAAAGAAAAAGGCTTGTGAGTCTTGACAGGGCAGTTTCTCACAAAGGTGGGAGTTATGGGAAAGCATCAGTGAGCTGGAGGAAGAGTCCAAGAGAAACATGAATGTGGGGCTGCTTCTGTTAGACATCTAGAACAGTCTTTTGGGTGACTGTGAAGTTTTATAGTCTATTCATTTTGAAGCTAAGTGTTCTGAAATTAAATTCATGCGACAAAACATTGTAAAATATAAAATGCAAAACCACATCAAGTTAGACTTGGGACACTTGGGGAAAAATTCTCACACTGAGAAGTAAAGACTGCTTTCCAACGAGGTAGCCAGTGAAGGCTCTACCCCAAAGCTGCTCCCAATGAAGTCGAAACTGAACACCTGGGTGAAAGTGGGAAAACCAAGAAAACAAAGGCAAAAATCCAAGTTGCAGAGGGGATGGCTGCATAAAGTTAAATTCTTCGTAGGGTTCATGATGAGGATGGACTTTGAGGGCACTTAAGGAGGATGAGGTCATGAATTTTGTCATTTGTTATGGGAAGCAAACAGCATTAAGGGAGAGGGCAACTAGTGGAAGCTGGCAGATCATGGGTGGAGCAAAGGCAGGAGCTGACATTGTGATACTGATTGAAAGAGGCTGGGGAGATAGTTCAGTTCAGTTCACTTGGTTCAGTTCAGGCAAATAGGTGCTTTGTTTTGGTTTTCGTGTAATAAGAAAAGAGAATCCTGAGGGAAGCACAGAAAGACATCATGGTGGGATGATGTGGTCTCAGTAGCCTGGGAGATCACTCCTGACAGCAGCGACTTACACAGAGATGAGGAAGGGCAGCTTGTGCATGCCGGCGTGACAGGGAAGTTTCTTGCTTAGGAAAACAAGCACTGATCAAAACCTGGGCAGGAATGTCAGAATGGCTGCAAAGGCCTTTAATTTGGGAAAGAGTGAGACCTAGATTTTAACATTGCAAAGGAATAGCTCAACAGAACAGTGGCATTATCTGAAGCAAAACATTTGAGACTGTGATTTTAGGCAGTGACATTAGTAAGAGCAGGAGATGGACAAGCAGCAGAAATTGAGAAGGAAAATAGATTTTTTTTTTCCATGTTTGTTTATATTTAATTTTCCTTTTCCTTTTTTTCTTTGAAGATATGTGAGATAAGGGGCAAATAGGTCAAAGGGTAAATACTTGCAAGATGGGAACATCACTGGGATAAGAAAAGACAGAGTAGGGAAGTGGATTAAATTTTTCTACCTCTCAGACTGGTGGAAGGAACCTAAATTTAAGTTACCAGATTTCTTCATGTTGTGATGAAATACATAAAAGAACCCAAGTTAGTGTCGTCCTCAAGGAATGTTGAACCTCAGCCTTAACTATAATTTAGGCACCAGATAATCCACATGGAAGGATCATGGTATGGATTCTCCATCCATAGAAACATACTTAAGGAGAACAATTATGTTGACATGAGAACCAGAGTGGAGGTTTCACCACACACGTTTCACTGCTCACAGCAGCACTTGCTAAACCAATACTCAATTACTTAAAATATTCCTCAGTTTCATTTTGTATTGGTGCCTTTCTGATGTATATTTTATTCCTTTTAAAGCAGAAAAGTGAAATAACTGAAGCAAACAAAAAAACCCCTGAAGCTGATGTTTTTAATCACAGTTTTCTGGGAAGATTGACCAGTAATCTTGAGTTATTTTGGGTTTTCATTATTCTTCATGACTTCAACACAGTGTCACTGATGTCTTGCTAACTTGATTGTGCTTGTTTCCTTCCACAGAATGAGTTCTGACTAAAGAGCCAAACATTTCTGGTACAAATTCACAAAACACATCAGAATTCCCTCCCAGCATCAATTAAAAAAAAAAAAAAATGAATGGTCTTTTAGGCTGAGTTTCTTTGCAATCCTATTTTGAACATGGTAGAAATGTTGCTATTCTGAGTAGATGGTTACTAAAGTAATGTTGGCAGGTAACTTTTTACATTTTGACAGTATAAAAAGTTACCACCAGTTTAAAATTGTGAATTGAAACCACACCGCATTGTAGATAAACTCCATTATAAGAATCAACACATAAAGTCTTATTCAAGATCTTATTTTTATTTATTTTTCTATTTTAACAAAAAAGAATTACCAATGGGGTTTTTTTCCATCTGTTTAGGCCCAGCTCCAGTTTCAAGGCAAGATGTTGGGAAATATTATGTCACTGTGTAAAAAAATATCAAAACAAAGCGGTAGTTCAGCATGACAAGACAACTTATCACTGCCCAGCTGGGATGCCAAGAGGAAAATCAAAGCAAGCATGGGTGTTTGTAGGCTCCTGCACAACATGACAAATGTACATTGTGATCTCAAGCGAAAGGAAGATGAGCTCAGGAAAAGCATAATGAGCAGTGCTCTGTCTTTGGGAGTCAGCAGCACCAGGAGCAACTGTGGTTCCAGTAAAGCTCTGCTCCCTGAAACATTTTTATATTGAGCTGTTACTAATCAATAGCAAGGGGAACTCCTGTTCCCGTATATGCCACAGGAGAGACACCACACAAGCCTCCCACGACAGGTTCATGGCTGACAGGGGCCTTGGAGACCCTGCTGAGAGCCAGCAAGGAAGGGCAGGACTGCCAGGCTGGGACCCATCGTGCTTCCCCTGCCAAAGAGAAGCTGCATCTTCAGCAGACTCATGGTAAATGATCCCCCATTTCCAGTGGAGGTAGGCAAGAGCTATTTGATGGGGGCCTGGTCTCATCCTAGGGTGACTCCCAAGGGAGTTGCTGAGGGTCTTGGTGCACTGGTGAGATCTGATTTCAGTTAAAAAGGGCAGGAAGAAGGAATGAAGAGGAGAGAGGGACAGGGATCAGCCCAGGTTGGTGTGGTTCACCTGTGCCCTCCCTCCTGGGCTATGCTGGTGCCATGAGGTGCCTGTCACAGCCTCAGAGTGCAAACAAGAGACAGGAACTGTCACATATTCCCTGTAAAAGGTGTGTCTGATACTATCATAGGAAAACATGTACCAAGATAGGTGTTTCTCAGCTGATCATCAAAAGGGAGGGGTTCCAGTGCTGAGATTGACCCCAGAAAGGGGCAGGGGAAGTGGGAAAGGAGGTTGTACCTGGCAGATAGATGAGTTTTTCATCCCCAGCTATGCAGCAGGATGACATTAGCTCCTGTGATTGAATGGAGGCCTATACATAGATATCAACAAATAAATCAAAACCCCTTTCACAAACATGAAAGCTAAGAGTGTTTAATTCAGGCTTGACTGTTACTTTCTTCTCTGCACCAGGACTGGACCACCGTGAGATATAAAGAAGCATTGACTCTATTAGGTTTGAGCTATTTACCATATTAATCATAATCCAGCTCACATTTCAAAAAGTAAATAACATATTTAAGATTATCAGACTCAGTTTTGAGCAACATTTTTCTTATTAAACAAGCACACAGGACTGGCAAAAATCAATAGGAGAGTTAGAGTAGCCTCCCCGTAGAGGGTGTTTGTTATCTCCTGTAAGTCACTGTAAAAGATGACAAAGCTGCCACATCATGAGGAAAAGTAATTTTACAGGATTCAGGTGGGTTCAAGTTTCCATCTTCTCACTGTAATCCAGTGCATCATGTGTTTCCACCAGCTAAATGAACCTGCAAGCCCGCCAGACACAGGTGGCCACAGAGCTCAGTTCCCTCATTTCATTTCCTAGGCCATCTTTCCTTACCTTTCCTCTTTAGCAATAAAAAAAGGAATTCTAATTCCTCACGGGTAGTGCAAGTTGGTGTGATTGGGTGGGTGCAACAGCCCCCAGCTGCAGGTGGCTGGCTGACCACATCCATATGGGGAGGGGATTCTCATTTCACCTGGCAAGAGGAAGCTTGAATGATGTCCAACACATTCAACTCCCAGGTGACACAGTTAACCTCCCTCACTGTCCCCGTCACCTCAAATAACTGCAAATAACAGGGACATTTCTATAGTTTAGATTAAAAAATTATAATGTATAAAAAAGTTACCAGATAGTCTGATATTCTGTGCAGTTTCATAAGTGTGAAACTTTAAAAATTAACTACTGATGCTAAGATTTTTGGGGAAGGGATGGTTTTTGTTATTTATTTATTTGTTGTTTGTTAAGGGTGGGGCTTGTTTTTTACCAAAATGGAAGTTAATCTTAAATTCTTAGTTGGTGTGTAAAAGCCATTATTCATTTGTATTATCGTAAGGCATTAGAGCTTGCAGCTGTAGTGGGATGATCAGCTGGAACAAGATGAGGTAAATAACCATTCCAGAGAAATGTTTCTAATGCAAAGGAAAGGTGGTAAAAGCAGAGAAGGATTAATCAAGTGGCCTGTGGTTTGAGAGCATCTTTGTTTCAGAGAAAGAACCCTTATATTTGCCTTCCAGTCAGTAAATTGCTTTGAGTGGAAGTTACTGTCCATTGGTGAAAACAAACCTATATGTGTAGAGATGTTAAGGATGCTGGAAAAAATAATAACAGCACTAAAAAGTAAATATGTGGGTTTGCAGTCATACCTGTTGCAGTACTAATCTCAGATATAAAAGAAAGATACCACTTCTCCACTCTGCAGCTACTACATGAGTAGAATAAAACTGCTCTATCAGTGACTTTCAAACTTCACAGTTCACTTCTGTTACCCAGATTAATGGGCTGTTATTTTCTGTGTTTGTCTTTCTACCTTTGTTATTTCTGACTTGAAGAGTAGTTCCTGATGATCAATAGGGCTTCTAATATGCGCATACTCTCACTATGAGCAGTACTAAGTCATGCACAGGACTCACAGCTGAGAGTTCACTTTGTAGCTCTGTTCTCCAGGCAGTTTTGTAACCTTTACCTGTCCTCTGCATACATTTTGATAACTAGTATTGAGTGGCTCTCTGAAGTGAATGCTGTACCCTGTATAATGAAATTAATCAATAATACTTGCTATCCTTGATATTACATTCTGGGGACGCTGAATTGTACATCTCTGGAGCACAGGGTTGCTTTTACAATGTTTTAATATTAATAGCAGGTTGAATTGAAAAACTATTTTTGTTCCATTTTTAATGATAGAAGAATTTCTCCTCACCCGATGTAAGAGAGAACTGCACATTCCATGAAAAGCGAATTATTTGCAGGAACTTTCTAATTCTGATGTAGAATTCTAGGTATTGCTGCAAATTTCCTGTCAGGCCACTGCAGATGGAACAGTTTGCAATCAGGTTAAGATCATTCCAAGCCAACACCAACTATTGCTGTCAAGGCCAGAACATCTGTATGACTGTACCTCAGGAAGGCTTTCTCTGCAAGAGATCACTATTCAAGGGAGTATGTGGTCACCTAGAAAAGTGATATGTGGAGCTGTAACCACGGGAAAGGAGCTGCCTCAAGGTCTTCTGAGAGAAAGAAAGGTCTTGGCAGGAAAACATCTGCCATCTGATTAGTCAGAAAATCCACAAGAACTACTTGAATACCCCCAAAAAATCAATCTAGATACAGCCATATATGATTGTTTCACAGAGACATAATTCCTGCCTCTTTCTCCTCCACACGTTTGACTAAGGAAGAAAAAAGGTCATGGCTGCCTCTTTGTAGCCCACTCTGAATTTGTCCACAACCAGCAGATACAGACAATGACCACTTTTCTGAGGTGTCATAAATAAACTTTTCACCTTGGGCTAAGCTACTGGCTCTGAGTCTCTTGCAGAGCATCTCTTGGGAGCTCTGCACTGGGTGGAGGGACAGTACCTAGTTCTTTAGTTCAGTATTCAATCATGATAAGCAAGAAATCCTCCCTTCCATCCCCGTATTCTCTTTCTTATCCGTCATACAATACCTAATTGCTGCAACGAGCCACGTGCCTGGGCAGTGGAGCTCTTTCACTGCTCAGTCCTGATTCATCCATGGAGCAGATCCAATGCACAGATGCAATATGTGCATGTATTTGTACAATCGATGGCTGGAAGGTCAGAGATACTTATGAACAGCACCAATTCAGCTGTCACAGAAAATGAGTTCTAGTGATTCCCAAGCTATGTGTTATACATGTTAAAAAAACACATTGGGTTTTTTTTTTAAGGTCAGTAATCATGATTCTTTTTAGGTAAAGACAGAAAGGGAGACTCCAAACCTGCTTTTGAGTTACAATATGGCTAGATAATTATGCTACATGTCTGGGATCATTCTTTGGCACAGATTTGCCTATATCTGTACTGTTAAACTCTCCCAGCCTTGGAAACAGGGGGGGCATCCAAACTGCTTTCTGGGAATGGTCCCGGGCCTGTGCTGATTCCCCAGCTGTGTCCAGGCTGCATTTGGGAGAGTGCCAACTGGATGGGGCCAAAATCATAGCAGGAACCATTTAACAGGACAGTCTATCAAGTTCCCCTTGCTGGGAACATTCCCTGGTGCCATTCAATTAACCAGGATAGATGTAGTCCAAAAGTCTAAACTAATTACCATGAAAAGAGACAGTAATTCAGTGACGGTGTTTCACGGCCATATGCTGGCATCTTTGGGGTCTGGAGAGGAAATGAAAGCATCTTAAGGAGAGCTTTGCCAAATGAGAGCTCCAAATGACAATTGCGATAGGGAAAAACTATTAGGCATTGCCAAACTGAGCAGAGCGAAAATCAGCAAGAGAAGAGACGTGCCCATAGGAACAGGGTATGATAAACTGCCCTTCCCTTACTTCCTGAGTATTTCAAGAGAAAGGAAACATAGTGAAGAACCAAAGAAGAAAAATACTCAATTATTTACAAAGTTGTGCTGTTTCATTAAAAAAAAAAAAATACTCCTTAAATGCTGTGTTTGCTTTACTGGAGTGCAGAGTTAACCACAGCCTGTTCCACAGGGAGAGCTCAAATCAGCTTTCATTTAAACCAGATTTCAAACTCTGGTATCCTGGACACAGTAATGTGAGGAACATTTACAAGAAACAGAAACACTTTGTCAAGAAGTCTTATCAGGATGAGCAAATGCGCCACTTACGTGATAGAGCCTTGTAAAATTCAAACTTTCCCAGTAAAAATGCAATTGTAAATGATAAATTCCTCCTCAGGTTGAACTGAAGAGGTTGGAAAAATATAAATATATGTATTTTAGAGTTATCAACTAGTCTTCCCCTGGCATGGATTTAAACTTGGGGTAAATGAGATGAAGTAATCTAGTTGCACATGAGAGGAGACTGTACTGTGATACTTCACTTTACTACTGACCTCAGAACAGTTTTTTTCAGGCCTCCAGGGCTAGCAAATGTCTGGATCATGGGAAGCTACTGCTTCAGCAAGGAGATAAACAACTACTGCTAAGGCCATTTCTTGCACTGTGGCTCTGGATAGTATCAACTACTGGATGTACTTTGAATAAAGCCTCCAAATGTGAATAAGGAGGATAAATTTCCTCCTTTTTTACTGGACTACCAGCTGGGTATGATAAATGTCTCTTCCTACTCTTGTTAAATGGAAAATATTTATCTACTGAGCACCTCCAACACAGCATGACAGTGAAAAGAGGAATGGAAAATGTACACCTAGGACACAAAAGTAACCTGGTTGCATCTCAACAAGTTCTCCTTTATCTGGAAGAATACAAAATTTGCTCGAAACCACTGCATATCAGAAATGCCTCACTCCCACTTGTAAGGAGAAGTTGTCATAACATGAGGTATCTACACTGTTAGCTTTTACCAACTTCCGTTCACTAAATTGTGGGAGATGGATAAAGGTCAATTGGTGGCTGAGATAATTGAGTTTAATCATGAGCCACCTAAGTGAGGGAAGACATTAGCACCTGGCATTAGATAGTACATTAAAATGACTCTTCTCTGGCCTATAAAGGTCATTGTACATTGTATGGCAAAGGTTGTGCTGTGAAAATGCTAATTGATTTTTAATACTGGCTGCTGACTTTCCTGTAGAGGGTGTCAAGTGCCTCTTGGGAGTACTTACTGACACTCATTCCAAATTCAATCATCATTGTCTTCCCATGCCAGCAAAAACAAATGGATTTTTGGAGTCCAGTCCAGCAAAGCTGGGAAAGGACTAAGTGACTCTGTCACTGAATGACTAGACCACCTCTGTCCAGCTTGGGTATTATGTTTGTACCCCTCATCCTGAAAGCAAGATAATCCTGTCCTCTTGCCCATGGGATTCAGAGATGGAAAGGGTGGGCTTTCACCATTCACAGAACAGGTCTGAGCACTTGGTACCAGGTTCACAGGGATTCAAGTGATTAACACATATTTCCTCTGACTTAACCAAGAGTTAAATAGATCAATACAGAAAACACATCACCAATCCAGAACAGGTTCTGTGGAGGACTCTGAGGTGTTCAGGGCTGGAATGCCCCAGAGGAGAGGCTGAGGGATGGGCAGTGTCCAGCATGGGGAAGAGGTGGCCTTGGGGGACCTTACAGCAGCTCCCATGGGAAGGTCCTCAGGAAGATGGAGCCAGGCTTTTGGCAGTGGTGTGTGGTGGAAGGATATCAGAGAGTCTCACACTGAATAGAAAGAGGTCTTTTCCCTATGAGAATGGCCAGGCAGTGGAGCAGATTGTCCAGCTACATTGTGCCTTACCTTTAGAGCTTTTCAAGACCCAAATGGGTCAAACTGAGTAGAGTTACAGGATCCCATAGCTGACCTTGTTTTGAGAAGGAAGTTTCAACAGAGGTCTCCTGGGGTCCCATTTAACCTGTTGACCCCATGAAATGGGCACATTGGTGCTGAAGATTCCATTTGTGTGAGCGATCTGGGAGAACAGACAGGTGGGAATCCATCATTCTCCACATTCAGCACACACAGCCACCAGTATGAGCCAGAGGTGCTTCCAGCACAAAGCTCAGACACCTCTGAAGGGGGATACTACATGGTGATACTCTGCCTTCTTTGAAAAGAAGCCAACTGATAATTTTGTCTGGCATCTGTATAAATGTCCATTAGCCAGCTCTTGACCCTCATCTTCAGTGGCAAGAAATGCATTTGAACTGTACACAGTTATGAATGCAAAGCTCAAATCTTCCTGGTGCCTGTCAGTCAGATGCATTTCTAGGAAATCGTGAAAGAAAGAGAAGTATAAATTTTGGGAAGATGTGGTTGGGAGGGCTGTGGTGTGACAGATTGCCTGGCTCACAAGGATGGGCTGCAGTGACAAAGGGGATCCCTGGCAAGGCATTGGCAAATTTCTGTGTCCATAACTCCCTCAGTTCTAAAATGAATTCTGGAAGGCTGATCATCATTTGTATTAGATCACTACTATGTAGGAACAGCAACAATCTGTGACAGCAGGGAGACAGAAGTTAATGATGAAAGCACTTAAAATAAACCCCAAAAACTACAGAAACCAACCAAAAAACCCCAACCAACCAACCAACCAACCAAAAAAACACCCCAAAAATCTATCCAAAAAAAGCAAAACTTCACTATTTCAGACCTGTTTATTTCTAGAAAAAATATCACCTCCACCTCTTTAAATGGCACTTTCAGTAGTTTAGACAACATTGCCATTTATGTAGAACTTGTCACAACTTTGCACAAATGATCAAAATTAGAAAAAAAAAAAAAAAAAAAAAAAAAAAAAAAAAAAAAAA
>VXAD01009320.1:461379-559921 GCA_013399195.1 Dicrurus megarhynchus
AAAAAAACAAACAAAAAAACCAAAGAACAAAAAGCAGATGAAAAAGCACTACCAGTGCTTAAAAGGAACAGGTGAAAACAAAATTCATTCCCAGTGCAATCCAAGCTCCTTTTTGGCAGATTTAAAGAATTTCATCCAATTTCCCCATTAATCAGCTGATAAAGCAGACCCACATTCTGACATGAAGCATAAGATAATGTCAACATTATTTGCAAACTGCTACCTTACAGTGACAGCCTAATGTTTATTACTGTCAAATTACTGTCATTTTATTAAAAGGACCAAAAGCTCTGGCTTTGCTAAGCACAACTCCCAGTCCCACCAGAGCAGTGGAGCTGCTCCCTCTTTCCCTGTGCTGTTCTTTGTGATGGAACACAGCATTTGAATCCGTCTGCACAGGCAGCTCTGTGAACGTGCTGGCTAATGAACAGGGCAGGGAATTTTACATTACAAGACATCTTTTAATCTGAATATCACTCTTTGGGTTTTGATAGTTTTTTGCCGGGGGGTTTTGACTGGTTTGTTGTTTGTTTTTTTGCCCCTGAAGCCTTCCTATGTATTATCCCAACAGTGTATTCTCCTAAAAGCCATTCTCCCTGTTTGTGTTGTTGGGGACAGATTCTACTTGCCTTCCTCATACTTTCTCTGCTGTGTCAGTTCTGGCACTTGTGAAGTGACATGATATGAAACTTTAGAAAAGATATCACTGTTCCACCTTCTAGGCTTGCATCGCCTAGTCAAACAGAATGTAATATTCTCATCACCTATGCTTTTCTACTGTGAAATAAAAATACTTGGTAGCAGGTCTGGGCTAATTCACTGCATAGGATTGCATGCAAACATCCTAATATTTATTTTGGCATTGTTAACAAGAGCTGGAAGCTGGAGACTACAAAATTCAACCTTAAAATCAGTGATGATTCCCTAGAAATAATATTATTAAGAGCTGGAACAAGAACAAGACTTACACAAGGAAAGGAAAGGCAGGCAATGTCTTCCTTGGCCTTTTAAACAAGGTTTCAGATCCTTTTATCCGTTTTTTGAGGGGAAAAGGACATTTGAGCCCATTCTGCTGAATGAATACAAGCACCAGCATCAGGACTGGGACTCCTTGTGCTGCACTCAATGCAATCATAGCACAGTAATTCAGCTAAGGCTATTTAAGCACAGATTTAGGTATTCTGTGCTCCACTTGGTGTTGCCCTTGCTTCCACTGTTTTTTTTGTTACAGTCGGTAATGAACAAAGTGCAATTACTGTTGGTGCAAATGGGAGTTAAAATGACCTTTTAAACTTTTATTAGAGAGGAAATAAATGTAGGATATGTCTCTCTGAACATAGGTGAACACACTGCAGAAATACACGTTCAGTAGCATGTCCCATAGCAGCATACTTAATACGAGAGGTGGGAAATAGGCTGGAAGTGCTGGGGAATAAAAGCAATTGGCTTTGGTTGTTACTGTTAAATTTTCCTAGCTGAAATACTCTCACCCCCAGTCAAGCTCAGTGTCCAAACCAGGCACCATCTCACTGAGATTTAGCAGCTGATTTCCAGATATGAAACTGAGGTTTGTGGAATCAACCATTGCGAACCAGAACCAAAAGAAACTTTGTTAGATGCCCACATGAGAAGCTCCTGCCTGCTTTCACCACTTCTTACAGCCTGTTCAGCTCTTTTGTCCAGGGAGGTTGTGGCTGCCCCATCCCTGGACGTGTCCAAGGCCAGGTTGGATGGGGCTTGGAGCAACCTGGTCTAGTGGAAGGAGTCTCTGCCCATGGCAGGGGTGTTGGAATGAGATGATCTTTAGGGTACCTTCCAATCCAAACCATTTTATGATTCTATGAACCAGAGACTCTCATACAAAACTTAATGATTTTTAATTAACCCAATTTAATTTATTTTTGCTTCATTTGGATTCTTTATCTGATGTCCACCATTTAGGGAAGCACTCCAACTCATCACCCCAGCGAGTGGTGGCCATGACTTGTCCCATTCATGACACACAACCCTTCTATCATGTCAAATTCTTATTCTACATTCTGGAAATTCTTTCAACCCTTTACTTTAAAAAAGGTAAAGTTGCTGAAATGAAGGTGGGCTATGGAGCTTGAGCAGCAGGAAAGTGAATTTCATATATGCACAGAGAACCTTTGTGTGAAGACTATTTTTGGGTGAGCTGTACACAGATCCTCAGGATCTGGGAAAACTAGCATGCCTGAATTTTGCAGGAGCCTCTTCTAAGCCTGGCTTGGCTGAAATACTGAAAACCAGAAACAGCTCATGACTAGACTTTTTCTGTGACAGGAAGGAGCTTGCACACCCCACATGGCTAATCTGAATGAGCTGCATCAGGGTCACTCCACGGTCCTCATTCTGTGTTATGTGAAATTGCCAAGATGATCCATCTTCCTTCTTGAAAAAAACTAGATACTTGGTGTATGGATGTGTTTTTTAACATCTTGTTTGCGTAACAGATTGTTTACTTATTATCGCATTTTACCAAAACACTTATGTCAGATCTTCTGGTATACATGGAGGAAGTCAGATGAAAAACTACAGTAGGAGTAAACACAAACTCAAATTAAATATAACTCATTCCAAGAACAGGCAGAAGGAGCACATCTGGTAGGATCTTAAGGCTATTTTTTTTTTTTTGCAATTTTCAAATACAAATGACCTCTAGTACACTGCTATTTAATTGCAAACATTTAGTCTGATTTAGTAAGCCTGAAAGTCTGTTTCTTCTAGAAGAGATCAGTAAAATATTTCTTCTGGGTAGGGGGAGGTGAAAAGAAGTAGTAATCTGCAAGGATATAATAATTTAAGGATGCAACCCTACCAACATCCAAAGAGCGGATCTTAAATCTGCAGATGTTTGAAAAAGATTTTAAAGTCAAATAAGGCAGAAGATTAGGAGCTCTTTACTCCCAGGGAATTTCACATGCTTGAAGAACAGCAATTGCTTTGTCTTCTGCTGAAATGCCTCTCTCTCTGGGGTAAAGAGAAGCAGCTGTGTAATAACACACAGCGGTGCCACACAGGAACTTGACGGGAAAGGAAAAATTGCACGTGAAAGCACAGAAGCACCAGGAACCTCGCTAGACAAACTGTGCAGTCATTACCCTTTCAGATTATCAGGACAGAGATGGAAATTAGGCTTCCTGTAGCACAGGGCCTTTAAACACTCCTCTGTGGCAAAGCCTGAAGTCTGATATCTTATTTGAAGCCTGGCAACCACCACCTCGCAGGGCCCTTTGCTCTGCTGCTGCTGCTGCTGAGAGTGCTGTTCTGGTGTCACAACAGCAGATACGAGTTCATTCTCGAGCAATCTCTGGTTACAGACGGAGTTTGCTGGTGCAAATAACTTTGGCTGCTTTCAAAAAGGGGGTGGGGGAAAAAAAAGGAAAAAGAAATAAAGAAAAAACCCAGAAAAAACACCCTGAAAACAGGAAAGGCAGCAATCCAAATATGAATCAAAAGCTGTACCACCTACTGAGTCAACGGGAAACTGAAATGAGATAATAAATATCTGGCTCTGGATGAATGTTAGCAGCTCATCAATATGGTTTATTTGCTTCTTGAAGGGGGAAGTGCAGGGTGAAAATTAACACAGTAGCTGGAAATCTGAGACAAATAACAAGCTTCACCAGAGGCTCAGGAGGTGGGGATGGATTTGCCCTTAAAGGAATTTTGCTACACCTAATTAAAGCACTGTTAAATGTAAAAGGCACCCAAAGAAGGAAAAATGAGGCACTTGTGGGGCTCACAAATTGCTGCTCTAACCAGGAGGAGAGCAGGTGATCTGTTAGAACCTTCCTTAGGTTTTAAATCATCAGAGGTGCCTGTGTTGCACAACTGGGTGCAGGAGTGTGGCACCCTGTCACTAACCTACAGGCCCGGTCAGAGAGTAAGAATCATCAAAACATAAAGGTTGGAAAAGACTTCCAAGGTCATTGAGTCCAACCATTAACCCAGCACTGCCAGGTCCAGCACTAAACCATGTCCCCAAATGCCACATCTACACCTGCTAAACACTTCCAGGGACAGTGATTCCACCACTCCCCTGGGCAGCCTGTTCTGATGCTTGACCACCGGTGAAGAAATTTCTCCTAATATCCAGTTAAGTTTTGAGTGAAGGATGGAGACACAGCTGAACAGATGCTGCCAAGTCCCACTGGGGGCCTGATCTATACCCACAAAACCCCACCATTTCCAGCAATTTGTGAGTCAGATCTGCTCCTCCCCTTCACTCATACGGACCCAGGGTCCATCAGCCCTAAGCACCGAGGCATTCACACCATCCACCTGGAGCTGTTCGTGGTAAGCAATGCTTATGTACCTCGATCAACACCGTGGTAGCAATTGCTGAGTGATCTCTCCCTATCCACATCTCCACCCACAAAGAAGCCTTTCAGTATGTTTTCTCCCCCTGCTCAGTTAAGAGGGGGACTGACGGTGCAGCTTGGTGGGCACCTGGTGGTCAGCCAAGGCCGACCCACCCCAGTCATCTGCCCATCTTTCACCTGACCCATGAGCTTAAGAGATACACTTTTATATATGTATATATACACACACAACCATAGCAGCCCTGATTTGCAAATATGGCCCTAATAACAAGATTTTGAACTCTATTTGCTTAAAGGCCAGTGGCTTGTACTCAGGTGAGTAGCTGTTCTAAATCAAAGTTGTAAACCTTTCAAGGCTTGCTCCATTCCAACCAAATATATTGTGCCCAGGGAATTAAAATTCTGATTGTTCTTTTGAAAGATACCAATAGATCATGAAGCATGTCTTAAACTATACTTTTTAAATTTTAGGCTTTTTAAATTTTAATGCCTCTTACATGGAACTAATGGGAAAAAGACATTCACAGATACATGGACTAATGCAGAGTTGTGTTCTGCTCACTAGACCTGAAATACTCAGAAGGTGCTGAGAAGAAAATAAATAATAAATTACAGTCTGCTAGATTTTCTGGTGCTTTAATACTGAGAAGCTCCTTGAAAAATAAATGCCTGCATATAATTGAAAATTTTGCCTGTTCTCTAGATGTACCTGTAGTAGCACAAAAGATCTGCAGGGATAATTAATCAGTAGCACTGCTCCTCAAGCACCATCTGATTAACAGCATTTCCACTCACACGGTCCTTCACTGGAATTAGCAGAACAGGGTTTCAGCAGTGAAGGACAATAACAGGGCTGGTGGTGGAGTAGCATAAGGAAGTCAACTCTTTCCTGCTGACTTACGCTGATCCCTGTGAACTTATTTCTAATCAGCTCACTTAAAGTCTGTGTTTGCACACTATAGAAGACAGGAGGGAGCACAGACTTCATATTTGGTGTGTTTATTCATGATTAAATTAATTCCATAACTCTACTACCAGCTGCAGTTATTTCAAAAGCCATTCACGTGAGCCAGTAAGGAGGTGTGAGATAACCTGAGGCAACCAAACGAGGCTTCTGGCCTAGGAGCAGAGTGCCTGATTTTTGGTTACCCTGTTTCCCAGGGTAACCAAATCATACCTGGCACACTGCTCCCCCCTCTCTTCAAAGGCTTTCTACCAGTGGCTCTAAAGGAGCCTAGAACAGCTACAGGCCAGCCTTAGGGTCCCATTTTTGGGTCCAACACACCTGAAACACATAAACCTCAACAGACACCGACGCTGTGCAGATGCTTCCAAACTACTGAATGAAACTTGTAAGGTCCTAAGGCCTGCTGGCTGAGGGGGAAATAAAGACGTGCAAACATCTTTCTTTTACCTTGATGGACTTGAGAAGAAAAAGTAACAGCAAGAAAGCATGCAGAGTATTTTTAACCTCCTTCTCATGCATTTCTTTTACAGAAGGGGAAGAAGGAAGAACCTGTATAGATTTAGGTTCCTCTCAAGTACCTTCATTTGGGTGTTGAGTAAATGCTGACTTGTGCACTGTCCTGAAAGAAAGTCATCCTTTAAAAATATACGTTTCTTGGAAAGAAATTTTGAAATAACTTATTTTTAAATTAAATAGTATCTCTGTTCCCAATACATGTTTTTCTGCAAACCCATGTTTTTCTGAGAAAATTTCAGCTTCCAAGAAATATTTCACCAATGCTGAACTTCAGGCTTGCTTTGGCTCTTTTTCTGTACAGTGCAAAATTATCTACCTGCATCACCACTCCCTTAACAGAACAGTGTTTGAAAGTTAGTGAATTCCTCAAGTGTTATGAGCCACAGAGGTATAAAATCTTAGATTTTCATTATCAGAAGTGCTGCATATTTTCTGTTTCCTAGTTAAAAGATAACCTGCACGTCTTCCAAAGGATAGATAATGTTATTTAAACAGCTCTGGATAACTGGATAAGTACACTGGAGGTTTTTGTTTTCCTTCTGTGTAACATCTAATGGTTATTAGTGGGCACTGGATACTAATATTTCAAACACTAGACTGAAAGAGGAAAACCTTTACTTCACTTTGTTCTAAGTAATGATGCTCAGAAATTCATCTCTAGGCTTTCCTTCAGAATTTAAAGCCTTCTCTTAAGCAGCAACTAACATTTACAGCATAACCATAAATTCATAGAATCATTGAATATCCAGAGTTGGAAGAGACTCACAAGGATCACCAAAGTCCAACTCTTGTCCCTGCACAGGATAGCCTCAAGAATAAAGACACATAGAATATCCTGAATTGGAAAGGAACTTCCCTCTTGTGCAAGCCCTCTCAACCAATATTCTACCTAATCCTGAGATTTCAGATGCTTACAAACAAAGAGCATGTGGCTGTGTTCAACAGAAGGCTCTGGAAACAAACACTGAGTGTGAAAACCTCCTGATCAATGCATATGCTAAGAAGGCTTTTAGAGAAATATTTGGAGCAGAAGCCATCAAAAAAGAGTCTGCCTTTCTTTGTTCCTTGCTGTTATTTTAAGGTCTCAGTAAAGGTGGTTTTGGAACAGAAATATGAGTGGGATTCATCATGCTTTACTTCAGACATCCAAGGTTTAAACATCCAAACAAGTTTAATCACCCACATGAGTGAAGGGGGCAGAGCCAGGCACTTTCAGAGGGCGAGTCAGTCCCCTGAGCTCAATGAACTTCTCTCCTAAAAAGTTGATTTATCCTTTGAGCTTGTTTCTCTTGGTCGATGATAAGGGAAGCCTGGGCAAACAGTCAGGAGTTTGTCATCTGGGTTGTACATACATAAGCCAGAACTAAAAATATGCAGCCTATTTCTTTAACAAAATTTAGAGCCTTCTGTTAATTTAAAAAGTAGATGGTGTTTTTCAAAAAGCCTTATTTGTGAGGAAGCCACAGCAATACCCAAAATTTCTAGGCGCAGCCTGCATGAGGAACAAGAGTTGTGTTGGTACTCTGGTAAATACCAACTCACCTCCATTTCAGTTTGCAGAGGCAGTAGGACGTGCAATACATAGATAACACACACAGAATTGGAGAATTCCTCCCTGATAATAAAAGGAATTTTGATCATCTTCACTCTCACATATTACTAGTTTGAAAATCAGTTAAAGAAAGTAACAGTGAGAATTATAATACAACAATCATTGATCCATGACTCTCAAGCTCAGACACAGTTATTAGATCATCCAATCTACCTGCTACATAGGAGAATCAAGAGAAGTCCATTCTTTTGCATGTAGCTTGCTGCTGTGGTTAATCATTCTCATTAGAGCCTAATTTCTCATTTAAGACTGCAGGGTTTTTACTCAGCATTAGTTCTTACTTTTTTTCACTACTAGATTAGAGTCATTTAGTACTTGTTATTTTCTCCCTGTGTGAGCAATTATAAACCATAATCAAGCTTTTTAAGTCTCTCACAGTAAGATATCATCTTCTGTCCTTTGAATTATTCTTCTGAAGGGCCCTTACCAAAACCGTTAAATTATGTACACATGCATATAAATATTATTCAGTACACAAAGTGACCTTTCAAGGGAATATTGATTGTGGCATTTACAAAAGTTATATGCCTATATCTTTGAAGTATATCACCAAAAATTAGTGCTGCTGTTCCTACTATGTGAGGAATTTCAATACCAGACCAGTTATATACACAGGTAAAAAAAAAATAAAAATCAGTTACCAGAGACTATAACTGGGACCTGTGTTTATCCTGCCCCTCTGGACTAGGATACATCACTTCAACTTCCTAACATCTAATACATCTAAACTGAGAGTGAACTCCAGGGAGAAATAGCTGGAATACTCTAGACAAAAAACAAACAAACAAACAAACAAACAAACAAACCAATTTAAAGATTAGCATGGCTCTGTAAGCTAGCTTAGGGAAGATATGCTCTGGAACATGGAGGTTTTCCTCTTTTATTCCAGAATTTGAAATCCAAAATTACTTTTAGAATTTAGCCTGCTTTTTAACCACCACTCCTCAGTCTCCTGTTGTGTAATATGCTTATATTATTTTTTACATTTTCATTTCCTCAAGCCTGCAATTAGTGTAATAAGGTAAATGCATTTCACGGTCACCACCATCAAACACACCACAAAACTCTACCCCAATCCCTTATGCATTCATCCTGCACATCTCTCAGGAGAACTGCCTGAGGATTATCTCCACTTTCTTGACTTATTAATTCTGTCAGTCTTACAGGGACCCTATTTCTGATGTAAAAAAGAAAAAACCAAAATCTTAAAGTAATAACAAAAAAAACCACACACACTTTTCTTATTAGTAAGCTGGATGAGAAAATCATCACTGGAATATTTTAAATATCTAAGGGAATTTTCTATTCAAGCCATTTGAAGTTAGAGCCTCAAGTGCTGTAAAAAAGTGAAACTGTGCATGGTATATGCTCTAATTCTGAATTTTGAAAGCAGGTTTGTGCAGTCTTTGTTAGTTGCTTATAATTGAGATTGGCTCAGTTGGTCAGAGCATGGTGCTGGTAACACCAAGGTTGTGGGTTCAATCCTTGTATGGGCCACTGGAGTTGATGATTCTTGTGGATCCCTTCCAACTCAGAATATTCTGTGAATCTCTAAACTTCTACTAAACAGATTAAGGTAAATTTTCACATGTGGGTAATTCTGATAATCACCATTAATCAGATGATTTCCAATATGCATGCAGGCAGAAGCCTATATGGTATTCTCATTTGATTTCAAACTGTAATTACCCATCCTGGAAGGTCTATCAAACTTTCTAAATATTTATATTGTAATATAAACATTGCACAATGATTTAGCAAAAGCCCTAAGTCCATGAATGCAGGTTTAGCAGTGTAATCCTGTAGCAATCTCACTGTCTGAAGCAAGAGCATCTTCATCCATGGATTTTTGAACCGGTAATTGCACTATCAGAAGAATTAACTTAAGGACAAATGTGATTTCCTTCTTTTTTTTAAAATATCCTAATAAGAGATAATTCTGAGATAGAGTCTACATATTTTCTTTCAGTAAGAAAGACAAAAAACAGCTACCTCCACACTAAGAAACTTAAACTCTTAAGAGAAGAAGGAAAAAAAAAAACCAGGGCAAGTATTCAAATGACTAAAAAGTGTTTCATTCTCCTGAGATGTTTAGGACATCAGGGTCTTTCATAACCAGATCAACAGCAAGAGCACAAGTTACCACTGACTCTTTTGCCACAGAAGACAAAAAACTTGAGTTCCTGGGTTACCTGTTGAGTAAGGATTTGGAGCAGTTCACTGCATTTTGGTTGAGAGAGACAAAAAAAATCACTCTGTGAAGGTCAGAAAAAACCCCACAACTTCCCATTATCTTCACAAAGGGGCCAGAATTTCACTTCAGGTGAAAACTCTTTTTTTATTCTAAATTTCAGTAATAACATAAAGATTAAACCATTTATGCTATTTCATACCAAATGGTTCTAAGCATAAAGAACGGGTTTAGTATTTAGCTTTGCAAAAGCAGAAACTATACTCCAAGGACTGATTTATATTTGATTTTTCTCTGGGTAACAAGAACAGCATCTTGTTTAGTCAGGAATTCTGGCTCAGTGGCTATCTTGAAAGAGCATGAGTTATTCTGGTTACCAGATATATAGATTCCTGAGAAATTCTGCCATAAGCCTTTATTAAATATAAATTAATTTCATATTTTTCAAGTATAGCTTTGATGAAAAAGTGAAAGTTTCCATTAAGCCTATTTCCTAATTTGCTATTTTTAGGAGTGTCGACATCTCACACTTTTTTAATACTTTCCCAATGATGGGAAAAAAAGACCTAAAAAAGAACTATGCAGCAAAGCAGCTTTATTTCGGCCCTTGGCTACAGCTTAAAGGTCTTTAAAATCCAGGTTTGCCAGAGATGTTCTCTTGACTTGCAATCGTGTAGAAAGCCTGCCTGAAGACAAGGGTCAATGCACAATGAAGCATCTGAGACTGCACAAACATTTATCTTCACAATATCTGCTTTAATACTAAATACTTCCAATAATTTCCTTTACCAAAGGGGTTTTTCTCCCCATTAAACAAATGCAGCTGTCTTGGAAAAAAACTGCTGAGCTTGTGAAAGTAATTCTCAGCCCTTTCATCCAATTAGTCTTTTTCATAAAGTTAAAAAGTCAAAGATATTTGGATTCTTGGTGTGCATTTACTACAGCTGACAACAGTACTGGTGTTCTTGGACACTGGTAACCTGGAAATTCTACTACAGCTTTGGCCTTCTAGCACACATTTGTGAATGTACTACAAAAATCCAATTATAATAGCTAAAATAGTTTTAAAAAGATTGCAAAATTCTGTGTGGGGAAATTGGAGCAGACCCACTCAAGAACAGATTTGATTTTATTTATCCCAAATTTTTATATATACATTTTAACTTTGAATTTTGATCCTTAAATTTTCAGTTCCTTTGTTACCAGAAGGATGAAGTTCCAACATGAGATATATGTTCTGCAACATCATTTAGAAAGATATCTGACCTCAAAGTATGTTCTAATTCATAGCCATGGAACATCTTTTCATACATTTATTATGGAGTAGCTCAAGATGGGGACACCCCCAAAAGAGCAGACACAACTGGAAAGGCTGTGATGCAGACTGGACAACTCATTTGAATCAGCAGGCTCACGTCCTTGCTCAAAACCTCTGAAGTAAATTGATGTCACCTAGAACTGGCACCTGGGAACAGAGCATCAGGACTGTCTCCCACAGCCTAACACCACTGAGGCAGCACAGCCCGGTACACATGGGTGCTCTTGAAGTGACAAATGAGACCAGAATTTCACTCAAAACACAATCATATGAACTTAGGTGTTTACCTAGTCATGACAAAACCCAGCAGAAACAGAGACACAGAGTCAGAGAATGGTTTGGGTTGGAAGGGCCTGAAGTCCAGGCTGCAAAGGCCAGAGACAGCCAGTCCTTAAGTTTTCAGTGAAACAAAGCAAAGTGCTTGTAACCCCAACAGCTGGATGGCCACAGTCAGCCCACTTTGACCAGACCCCAGCAGTTCCTGTTAGGCCACTGAGCAATCAGACAAGACCCCAGGAAAATCACATGTTCTAGATAGATTTGATAGTCACATAATAAGTCCTACCAGCAAAATATTTTAGTATTGCCATTAAGCAGCCCTGTTGTTCATAACTCCAGAGTGGAAGGTGATACTTTACTCCTTGAGCAGTTCATAGCACTCCTCAAATGAGCTTGTGTTGGTAATCCTGGTGTCCAAATTACAGAAAGTGAAATTGCATTCTGCTTATCTGAATTCCCCACACAGTATCTATATACAGTTTTTATACTTGGCCTGCATTTAGGACGTCAGGTTCTGTTCCACACCAGAGGCTCCTGCCAGTCAGTCTGAAGGAATCATTATTATACATCTCTTGCGCTTATCCAAAGGGGTTTTTTTTCTTGATTTTGCTTTCACTTATTTAAATAATTACTATTGCTGGCCGTAGAAAACATTTTAGAAATGCAGTTTTAGCACAGTGAGAGATGAAGGCAGGGAAAACCTCTCCAGATTGTGAGATTAACTGAGAAAATCACCTTAAATATTCAGAGGTTAAAAATACAGACTTTTTCATGGTTACTTGTTTAAATCTATTAAAAACTGTCTCACTCAAGATAATTTGATCAGTGCCACAGTTAATAGGAAATCTTATTTTTATCCACATCCCCACAACTTCAAAGCTATTTTTCAGTAGTCAGTATATGGAATTAGAAGTTATGAAAATCTGTTGAAGAGGCAGCATTTTGGTGTGCAACTATCAACTGGTATTGTTTATGTTCAAAATAGCAGCAACACAGAACCAAATTATGCTTTTGTTGGCAATAAATTGAGATTCAGTGAAGAAAAATGCATCTGATGGAACCATAACTGAGGAATGGGACACACATGCTTTGCAAGCACTATTTATGAAAAAGAACACAAGAAAATAAATTATCAGAACTTTATTTCTGTTACAAATTGTCACAATCACAATTAATATAAAACAGAAAGCACTGAGGAAACATGACTGTTGGATACAAGATTTATCAAGATGTAAAAGCCTCATCCAAGACTCTACTACTAGAAAACCTGTGTGTATTAGAGAAAAGATTTCTATGCATCAAACACCAAGTGAAAGAGAATAAGCAGCATAGTATAATTGACAGGGATTAAACACCTTCTTGTTATACAAGTTTTTGAAGGAAATGGGAAGTTGGAGCATTATTTCTACCCAAGAGTCTTGTTTTGAGTAGACTTGTTTACAATTAGCTATTGAAAAAAGCTTCAGCAGAAAACACCAATCTTCATTTTAACTTATCCATGTTGTTCATACATTAGACAAGCTATCTCCAAAAGCATTTAAGTTCTAGTCATGAGACTTCACACACTCTCTTACACTTGCTGCATAAGGCTAAAAAGAGTCACTAAAGAACGGGAGGTTGCATTATTGCTTTGTAACAGAAACTTAGATGGAAATTCTTTATTGAGCTCCAAATAAAACATTGTTGCATCACTATACAATTAAGAGTTTCAATATACAATTATTTTAAAAAGTGTATGCTGTTATACACTTTAAGGCTTTCATACAAGAAATGCTGAGCAAGATTTTCATACTCCGTCTCGTCAGTGTCTGAGCACACGGGTAAGTACAATGCTCTAAGCAGTCCGTAATTAACATGGCAGAAGTTCCTGAAAAAGAGCAAAATATACTTTATTTGTATGTATCTTGAGACTAGAGATCACGAATTCTCTGAAGCCTGTCAGACTGTAGGTAGGGGAATCAGACAATTACATACATAAAAAATGTATGTAGATCTAGGCAAGCATTGCAGAAACTGCTATCATTGAAATTCAGTGAAAATGTTATAGGAAGATTCAATAAAGGCAAATTGTTGAGATGAGTAATTATGACCATTAAAATTACTTGTTTGACCAGTAACGAACAGTAACAGACCAGTGTCAGAGTACAAAACTCTACTAGAATGGAAAAACACTTCTAAGTTGTTTGTCATAATGGAAGAAAGGCTGCCTTCTACATTGGTTTTCCTTCATGTAGAGATCTTTTTAGATTATTCTTCCTTCTGCTCAAAATCTAATGGATTTAATTTAAGAGATTACTCCACAGAAAAAAAAAAATACCCACAAGAGAAATGCAATAGCAGAAAAATGCTAGTGCATGTTATTTTAGGAAATGTCAAGAGAAGTTCTGCACTGCAAGACTATAGTTTTGAAGATTATCCAATACCAGTTGTTCGATTGGATGTTGTTTATTGTGCAGACATAGGAATAAGAATTGATACAGAATTTTTTAAGAGGCATGGAAACATATTTTCTTAGGAGAAATAAGATGTATCTATGTGGAGCATTGGAATAAGGAAGACTTAATTCATATGGTAATCATTCAATGGTGTACTTAAAGACCCTCTGTTATGAGGGAGACACATTTTTCCACCCCAAAGGGAACGTAAAACAATTTAAGGTTCTCTAGGACTTCAGGGCAGCGTAGCAGAGAAGTGGCACAAATCACACATGCTGATCACACATTCATCCTCCACACTGGAGGCACTAAGAAAATATGGTGTCAAATAAAAGAGAGTTGGATAAACATTACAGAACACTGAATCCACTTCTGATTCACTTATTTATCTACTAACCACCCTTGCTCCTAGATATTTTAGTTTCAACCCTTCAAGTTTCATTCTATTTAATATAATACATGATGTTTGCAGATGAACACTTCCTATGTAGTTCATCATATTATGTGATTCAAGATGTGAACAGGAGGAGAGATTTGGCCAATTGTTATAACTATTTTTAAAAGATACTTATATATTCAGTTTTGCCATAGCAATTCTAGCAGCTGGTATTGAATCTTTGCCCTCTGAGCCCCAAAGGGGAGAAATCTTCTCTTCAAGCTCTCCTACTCTTAAATAGTCCTTTGATTTAAGCCCTTAAAATGCTCAAAACTGTTCTAAAGCCATTTTGTATGTACAAAAGGTTCCTTTAGCCTGTGACAGCAGCCTCTTAAATTTACTGCAGTACACAGAGGCAGTGCAACTTATGCAGTATTTCACAATATAGAGCTCTATTTATCTGAGCCTTGTCAACTAAAGGCACTGAGATCATGAGGTTAGCAGGAAGAATTACCATTCCAAGTAGAAAAAAAATCTGTTTTATTTAAAATATACACCATCTGAGCATAAACACAGTTAAATTATTTCTTGTTTTATATATTGAATTGACCAGAAACAGTAAAGCCAGCTTTCTTCAGCTAATGCTTCTTAATGGATTTGTTCTCCTTCAATTAATGCCAGAAATCAGCCTGCTACTTGTGCAAAAATGCTTGACTTCGAAAATCAGTCTACAAAACATATTTTTCAAATTTAGACATTTTTGTTGACCAGATTAGAGTTTTAAATTCCCATTTGAAAACTACAAGCATCAAGTTACATTCAGTTTCTTCAGCTACCTCTGTCCAATCAAATACCTAATGGGTTGAGATACTGTCAAAGCTATGCACACCTTTCAATAAACTGCCAGGGAAGTGTCCACACACTGTGACAGCTTAAGGTCCTGATTAATGATAGTTCAAAACTATTACTTTTCTTACCAGAATTGAACACAGACAGCGATACCTAAATTAAAGCCTTGTGTAGAATTAAGGACCTGATCAAAAGTTCCATTATTTATCTAATAATTTCACAGATGAGTAAACATACTTACCAAAGCATCAGAAGATTAGGGTTTTTGTTCTCTTGGCTGTCCAAGGAGGTGAGTTTCCTGACAAGAGAGAAAAAAAAGAAAGATGTTTTCACTAAATTTCAATGAATTTAAAATAAAAACTAAAGAAAACAACATAAATCAAACTATAATTAATAGAAACAATGCTTTAAAAAAAAAGCTTTAGATAACATTTGCAATGTTTAAGTTACTAGAATTTATGGAAAAATAATATATTACAAACTATTGGTTATGAGGTTTTACAGTTGTTTAATAGGGAATAGTTTGTCCAAATTTAACTAGCTAAGCTAAGGCTTTTTAGATGACTAATACAAATTAAACCTTTTAAAATGAGAATTTAGGTGTCCTCACAAGTCTTTCCTACATTCTAAAATGAAACTTTCTAAGTTGTAGCCTCCCTGATTTTATTGGTTATATTAAGATAACTTAAGTGAGATTAAAATCTTATTTGATTTATTTACCTTTGCAAATGAAGACCGTTTTAAGGGTTACACATCCTCTGCCTCTGACGAAAGCGACCTCAATTAGTCAAGTCAGAAAGTCTTTAAAAGCTTTGTGTTTATTGCTTCCAGCACGGAGCGAGGTGGTCATTAACGTACCAAAATTCTCATAAAAATTCCAAAGTTGCACTAGTGAAAAAATGCTCAACAAGGTGAAAACTAGTCACATCTTTTTCCAGAAAATTCATTAGCTATTTTAAACCATTTTTTAACAAAAAGTATTTTGATTTAATGTGGCACTCAAGCAGATCCATACCATTTGGATATTTTAAACAGCATTTATATCTACTGTGAGTATATAGAGAGATACATTTAGGTTTAAACCATTTTGTTTTAAAAGAAGTTGCACAATGTTTAATATGAGCCTTTTATGCTGATCACTGTTAAACATTTCTCCCTGTTTACTACTATTTATGAAGTTTTATTATAAGATAAAGCATAAAATTAATCTCACACACACTGATTTTCTTTCAAAAGTTTATTTAGTATCAAGCAAGGGTAAAACTTTGCTTAACACTACAGAACATTTCAAGACTTGAGTTACAAAATACCACATTATTCGCATTTGTAGTTTGCTTCCCTTTTTACGCATGTTTGCAAAGAGAAAATCTAGCAAATGGCTGAAAATAAAAGCTAAAAACTAAATTGTTGAAAACCTTTAAAATAAAAGGTTACGCTTATGTTAAAAAGAATGGACTAATGTATTTAGTAAACCTATTTTTTGTTTAACACTAGTTAATCAAGGGTTATTTTTTGATCACCTATTTTTTCAAACACAGTTTGGAAATAACAAAGTTCCTTGTTTTACATATCTTTCTGTCCAGGTTGTTCTTTCAACAAAATGTTTAAAGTTCAGTCCATCCATTCAGATTTTTTATGCACTTTGAGTTAATAAAAAGGGATTGTTCATAGAAAAAATTACTTTGAACAGTATACAGGACTGGTGGAGATTGGATATTTCACAACATCAGACAGTACAATCAGTATCTTGCATATGGCTGGTCTCTGTAGACTCCTTTTGTTGTCCTTGCAGAAGGTGTCTTGTGTCGTGAGTTGGTCCATTCTTCTTGCCCTACAAGAAAAGAAAATATGGTCAGAGCCCTTCCAACATTCTCAGATGTTGAACTTAATTTTTCTTATCTGTGAATCAAACAGACACATTCTGTTTACCAAAACCAAGGTTTACAAAGTGAAGTCTTAACACTTGAAACAAAAAATCTGGGTACAACACATCTATCTGAGCTGTCCCACAGTGATTTCTCAGCACATAAGAGCAGGGAGTGTGACAGGCTAATGGCAAAAATATTTAGGGCAGTGGAAATTCAGCTGGACTTGCTTGTTGCAAATGCCCAGAAATGTCAGCTCCAGTAGCAGACACACCAATAATTGCAATGGGATGAATTGAATGGAGGGTATGAATTATGTATAAGGAAATAAAATGCCCTCAGAAATAAGTTTCTCTGCATCAGTACCAATTTAGGCCTAATTCAAACATGCAAACCAAGCCTCAAGTATCACTACAAACACCTGTGGCTTTTAACATTCTAGGGCAAATATTCCATTTCTCTGGAGGTAAACATACACCTCTTCTGAAATGCAATAAATAGGAGGGCAGATTAAAAAAAAAAAAATTAAAAGGATAAGGGACATTGGTTGTTTGAATTTTGGCTGTAAAATAAGTTTGTAAAGAAAGCTTGTGCTACATGTAACGATTCATAATCCTAGAACCTTCTAATGGTAATAAATACTTTACAAAAGTAGCAAAAATTATTATTTTAAATGAGAGTCAGACCTACTATGCCAGGCAGTTGCAAAAGGGAACATACAGGATTAAACGCAGGGTGTAATGCAACAGTACTTGGGTACACTCTAATGAAGTAAAAAAATCAGAGAACTATGTCACATCTGTGAAAACAAAACTTTAAAAAGCAGCACCAAAAAAAAAACCCCAAAAAGCAAAAAGACCTTAAAACAGTGCATGTGTTTCCATAGCTATTTTTGCAGAACTGCCCTGCCCTAAACAGACAGGTGCCCCAGTGAACCCAAGGCAATCCAGAAACTAAAGGTGGAATCCAAATCTATGGCAGAATAAAATGTAGACATCACTTTGTCTTTCTAGACCATTAAAAAAAAATAAAACAAACTCAAAGAACCCCTGCACTTTGAATGCTGAGGTAACTTGCTCTGACATGAGATATCTTCAATTAGATGACAAGAATCCCATATGTCAAGTGTTCAGTTTCACAATCCCTTCACAGAAGCCTCATACTAACAACTTTTTAATAATGTAGGTGGTAGGTGGCTGCCTGCAGAGTCCAGGCTATAAATCATACCCAGGTGGTCAGGACATTTGCCTACGAGGTAAAAGGAACAAGTTCAATTCCGTGTAAGGTTGAAAGAATTAAACTTGCACTGCAGGCAAGTTCCACGGGTATATGGTAACAACCTCTTGTGCTTCTTCATCACACAGAAAGCAGGACTTAGATTAAAAAAAGACCCTGAGCCTAACAGTATGGGCAGCTGACTGAGGGGTAGGAATTAAAAATGTCCAAGCTCTTACACTGCTGCAAGAACTGTTTAAATGAAAAGAGCAGTCTTGATTACAGTTTCTGGGCAATGCTTCCCCTTTTTCAAGCAGCTGATCAAATCAGCAAGGTAAAGAGTCACCTTACTGTTTCTCAGTTTTCATTTGGTGCTGTTTGGGGCTCCAAATCCTAAAATCACTGATATTCTTCCTACATCCTCTGGAATGTCACCTGAGTTTCTCAGAGGAAAAGTTCAGATACCTCCTGGGAATCTGAATTTCCTCCTGGCCATCACTAGACAACTACCTGCTCACTAGGCAGTCTTACTTAGTTTGAGGCACCTAATGTTCTTTACATACAGTGAAGATGGTTATTAATCTCTAACTTTGCTTTTAAGGGATATACTTAAGAAATAAGGTGTATAACTGTTTATACGTGCAAAAACTACAGTGGCTGCAACCCATAATCATTCTTCTAGGTATTTATAGTCTTTCTCTCAACCTGAATAAATACATCACTTAATATTCTGAGTGGCTGTGCTTTGATAAATAGAAAACCAATTTTAAATGCAAAAGCAATGAAAAATCCATATTTTCAACCTTAAATACTGCAATCAATATCTCTCCCCATCAATCCATCTACATTAAGCAGTTTCATACACTTTTTCCCCCATCAATTTTGCATTAATGAAATAGTCTTAGAAATATCAGGTTTATAATGGCAAACAGTTTATTTTAATGCTGAAATAAAGATTTAAGCTATATATCTATCAACAGCAACTGGAAGTGTTGGGGGACAGAGGAATTTCAAGTGACCTCTGCTTTTGATGAACTGACTCTCCCCTTAAGCAAAATAATCAGTTTAAGCAGATACATTGGGCAAACTACAGCATTAGGTGCATTTATCACAATTTAGTTAAGGTCATTTTAGTTTTCAGCAGGAAGCACTTCCAACTGGAGCTGAAGAAACAGACCTTGGAGAATTTTAAGTAGAGCTCTAAAATCACTGAAGCATTCATTACTCAGAATCACAACTTTTACACAGCTTACTAACGAACCTCAAATGTTTGAGATTTGAGAGACCTAGATTGTATTTCTCTGATTTCTAGCCAGAGACTTAACATTTATCCCTTAAGCAAAGGTGCCTTTTAATATGTTTTATGCTTCTAACCCTTAACAGATTTCTTTAATTAAACCTGTCACTACCACAGTTCTATATAAAAAAAAAAAAAGTGATCTTTACCACTGGCATATGTTTTTTGCTTCATTACGCACTGTTTTGTCTCTATACAGAGTAACCCACTGCCCTCATGTCTATTAGCTACCTAAAGTACTTCCCTAACCTTTACATAATGACTCCCTGCTTGATTTCCCAAGACTGATGCAAGAAAATGAACTAATACAAAACGACCACACAAAGCTAAAACACACTCAATTGGGCCCTAATTCAGCTGGGAGCTTCAGCATATTCTTACCTTGTACCAAGTCTCAATGCCAGCTGTGCCACACCAGAAGCATTTGCTTTTGGCGGCCAAAAGTTCCTGGAAAAAGGTCACATGCCCCCATTTTTTTCCTTTAATCTCATTGAATGTGACATGAAAAGGCTGCGTGCATCATGATTTAAGTTTTATTTTCTCTACTTCTTTGGTTTTAGTCTCCCATGACTGCGTTAGCTAACAGACCACAGAGGGCATTTTTCTCAATAAGCACAAGAGGAGCTCCATGACAGCTCAGGAATCCCTGAGCAGCCGTTACCCGCCACAGGACTGAGCCTTGCCTCATGGAAATTATCCTTTCATTAGTTTTTTTTTTTTTTTTTTTTCCCAAGAGTCTGCTGCTGCAATCATTGAGCTGATAAAGCCACTCACCATAGGAGTCATAGGTGTCTTCACTCAGTCCGTGGCCATAGTCGTAGTAATCTGCTCCACTGCAGGGCAGGAGGGGCGTGGAGAACAAGAAATAAACGGTTATGAGAAGAAATACTTATTACTCATTCTACCGTTGAAAAGAAAGCTTAAAGGATTTAGGACCTGCCCTAAGAAAGGTGAGTATCCATGTGACAGTGACAACTGAGGTCCTGTTTGTTTATTAATTAGAAACTATACTTAATTCCATTTAGGATTTTTTTTTCATCACTCAGCTACTCATCCATGTTGTAAATGCAGATGTGGGAATTCTTCATTTAAAATTATAGTTGGGAAGGTTAAAGATCTTACAAGTGTTAATGAAAAAACTGGAGATGTAGGGACTGAACCAATTCATTTGTCTTATAAACTCTTTTTCATTACCTACTGCTGCCTAGTATTTTGCCTCTGTATCTTCAAATTCACTGATAAGATTGCAATAAAGGGCAAACAAATTGCTGATGGGAGGGTTATACAGCTGCTGCATGTGTACAAGTTCCAGTGTCTTCAAAACAAGACAGAAGAACACAAATATAAATGCCATCATTTTAACAGGAAGATAAGAAGTAACAATAGGAACTATATTAAAAGCTGAAATCTGTAGTTGTTAGGATTCAAAAGTGTGTGGGAATACCATAACCATGGCCTAACCCAGTCTTCCATTTCATAATGGTATTTATATTTGGTATATAATGGTATATATATTTGGTATCTTACTGGTATTAAGACCCTGAAATGGAAACTGAAGAACAATCCTTAGTACACACTATTCCATTTTGCTTCCAGATTTCATTTAAGTCTAGCTATGTGTAGTCTTTTACACAGTTTGTAGGACATGAAAAGCAAGTGCTTAAATAATTTTTTCCTTTTTCTTTCTAACCACAGCCAGACTCAGGGCTGACAATATTTGGAAAATACTCCACAAACTGATGCTACCAAGTCATTACCTTCTGAGTGAGAAGGAAATCACTAATATATGATCACTAGCAAGTAATTACTGATATTGACAAAATATTCCTAACATTTGATTGCTAACAAAATAAACACCAGAGAGAAAATAAACAATTTATAGCCTTAACATGAATTAGCAGGTAAAGCATTTATATAAAACAAACAACACATCACAATTACTTCCGAACTGACAAAAGAATTTGTTGTGCTTGGGTTGTTTGTGTTTTAGTTTGGGTTTCTTTCTTTTTTTTTTTTTTTTTTCTGAACGAAAAATTTTGAAATCCCACAAATTATAACCAGGCCAGAAAAAAATACAGTTTTGGTGTGTGCAAATGCATATCTAAAAAGTCTGGGTGAATATTTTTAATTGCTGGTATAATGCTTCCTAAACAAAAACTTAAACAGAATGCACTGTGAAGACCCACGAAAAAGTATCTCTACAAAATCTGTTCTCTACGGTTTCTTATGTGATGAGGACCCCAGAATAAGGGTAAAGTTTGAATAAGAAATATTTTTTCTTGGCAGCAGCCAGCAATAAAAGTCTTTATTCTGACAATGAACTGAAAACTGACATTCACTATCCTTCCACACAGCATTTATTTATTTTAAGGCTGTCATCGAGTTTAGAAGCCTAAAGCAGCTGAGCCCCATCCCTGTATCTGTCAATCCTGTCAGAATGACTTTGCGGGGTCTCATTTCATAGATCTAGTATATCTATTAAACAAAAAATGGCTGATTTTATAGCACATATACTGCAAAACAAACATCAGAAAGGAAGGAACCTTTCACTTACACTGAAAGTATATCACAACTCATCTTTATTAACAGACAAACCCTTCAGAATCAATAATCTATCTGAAAAGTACGAGTATAATGGGAAGTAACCGTGCCCAGTGCAATTCAGTACTCCCTGCTCTACTTCATTCATGTTCCATGAACAGTGCCACCGTTCTCCAGTCAACTCTGTGTTGAACAAACTCAAAGCTTCAGATGAGAAAACCTAAAGACCCAAAGAAAAGGGGACATACAGATGGTTGTAAGGAGTTCTGGGTGAAAAAAAAAACATTTAAAAGATAACTTTTTGTTTAATTTGTTACAGAGTCTGCATTTTCCATGGCGTTCACAATCAAGACCGATGGTAATGGGTTTTCTGAGGTTTTTTCGAATTACAGAAAAATCTAGTACTGTATATGAACTTACAGCTTACAGAATTGTATTTTGTTTCAAAGCAATTGCCTGCAAAAAGGAAACCTAGTCAGAGCAGCCTGCAGCAATACCAAACTTCTAAACTGTACATTTTAACTCATCAACTGAGATAACTGAGATAGTTGAGGTCAATTCTGCTGTGAGGACTTAAGTAGCTATATTAAATAATTCTTCCTCTGGACAGAAGATATGATATACATTTTTGCTTTAAAATCATCCTTTACATTTAGACTCTTTATATATATATATATGTGTATTCTCTGACATCTTAGCATTCTGACTGAAGGCTATTAAACTTTTTATTTCCCTTAATGGATTTATTCTGCAAGGAAAGGCCTTTTCACAGAATCACAGAAAGACCTGGGTTGGAAGGGACCTTAAACATCACCTAATTCCATGGGCAGGGACACCTTCCCTAGACCAGGTAGCTCAGGTTGCTCCTCTTCCTTTCGTCTCATAGAAAGGGGAAAAAAAAAAAATCTGCAAACCCAGTTCATCTTCTTTGTTACCTCATGTGACTCCCTCCTTTTACAAAAAAAGGAGAAAATTTGACATGGATTCTTTCCTTTTTAACCCAGCAAGACTAAAACATGGACTCTGAGTTCTTTTGTTTCCAGATGTGAATTGTGAAACCACTTTCTTTATTCTTCCTCATTTCCTATGCATCTTCTTTTTAAATAAATAATTGGATTACATGCTATAGCCGGCTGAGTTTTCAAGCATCTTCGTAACCATCAAGTAAATGGTACAAGTGCATTAACACTGGAGTATCAGCTGTGATTCAGATCTTTTGTACACACAGACACTTTGCTTATATCCCTCTCTTTTTAACTTCTTTTGCATTCCCATTCCAGAGTAATGGCTTTGGGCTGACAAGAGAGAAGACAGAGATGGCAAAGAAAAAATGCTTTGATTTTCCATGTCAGCATAAAAACTTGGAACCACTTAATACTATGGAAGGATTAGAAAACAACAATAAATTTAAGTATGTTGTTTCTAATTGCTGAGGGCTGGGCAGTAATCCTACAGTGTTCAGAGGAAGTGTGAAGTGAGGCTTAAATAGTTTAAATAAGGCTGGGGGAAGTGCCTGTTTTCTGCGTTAAGAGAAGAAGCTTCAGACAGAAAGGAGCAAGCTCGGATTTTAGCGCATCATCACTGATGAAGTAGAAATGCTTCTCTAAGGCTTTATTTAGTAAACTAGAGGACTGGGAAGCTGCCTGCCATTCCTCTAGAATCACTACAAGAAGTATCTTAAAATACTTTAATTTAGAGGTATTCAACGTAAGCCTTCAAAGGCCCTAAGAAAAACGACCTCAATTTCTCAGGCTTTTCTACTAAGCTGATTTGTTTCTGCAAATATCTTGATGAACCATAATAGAAAGAATGTTTATGAAAAAACCCAAATAGGAGTAACTGCTCTTGACATGATGGTGAAGTCTTAAGGAACTTTACCTTTTATACTGTATTAGGTTATTCTGCCTCGAGATACTGGAATATTCTCTTGGGAAAGGTATCAACAGAATGGTACTTTTAACCCAACTCTAATGGGTCCCTCACTACAAGACAGACATTGAGGTGCTGGAGTCTGTCCAGAGAAGGACAGCAGAGCTGGGAAGGGTCTGGAAAGTTAGTCCTGTGAGGAGCAGGTGAAGGAACTGGGGGTGTTTACCTATAACCCTGGAGAAAAGGAGGCTCAGGGGAAACCTTATTGTCCCCTACAACTCCCTGAAAGGAGGTTGTTTCCTTTCTTGGGGGTGTCGGTCTCTTCTCTCATGCAACTAGAGACAGGATGAGAGGAAATGGCTTCAACCTGTACCAGGGGAGATTCAGGTTGGACATCAGGAAGAATTTCTTCACTGAAAGGGTGGTCAGGCATGGAATGAACTGCTGAGGGAGGTGGTGGAGTCACCATCCCTGGAAGTTTTCAAGAAATGTCTGGGTGTGGCACTGAGTGCTGTGGTTTAGTTGATGTGGTGGTGCTTGGCCAAAGGTTGTACTCATCTTGGAGGTCTTTTCCAACCTTAATGATTCTGTCACTCCATATCAGAAGAGGTCACCAGGCTATTTTGGGACAATCCTAAAACAGGCAGATCAACCACATAGTCCGAGTGTACTTCCAAAAATGCACAAAGGTAGTAAAAATATATTGCAATTAATTCATGTGATTGCCACAGCTCTTTAGATTTGATACAGGCATCTTTTAAAATGGTCATTAAGACATTTCTGTGCTTGAAACAGGAGCAGTGTGGCAGGGAGCCTGGTTGCTCAGGGAAGATTGAAAGGTCTCTGACTGAAAGCTTCTATTTTACTGGAAAACCCCAACTTAAGCACTGACAAGCCTCGTATAAGAACCAAATGATCTGAAACTTTCGTTGGCTTCTGATGAAAAACAGCCTTTGCAAACAATTCCGCTTCCAGTAATGCTTATTAGGGAAAAACTGACCAAAATTTCTGCTTTTTTTTTTTTTTTTTACATGAGTATGATGCCTTTTCCTGGTCTTAAAATCAAGAGTCAAACATGGTTAGAAGGGAAAAGGGATTTTACCTTGGTATTTATTTTAAGAATCCTTAGGTGCACTATGTCCAGGTCAAATGCACCTCAGTGTACACTGCAAAACTCTTCTACTGTACCCTCCCCAAAGATCTGGTATCACATAGGTTTTACTAATTAGCATAGCCATCATAAATTCCCCAATGAGAGGCTAACATGAGCCCCCCTCCCCGAGGAACCTTCCCCTGGATGGTTCTATCTTAGTTTACAAAATGTTCTGGAGAGGACCTTGGGGTCTGTGGCACACTGATCCCTAACTACGAAACCTCTAAAATGTTTAGTCTCCCAGCTTAACAAACAAGTCTAAGAATGTAGGCAAAAAGCACTAAGGAATACAGAAACTGCAAACAGGCATAAAAAGGGGTTTAAAAGAAAAGGCAAAAAAACATCATGGCATCAAGTATCACAAGTAATTTTGATCCCTTTAGACAGAAACCAGGGCAGTTTCAGAAAGTGACAATAAAACCCTTAGAAACACCAAGGTTTCCTTTTGTGCCAAGGGAAGCTCCACAAGCACCACCCTTTGTGCTTCTACAGAGCTGCACAGAACAGCAGAGAAAACAAATGAGGATCTCTCTAGCAAGAGTTCTTATATGATAGACCCTGACTGATATGATCGCATGTGAAGAGAACTCTTCCATAAGGATAAGCCTCTTTCCATCATTCCTGTCACATCTTCATGCTCAGCTACTTCTGATAACAAAAAACATCTGTCAACAGGAAGAGTGTCCAAGACAACAATCACTGCAGTGAAGCTTCTCATAACTCTGTAATTGTCTTGAACATTAAGCAGCTGTTCTCAATACTTCTGTGGATCACTAGAACACCCTATTCTGGAACCCAGCTTACAGCAGGACAGCAGAAATCCAGGCTATCAAGAGGAGACCCACATCTTTGCTTGCATCTTGTAGGTAAATTTTTAGTTAATACCCAGTTCTGCTGCTACTTAGTAAAGATTTCTTTAGTACATGTTTTTATCCCTGCAGCTCATTTTATGTCTGTAAAACAGATAATGATCTCAGAAAACAATTGAGACCCCTATGTGAAAGCTTTATAAAGTACAGAAAAATGATGCAATCTTCCTTGAATTATAGTCTATTGTACTCTCAAATGGATCATACAAACAACAGATCTGTTACCTGTAATCCTAAAAGGTGACCAGAGTACCCTCTCAAGGATCTCCTTAGCTATCACTATTTAGGAATTACTTTTTATGGCAGAAATGGTGAGAAATTTCACTTCTGAACACTGAAATGGCCTCAGAGGCATCTGCATTCTGGTACTACCTACCAGGCACAGAACGATCTAGGTATTTCTAGCAGAACTCTACAGTTGCCTAAAGCAGTTTTACTATCTGAAATGTCCAGTTATTGCTGTCTCAACTCAATTAGTCTTTCCCCCCACACTCACTACATTCTCATGTCCCATCTCCCAAAGGAGGAAAGGAAAATGGCAATTAAAAGATGTGACTGGAGCACATGGTACAAACAAGGCTTCTCAGGAACCGCAGCACCAGCAGGAGCTCCAGCTTTACCTTGAGACTATGAATAGAATACAGCAACAATACATCCCCGAACATGAGAAATGCTAACCATATTAATGTCAAAAATTTGTTGCATCAAATAAAGCACCAGCAGAAAAACTATAAACTCAGGTTGCATAAATTCAGCATTTTGGTTTGGCTGGTGAATTAGAACCAAGCCCCAGCCACCCCACACCACGTCTGTCTGGTTTGCAAAGCGGGGTGTGAACTGCTACTAGAGGAAGCTAAACTTGGAAGTCTTTAACTATGCAGGTGTGTACCAACCATATTCCAGCTGCTAAATGGAGAAAAAAGACATGAAACAACATTAACATCAGAAAAAGACGTGTTTTCTTCCCTCTCTCTCCAAACAGACAAGATTACCCTGCACAGTGGAAGCAGCAGAGAACAGTGAAGATATGAGGGATATCAGTCAAAAAATCCTTAGACTGTTCACTGCAATACTGGAAAGATCTGGGTATTATTCCAGCTAATTCCTGGTTATCCCCCAAGTCTTGCATATGTTGTTGCCAGAGATCCAAAATGATGTCACTTGTCACAGAGCGGAGTACAAGGCAACACTGCCTCTAACACACCGTCCTCAAAAACTGCACAGGTGGTTTGTCACCATTTCCATCATCACAAATACTGCTCCCAAGATAACACATCATGCCTTCATATCTTTTTAATTTACTGAAGGAACAGTACAACTTTCAACACCTTTCTAAAAATTTGAGCCCTTACTCAACAGTTGAAATTGAAGAACATTTGAGAGAAAATGTATCATTCCATCCTGGTTTTATATAATTCAAAAATAATGAGTGTGCCATCAAGGTATATATTTGGTAAAGAAAGATTAGGTTTAATTCTTTTCAGGGCTGCATAATCATAAGCTTTACCATGTTCAAGATTTTTCCAGTACTTCCCTAACATCCTTTGCACCAGCAGGGTCCAAACCTTGCCCCTCCAAGTACAGTAAGGCAGAACTCTTCCTCCTAAGGACAATTCAATCCATTTAAAGACTTATTTCCTGGCCTCACCTGAGCTCCACTACTTCTATCCATGTAAATGCTTCAGGTGGTTTACATACAGCACTCATGATACAATTAACCCAAGATAAATGTGGCTGTGATGGTTACGAATACAATATTTTTCACCATCTATACCTGGACTATATCAGAATTGTGCTTAAAAGCACAATTTACAGCCCTCAATATTTCTACTGAAATAAAACACAAGGAGAAACAATTAAGATCCTTATGAAGTTTTCCTGCAACCATCTCCCATTTTTAAGTTGCCCGATTAAGTAGGTATTTCCTTGCCAACAGAAAGAAGGAACATTTTTCTTCCCTTGAAAGCAAAGTGAATACAACAGTGTAGTCAGAGAGAAAACTGCAACTTTCAATTACTGCTAGTAAGCAGACAAAGTGTGTTGACTATCAACTAGCAAAGCAGTGTCAAAGCTTCATCTACAAAAACATGTTCTGTGACAAAAATAAGCTCTGAGCTGATGCAGCCTGCTTTCTCATTCAACTAATAGGCACTGGCTTCCAAGTGTGAGTTACCAGTGAAGTTCCTTCTTCACCTCACAACAGGAAAAAAAAGCCTTCCCTATATGTATCTCTATACATATATGTTGCTATCCTATAGCCTAGCAATATACCCCTTGCGTGTCACTCACAGAAGTTTCAAGTCCAGTAACAGGCCAGCGCGGTTTGAAATACCCTCCAGCTGTTTTGTTATTTGTTAGTTTGATTTTGTTCCTCCCCTGAGGGGTCTTTATTGGTTTACTATCATGTACCTTCTTTCATGATTGGTTCATTCTGTTATCTCTACCTGATGATGTAACACCTTAAAACCTCCTGCGAGAGAACAACCGGGGTCTCTCTGCTTTAGCTCCCCTTCAAGCTAACTGGCCCCTGCCCTCTCGGGGGCAGGAGAAAATAAACTTGGAATGCAGCTGACAGAGTTTCCACTCTTTTCTCCGTACCTTCCGCTGCTGGCTACAGCATGCCTACATGCTGTGAGGAGGCGTTGGGCTGCACTGGTAAACTGAGGCACGCAAACCTCAGTTACCATCAATTCGGTCGCTGGTTCACGCGGGCATCGGACCCCGTTAACCTGCGAGCCAGGCTGGGAACAGCCTGGCCAGCAGAAAGTAACATATATGCCATTCTCTGTCTACTGCAAATGTAAATTTAAGATGTCCTTTCTCTAGTCTGGAGAGACTATGCAGTCTCTCTTCCTTGTATCTCTTAATCAAACTGCTGGAAAGTTAATTATAATGTGAGACATTTGAGAAGGCCTTTCTAAATGAATAACTTTAATTTGTAAGATTGATTATCCATGTTCTGTCTCCAAAGCCCATATATCCAGCACCATTTCTACAGCATCCTGCTGATGCCCGGCAACTGGAAACTCTCCACTCCTCTTTGTTACCTCCATCCTCCAAGCTTAAAACACCCTATTTAAAAAAAAACAAACAAACCCTGTAATTAATGTGAAGCCTTCATACAACTAAGATTTTTTGAACTATGACTAATTCCACAAGTTACCACTAATAACTACAACACAGCACTTAATATTTAAAAAATAATTCCCGTTAATGAATTTTTCCTGTTTTGGACTTGGAAGATCCATTTTGACCTTCCCTTTCCTCATGTTTTCACTTGTGTAATCAGTCAAGGAAAAAAATTCAAAATGCTATCAAATACTAATCCTCTTTAATTGTATTGTGGAATTCAACCACCCAGTTTAAGATGCTGTAAAATCACCTAAGTAAAATTAAACCAATCATGCAAAATTGATATAATTTTATGAAATAATGACTTTTCTTGATTCCTCAATACTTGTAATTTGATGTTACTACTTTTTGTACTACTAGAACACCTGCACATTAGTTTTCTGTAACAGTTTTCTAAATTTATTTTCAAATGCATTTTTACTTGTTTCCTAGATACGGAGGCACAGTCACAGTTAAATTTAATAGAAAAATCATGAAGAGAACCAAATGAATTTTACTGAGTATAATTAGTACAGATGAAGAGTCACCCTAACACTTATTAAACAGTGAAGCCATCTACCAATATCACCATGAGGTTCAAAAAACCTTTTCCAGTTTATGAGTGCACCATGAGATATGCTTGTTTTTTCCATCACTACAGTTGAATGATCTTAGTCTTATTCCTTTTTACTGGAATTTCAGACCAGATTTCTGTAAATCAATTTAAAAAAGTAAAATACACCAGATTCACAATTAGAACTATCTATGCTACTGAGGCACTTCTGAATAGTTTACCTTGTCACATCTCAACATGTAATAAAAAAAGAAAGTATCTATCTAAACCTGAAAAATTAGGCCTGAAAAACTGCAGTAAATAATCTCTTTCAATAATATAAGTGCAAAGTTAAGCAAGAAAACACATGGTAGGATTTTCAGTTAAAAGCTACATTAGCTTATTTATGCTACTGCTTTAAGGCTTTATTTTGCAGAATTATAACCTCCAGTACACTCTGGTACATACCAGGCGCTCATAAGCAACAGCAACACAAGATGCCAACCCTTTGCACAATCCCCAGAAATCAAACTCCTGTGGATTGATTTGATTTATGAGCCAAAGCATGAAATACAAACAGCTACAAGCATTAAAATGGAGAGAATTACATCTTGGAAAACTACAGTAACAGACACTCGTTTGCATATAATGCATATTTATACATCCTGGAAATGCATGATTGCTGACAAACTCAACAATGTAAATTTAAAACACTGAGCATCACAAACAAACTGTTAGCAATTAACTTTCAAATACCAATAGCAACATCTCCATAAGCCAATTTCAAATCCATATGCTCAGCTCCTCATGAAAATCCTCCTATTAAACAGGAACGTCATCATCTTTTGTGTGACTACTAAGCACAGTTTCAAAAAACACCTGAAAATTTGAGTTCCTAGTGGAAAATGAGGAGGGTATTTCCGAGAGCTACATATTAGGAATCAGCTTCTCTTGTAACTAAAGTGCCTCTGGAATAACATAAAAAGCAGTATTTAGAGATTTGAAGGATTTTAGCAAACCAATTTAGTTGTATTCTTCAGGCATCAGTTTAACAATGGTCACTGCTGGATTTTAAGGTGTTTTTTTAAGTCCTTTTCAACCCAACATCCAGTTTCTCCGTTCTTAGGTAACTACCACAAGCTACCAAACACAAAATTCCTCAAACCTTTCACACCACAGGGTCTTTGTGCATAGTATTCCCTATTAAAAGAAATTTTCTGTCTTGAATCAGTCACTTTTGAAATCAATGGTAAAGAAGCTAATGGATGATAAAGGAGGCTCAGGGGGAACCTTATCACTCCCTACAACTACCTGAAAGGAGGATGTGGAAAGGTCTCCCATGTGAGAAATACTGGATATTGGGAAAAATTTCTTCACTGAAAGGGTGGTCAGGCACTGGAACACACTGCCCAAGAAACACCATCTTGAAAAGCTTAAAAAATGTGTAGATGTGGCAACTGGGGACATGGTTTGGTGGTGAATGGGGTAGAGTTGGGTTAACAACTGGATTTGATCTTGGAGGTCTTTTCCAACCTTAACAATTACCTGATTCATAACACCATGTTTTTAATGTGCCTAGGACTTACCATAGGGGCAGTTATGTTTTTATGCATTTAAGTAAATGATCTAAGTTTCAGCATGTAATTCTTACTTCCCAACACATAAAAAACAACCACAGAATGATTTGGTGGCACTGAATAAAAGTAGGTGTACTAAAGAGAACATGCCAATTCCCTCAGCTCAGATTAGGTTAACTCCAAGGTGGCTCCAAGGCTCACAGGGAACTTGCAGGGATTTGAATTTATCACATTTTGGTATGATTTGAAGTGATAGTAATTATTGTTAGATATATACAAAGAGCAATTGAGAAATGCTATTTAAGCCAATGGCAAAATGATCGTTGCCAAGAGAAATCTATAGTACTGTTAGGTAAATGTGGAAACCAGAAAACAATGCAGAAAACTGTAAACAAAGCCAGCAATTTCTCTGAGTCCTAATTTTTCCACTTCTATGCGTGTGTTTAGATTAAATTCTGCACCACAGTGAAGGTGAGATCAACTCGACTGAAGATCTAAAATACTTTTAAAATTATAAATTATAATTAAACACAAAATTACATTACTACATAAATGACTCTTTCTTGTCCCTCAACAGACACTGGCATACAGCTACACAGTGTTCCTCTCATAGTTTAGGCTGCTGATCTCTGTTGTAGGCTAAAATATAAAGCTAGACAAAAGCTTTTCTTTCTCCCCTAGGATAAGTATCCCATTTTAAACGCTACCAGACAAGCCTAAAGAAGTTCTTTGAAACTTCTGAGTGCCTGAAGCAGACAGATGGGGTTTCTCCACATTTTTTTTTGCATTACAGTAACCGTGTTAGCCATTCTCTCTCAACAGTAAACTTAAAAGCACACAGTAAACCCTCTAAAGCTACTGGAGAGGTAACAAACCCAGCCCCCTTTCTCAGCAACCTTGCCACATAATCTGGATTTCAGCACCAAACCTCGTTCCCTGGCATGTTAACTCTCTGCAGCATCTGTCACTGCTATGAATGGTTGATCATAAGTACCTCTGTAGTCATCTCAATGCCATTAAGCAGATGGCAGCGCTAAATCCGAATGATGTAGTACATCTCCCTGGTGGACTTTGTTTCCATACACCACCATTATTCTACAATTCCTCAGTGATAAATCTTATGTATTCTAGAGAACATTAAACAGTGAGCTGACAGTGACAATTGATTTATTAGCATCCATTTCCCTTTGCCATATTATTGTCCTCGCAAACACTTGTGCACATCATGTATGGAGTCACTAAGGGACCAAAAGCACTCTGGCTCAATTTGAAAGCTATTTCAGAGATTTAAAATAACTAGATTTTTTTTCATGCTGAAAATGTTTAAACTACAATTTTAAATAAAGATTCAACTGAATCCTCATGATTCCTTCACAACACTATTAGGCGAATTTTTGTAATAAAATTGGTCTAGCATTAACACCAGGCCATCAAAGCATCCACTGCTTTATGCAATAAATACAAGGAAATAAATACAATTCTAGACAGGCCTGGGAAGTCCTTTAAGAGTGAGCTAAGTTGTGTAAGGATTCATACATGCTGGTGACAAGTCTCCATGTCTCTGACACAGGCAAATATCAGCACCAGGAGTCACGAGTTTGGCTTTCACAATAGCAATTTGTTTTTGATACACCACTGCACATGTGAAAATAATAAATATGTATATAGAAGAAATTCTATGAAGGAATTCCTGACTGCGTAACATGCCTTTGACTGCATATCATGTAACCCTAAAGCCTGATTGCATATTGGGGCATGTAGTGATAGGAAAAGAGGGTATGGCTTTAAACCGAAAGAGGAGAGATTCAGATTAGATATTAGAAAGAAATTCTTTACTGCGAGGGTGGTGAGGCACTGGCACAGGCTGCCCAGAGAATTTGTGCATGCTCCATCCCTGGAAGTGTTCAAGGTCAGGTTGGATGAGGCTTGGAGCAACCTGGTGTGGTGGAAGGTGTCCCAGCCCATGGCAGGAAGGTTGGAACTGAATGATTTTTGAGGTCCATTCCAACCCAAACCATTCTATGATTCTATGAAATATTTGCTATCCTCTGATTTTCAGAAATTGAAAAATATTTTTTTTAATTTTAGATCATTTTGGTTTTTTTATAACTAGACTAAGCAGTCCAGTTGATTAAACATCCCAGTTTATACTGATAAAAGTATCATCTAACAGTCCCTCTGCAAAAAACTACACATATAATTTAATCTCCTAAAAATCAATTAAGGATCTAGCAAAGCACAGTACAGCTTCAAGGGATATTTTAAGTCATTTCAACCATAAAAAATAATTCTGTTAAAAGACGTCCTGAAGCACTATTTGGGGCTTTGTTGCATGAGCAATCAACAGTGGATAACAAAATGTTCTAAAGGAAAACAACATTTTTTTATAGGATTACAGAGCATTAAGACAGATGAAACTATCAGAAAACTCTCATGTTTCTCTCTCTGTTAGTGCTGTGGCAGGTTTTAACTCAAACTTCAGATTGCCAGGCACGAGGAAGGATAGAGTTTCACACAATATCAAATAAAATACTATTAAACTTCTAACCACACACAGTTTGCTAACAGCAAGCTGTTAGAATACAGAAAGGAATAATTTATTTGCAGAACAAACTAAGTCTCAACTACCTTAATGCACACAGAAATACACAGTATCCTATTCTTCATATCTAAACATGTCACCTGTCCTAATCCATCTCAGATCTGCCCATTTCTGGGAAATACACTTGAAACATACAAATTAAAAGAGCAATAAAGGAGAGTCACACTGTGTTGTGCTGAAGGTTGAATCTGGAGAATGCACTCCTGTGCACCTATAGCAGATCTGCTGTCATGCAACCTCTTACAGATCTCCAAAATTCCTAAAGATATTTAAAATTCTATTGAAAGTTTCCATCTTTAACAAAGGAATCATTAAATAAGCAAAATGTTTAAAAAAAAAAAGAGCATTTTCACTATTTCCATCATATCACACAGTGTACACTCGTGAGCATTAAGCCCTGCTCCTGCACTCAGACTTAGCCATATGCTAAAAACCACTGCAAGTAATTTAATGAGACAACTCAGTTTCAGTTTACTAGCTATTTCTCAAATTTCCTCTTTATTACACAGGATCATTAATATCACAATATTTCTAGAGAAATCAGTATCAGAAGACTTACTAGAAATACTATTACTTCAAGATTACTATTTTCATCTTAGAAAAGGAAAGAGTATTTCCATATGCTGGTCATTAAATGATGAATTTTAAACACATGACTGCTCTCCATGTGCAAATGCAGTTTCTTTCCATGTTTTATGAGGGCAAAAAATATCAAGAATGAAATAAGGTTAAACTATGAAAACAATGCACTTTTCCCTAATTTCCTTCATAGTAATGGCATTGTAATGCACCTAAATATGGTTAAGTGTCTCATAGTGGTTACACAATGATATTTTGCAAAATGGGCTACTACTTGATATTCAGATTAAAGACAGGAATGCTGGTCTAGGTAGCTCAGATGGCTGTTTATAGTTATTACTTCTTGCCTGCCAATACAATCCTAAAAACCTTTCTGCCAACCCAGAAAATAAGCCAGAAAACGAGTGTTGATATCCTGTGAGAAACGTGCAAGTGAATAATTTCTTGTTCTCTCTTACCACAGAGCACTTAATAAAATTAAGGGAAAAAAGTCAAGCAATCATTAAGAAGATAACAAATTCATTAAAATCTAACAATATATGTATTGTGAGACTACAGGTAAAATACCAAGTAGAGCAATCATTTTATGAAGTATCTCATTCTAGACAGCTAAGCATGTGCACATGTATCTAAGAATATTATACATACTCTTATGTATTAATCCTTTACAAGAGCAATTTCATTCCTTGGGAGATTTGCTTTTTTCCTAATTTTAGTTCAAAGGAAGAAAATCTCAGTGAAAACCTTCTTAATGTGGAAAAAAAATCAAATCCAAGTAATGTTTAATTTTGGCTCAGGCAAATGACTTTGTAATGAAGTCTAAACGTTGGTGTGCAATAAACCCATTTACCGACACTACAAGCAGGAAGCCAGAACAAAATTACAATCATAAAAGTTGAGGTCTACCTCGGCAATTGTCTTTTGGGAAAAAAAAAAAAATCCATTACTAGTAACTGATCTTGAAATGTAACACTCTACAGAGTCTCATATTTTGAAGATTCTACACTGCTGATTTCTTAAGTCATATTTTTATCATGCTTAAGAGTCTGTAGGAGCCAAGTATCAGACACAAAGGCAATTTCATTATTTTAGTTCTCAACAGTAATGACACTTGAACTTTCCACTATGCTTTTTCACATTGACTAAGTTGTTGAGCACAGAAAAATATTCATTTACACAACAAAACTGAAGTTGGGTGTGACAACACTAAAGCAAAGCAGATGCCACATGTAAACAGCTTGTTCTCAACTTTGCTGTGAACAATTCTGAACTGTTTCAGATAAAGCTGCATTGTAAATCTTACATATTTAGCAGAAGATAGAACAAGTCTGCCTCATACACACTATTCAGTTTAACTCCAATTCACCACAAGGGATTTATTAACAGGAACCCCAGTAACCCTACCTCAGAGGCAGGTCATAACTTTGCCATAAAATTTCAAGACATTGTCAAATACATTCAAACATCTACTATTGAGCAAATTATGAATTCTTGGTCTGAGAGAAAAAGAGTGAAAACAAATTACAACTCAGTAAAAGGTGCACAGAAGTTCCCTTTCTAGACAGGCACATTGGAAATACCCAGAAGTGGACGTGATCAGCCAAGCTGCTAAACTTATAATGGGATTTTTGCCATGAAGTTCAAACTACCACTTAAAGGAAGCAGTTTGTACTTTACAGCATACTTCCCACAGTTGGGTCACACTCTGATCCAGTGTTATTCATGGACTTGCCAAATACTGGCTCCTCTGGAGAAAGCAAAATTGAAAAAAGAAAAAAAATATCAAAAGTGCTTAAAAATACTGCTGAAAGTGAAGTGGGAGAAGGAAAACAAATGGCAAGAGAATCAAATTTGTCACAAGGAATCCCACAGAGGAGTAAAACAAACAGAAGGGCGTACTTTTCTTACAGTCAAACGCAGGTAAAATACTGGAATATAACTTTGTTAACATAGTAAGAAAATTTAATCAGTTGTGTTTCAGACAATTTAATACCTTTTAAGTTGTCTTTTTTCTCCTCTCCCCTCCTTACCCACTCCTCCCTCCCACAATGAATCTCAATTAAATTTTCCTGAATTCCCTGAACTCTTGAGAACTTTGATTTAAGATCTGGCATTACTAAAATTGTTACAAATTCTCAGTTTTGTTTCTTTTTAGCCACTCAGGAATTCAACTTTTATACTTATGTGATAGTAAACATGAGTAACATGGGGGTTATTTCTAAAATCCTCTCGCAAAATTTTTGCTGTTTAAGATGAAATTGAAAAACTCTAAGTAAAACTAACTGGCCAACCACAGAATTTTTCAATTGTAGTTACAACTGATTTGGAGGCTTACCTTTGTGCTTGAGTGCTATAGCTGTTATCATAGGAATCATAGCTTTGTTCATCATAAGCAGCTCCATAGCCATCATCATACTCCTGAAATTATATATAAGATACAATATTAACTTCAAGCACACCCCAGAGCAGTAACCTAGTTCTATATGGGAGAGAGAACATTCTCCTGAAATGTATGTATAATGTACGTACACCATGAAGTGGCAAGATCTTAATATTAATAGAGACCACTTCTATCTACAAATTTTAGACCATAATTTCTTTAAAGGTACTTTGAGCTATTGGCAATGCACTTCAAAAAGATTTTTTTTTTTTTTTAGTTAACACTGGCTTGTGCAGAGAGTACAAACATTACATGTCTCCATGTTCTTGAGTTTGAGCAAGCTACTGATCTTCAAGAAACCTCTGGGAGGCATCTCAGGAATCAAAACATCTGAATAAATATTGTGCAATTGACTTAGGTATCTGACTTATTTCTGGACAATAAATTCAATATTCTATGTAGACTTTGGATAGGAAAGAACTTCCCTAGAGCTAAGACTAGTAAGAATGATAGTTTTACTACTCTGAATGCCCTGTGAATACTCTTCAACCTGTGGGAGTTTAGCAGTGAACAAGGAACTACAAGTAAGGACTTCTTACTCCTCTCCACATTATTCACACTATTTTGGTATACACTGTAACACTCTTCCCAAAACAGCACTGTATTTGAACAATCCCCTAACCCCAGCCATACAGAAGTTTAAGATAAAAACAAGTGACAGTGATGTTGTGTTTTCACAGAGAGGGATGAACTATGGAAATCTGAAGAACTGTCATCAATTTACTGTTTTGTCCAATAATACACCTACTTGGGCTAAACACAGTAAAAGTAGAAATGGCACACCCACTGCATTGATTCCTAGGAAATCCTAGTATCTAAATCCTATCTAAATATGTCAAAGACCTCAGTGGATACTTAGGAGAATCTTGTCCAGGTTTGCCAGATGAGAAAGACCTAATGACAAGACACTGTGAAGACTGGGGGATCAATATAAATATGTGTATGTGTGTATGTACAAATAAATAAAAATGGTGTTTTCTGAGCCAGTGTGTATCCAACCCTGGCAACTAAAGGATAAAGCCTCATGAAAGAACCAACATTTTCACGAAAAAGAACGTTTAAGAATCTTTCAGCAATGACAGAAAACAAAAGCAACAAGCAGTATCAATTAGATAGGGATGACAAATGATGGATGAATTGTCCAACTGAAGCAGAAACCATCTCCAGTGATGGGAATCTGACAGCTTTCTATCGCAGAAGCCAGTGACATCCTCAAAACAACTGATTGGAAACCTGATTTCCTGTGAGTTTTTAGCAAGTTTTCCAGTCATTTAAAATTCCTTCCATGCAAAACAGGCACCCTGCCTATTAATAGAACTCCACCACTGCTAGATCAGTGCATGTTTGTTTCATCATGATTGTTTCTCAGCAGTGATCAGGAGAAGGGTGTCTCTGCATATTTGCCAGCACAGTTGAGTAAGTTTATTCATTGGTTTGGAAGAAGAAACCAGGATTCTTTCAACTGTTGGTTGTGTGGAGATCCATGGATAAGTAGTCACTCTTAAAAGGAAATGCATTTTCTCTTTCAGTAATTCACTGCCCTGAAACTAAAAATTAAAACAGACTCTTAGGATTTTCTTGCCCATCAGATATGGATTTTTCTTGATAAGCCACAGACTAACCCCCAACCCTACTGCCTCCTGGCAGTTATTCCAAACAGGCATTTTATTACTTACTGATGCAATACACAGACATCTGTTAACAATACGGACCCTGACCAACAGCAGAAGCTGCCTGAGCCAATTTATTTGCTCTGTTCCAGAACATTTACACGACATTTGGTCTCCTCTCATAGACTCTCCCAACTGTGAACCTGCCATCCCTAAGAGGGGCTTCCAAACTTCAAACTAGGCACATCCAGCAGTGGCAACAAATGAAAGCAGAGAACTGAAATTAACCTTTTACCATGATGGGAAAGCTTTGCCACTAAGGAATCATTAGAGACCTCTTGAGCAATCAGTCTTCTCATTCACATTTATGTTAACTATTTTACTCAAAAAATGGATCACGAAGAAAAGGCGATAAGAGACTACTTTGAAGTTATTGTGTTTCTATGACTTCTCGAAAACAGACGAACGAAATAAATTTGAAATTAAAAGATCCTGCACAAGATGTTCAACAGAACAAAAGGAAAATTTGTGGGAGATCCATTCTGTATCAGACTGAACTATTTCTTTTATTAGCATTTGTCTTCCAGAGAATTTTTGCCCAGGATTCATTACTGTTCACCACTCTGTGTGTTAGTAAGTTGACAACTCCTGAAATTAAGCCCTGCATTATGATGTTGAAGGTGGCTCTTAGAAGCCTGGTATGGAAAGATACCTGATTTGTGGTTTATATGTGGGACTCCTGTCACTTAGAATTAAAATCATCAACCTGTCCTTTTGAAATTACTATAATCTGCTTAAATAGATCGATTATCTTTTACTGAGGTATTTTATAGAATCACAGAATGGTTTGGGTTGGAAGGGACCTTAATGATCATCTTGTTCCACTCCCTGTCATGGACAGGGATACCTTCCATGTCTCCAGACTAGACCAGGTTGCTCCAAGCCCTGTCCAACCTAGCCTTGAACAATTCCACAGATGGGGCATCCACAACTTCTCTGGGCAGCCTGTGCCAGTGCCTCACCACCCTCACAGTAAAGAATTTTTCCCTAATATTTACAGTAAACATGTGCAACATGCTCCAAAAATAGAATGGGTTTGCTCTCAATAGCTTGTTCTGTTAAGAAGTAAGAGATTCAAATTTCAAAATATGTGTTTGCTCTGCACTACTCCTTTGAAGTAGCAATTAGGCAGGAGCAGCTGAAGTATGTTTCAGAGCTTTCCCTGAACTAGGTCTGACAGTATTTGCTCTTAGTCATGCAGTATTTGAAAACTTTCTCTTTCAGGAGGTTACAAATAAGGTCAACCAAGACAGAATTTTTTACATTTTAAATTAAATCCACACTACCTGAGCATTTTCATTCTGAATCAGACCTCTAGTGCCTTCAGCGAATGTTTTCTTTATTTAGTATTTCAGTGAAATACCCTTGGCCATCTGGCATGTTTCATTACTATAAAATACCATGCTAACTTAAAGGAAAGTAACTATCATTTTTACACATAAATAATGAAAATGCACAGGACTGAACTTATATGCACAGAAATCCTGTACTAAAGTACACCTTTGTACTAAAGTACATTCTACTAAGCCCAAGCATTGCTATACAGATTTCTTTCTATGTAATAACAAAAGAATTACACCTTCATAAGAATCTTCTCATTACATTTTTCCTGCTGATTTTTGGGCATCTTTCAGGTACTTATAAAAGCATTCACTTTTGTATTTAAAGCCATTATTCTTCTTCACATGGATGACAGTGTCTGTATTCCTTCTACCTACGAAATATAATACAATGGACTTCCCTCTCTATTCATACTACATATGTCTATAAATAACTTTTCCTAAATCTACTCAGATATCAGAAAGTTTACTGACGAACCCATAGTTCATCTCTCACAACAAAACCCAAAAGCCCACACCAGATCATGTCTTGATGCCATGAACAGAAGCCTTTTCTTTGTTATTCATTATTCTACTTTTCAGGATAACCTAGAAAACTTAACTCTTATCAGATTTAGTCTGATCAAAAGGCAGAAAGTGTGCTGAACAGTCTGTGCTTACAGCAGAAATGCAGTGAAAAAAGAGCTGAAAATGCTGAAGTCCTCCTAAACTACTGGTATTTATCACCCAAAATTTGAAGTATCCACCAGGAAGGCAACAAGAGCAACTGTCTGGATTTCAGGCTTAATAACCTTCCCCCAAAGTAACAGAATAGCTGGAGTTACATCATCCAAAAAGAATAGGAAATTACTTGTAAAATCTCAAAGCTTATTAATAAAGTCCTTTATTAAGCCAACTTGTAAGCATTTCTACTTAAAGAAGCTTCTGCCTTCAGTGGTCTCAATGATAGTGCCCACGGGTGATATAAATCCAAAGAGCAGCACTGGTAGCTCTAATTGCTCCGTGTAAAGTACAGACATTTTTCATTAATAGAATCAAAGGCAAAGTGTAAATATGCACCCTTCAAATACATTAAGTTACTATCATGGGTCAAAAAACGATAAAAGCAATCTTTGCCAAAACCTCTGCACTCCCCAAAACATTATAAATCACGCTAAGCCTTGCTTATCAGTGCTTTTTAATTACAACAGTACTCTAAACAAACCCCTGGTAGTGGAGAACAGGAAATGGTGGTTTTAAATTGTAATCTGCTGGCAGTGACAATGACAGACTAGTGTTTGGACCCTCTTCAAGGAAAATGAACAAGGTTTCAAAGAACAAGACAGAGAAACAGGAAGAAAGAAGAGGGTAAAAGTGGCCTTTAACAAAAAGGCCATTTGCAGTACTGGGAAAAAAAAAATATCATGAAATCAATAAGAAATCAATTTTCCAGCTGTTCTCATCTAAGGAAATCCATCCAAGGGAAAAAAATAGGGGCCATTACCACTACAGCTAAAAGACTGTGGTTTTTTTTCCTCATCAGTCTCTGAAATTAATACTTACACCACTACTTTATCCCAGAATACTGGAGGAACATATTCCTTTTAGATACAAGCTATCAAATTAAAAAAAAAAAAAAAGTTTGTGCAAATATTAACTTGGAAGGAGAAAACACAAAACAACACCAGTGCAGTGCAATGAACTTTTCTCAGCAAATTAGAACTGTAAAGGGAAGGAACAGCCATTTTGTTACGTGAGAATAACATCCCCCCCTCATTTAATCAACAGGGAATATGGGGCAATCAAAATAAATATGGGTAGCTACAACCATCTAAAGTCTGAGTGCCAACATCAAGGACATTAGCAGCAAGCATGCACAGACTGTAAGCTCTTATTTTGGAGATTTTCATCTGTTCTCATCCAGAAGGAGCCTAGTGCATATCCAACCAGAACAAATAAGGTACTCCTGGAATGAGAGATGCAGGAGTGGATTGTTTTTCGTGCACCTCAAAAAAACCCTGAGGAGTTGCTAATGAATATAGACAGCAACATTTAAACCAAATTACTATCAGACCAAAACAAGTCTGGTTTTCTATACACTACAGCAGGGAGCAGTGTCGGAATCAGGAAGACTCATGCTCATTCAATAATACCAAGTTTTAGATAAGCAGCTTAAACTAAAACACTTTGAAAAGAATTTTATAGGAACTTCATACATGAATTTTGAGATAGGCAAGGGGAAAACCTTTTCAGTCTTTTCTACAAAACACTCCGCTGTTTCCACAGCCAATGTCACCCAAATTCCTGGGAAAATGGAAACATTTTGCATTCTCTCTCCATCTCATCCTGAAAACCCCAGAGAAGATAAAGAGTCAAAATTAAACAAAACAATTAATTGAAGGGCTTAAACTTTGAAACCTTTTTTTTTATATTTATCTCTTCTTGCTCGTCCTATTTACTATGAAAAAGAACATTGGATTGGGAAGGAAAATCCAAGAAATAATGTTTTCATGTGAGGAACTTGCTTTCCAAAAGTCTTACTCGAATTCCCCCTGATTTAAGAATAGTGTTAGCACTTCTGAAAAGCCAGAACGCAGTAAACAAACTGCTCAAAAAATGGTGTAATACCTAAATGGAAGCCACAACATTTTCCACAGAGGGGAACAGGGACAGCAAGGACAAAAGATAATTTCTCTAGTTCTGAGAGACTGAAGCTGATTCAAGCCCTTTTCCAGGAACCCAAACAAAAAGCTTCACATTCAAAACAACTAAGAAAATAACACCACTGATTTAAAATGCTGCATGTCTTTAGGAAGCTAGCAACATTCACAAGACCAAGGTAAATTAAAACATGGTGTAAATCTTGCAAAGTGACACTGAAATTATACTTGAACTCCATTTAAGAATTTAAATTCTTTGCAAAGTCTCATGTCATCTGGACTAGCCCTCACTTTCACTAATATTTTGCCACCTCAACTTCAAGAAGCCTTTATTTGTAAATCAAAAAATTGGGTTTTTCTATATGGTACACAGAGTTTTTTCTCCTTTTTTCTTACAGATCTTACCTTCTTCAACCCCAAACAGCAAGTGAATGTTAATGAGAAAACTCTACTTTAAAAACAGTTCACCATGCCAAATCAGCAATGTATTAATAGCTCTGAGAAATTGCTTCCACATTAATTCTAATTTTCAGTTTTTCAAAATCTAAATTAATTATGATCTCAATAGGGAGACAGGGAATTCAAGCTCAAGGCCAGAGATTACAACAGAATTTGCACTGGCTTTCTAAGAAAGTCAACTAAATAAAAGGCTATAGGTTTTTCAATGGAATGGGCCCTCCCCTGTAAAATAGTAAGACTTTGCAATCATTCTTTTCACCAATTGATACCTACATTCATATTTTTATAATAATCACTGGATCATGAAATTAATTTCTTAGCCAACCAGCCAAATATTATTTGTGAATCCACTTTCCCTAAGGCTTACCACAAATTTGTAGGATTTCTTGCAAAACCAAAAGGACAGAAAGCACTGTGTGTGCTGGGACAGTACCCTGGTGCTCAGCACATCACCTCCAGAGAGAACCAAAGGAAAATGAATACCTGCAATAGGAATTTGAACCACAGGCCTTCCACTACCAGAAAAATACTGAGATTTCACTTTACAAAGAGAGACAGAGCAACACATCATCTGCTCATTATTTTGGGAGAGGTCTTGTTAGACAGCAGGTTATGGTAATGTTTTGGGTCTTCCTCATTCCTCATGGGATGCAGAACAAGCATAGTGTCACGCTGCTGTAATATCTGTACTACACACGTACTTCACAGTACACATACAGTGTTAACTATAGTCTCACAACACAGACTTAGTGTGAGAATTACAATCTTAAGTCTGAAGTCTGCTTTGTTGATCAGTTAAAGCAATGCTTTCTGGAAATATCCAGAAGTTAATGCTTCAGGAATGATAAAGCTTTAAAACACCCCTAACCTTTATGGTTTTGCAGAAAGCAGAATAACTAAATGTAGATTTTAAGGAGTAGATTTTGAAGTTTGTTGTTATCAGTAATTTTTTTGCATCCAGCTGTTCTGTACATCCTTCTGAGTAGCCTGTATCTGTATCCAAGTTAAAATAATTTTGACATCTAATTGGAAGTAATTCACAATGCTCTTTTTCAAGTTACAATTTACTTAACATTAGAAAGGCTATCTTGGTCTCTTATTGGTAGACATTCCATCTTAGTTCAATTTCTTAATTCACAAAGCAATGTCGTCAAAGCACTAGCTGCTAGAAATTATACATGTGGTCAGTGCATTAGAAAACTCTGCCACTGAGTTAACCCTTGTCTGAAGACCAGAAAACATCAATAAATAGCCACAAACAGAAATGAAGCTCTGCCACAAATTTTCCCCGTAACTGGGAGGAACATTTAGATCTGACTGCCTTTCAAAGTAGTGTTGAAGCAAGTCTTGGCCATAACACGCTAGACTGATGAGGTTTTTTTTCAGTGTAGACATTCCACACTGCCAGAGCAACAGGTTTTAAATCCATGTTTAAAGTTCTTAATGCCTAAAAATCTGATTATGAACTCAGATAAAACTCACTTAGCATTTAACACACTTAAGCAGCCAAAACAGGACTTGACATGGCATCATCACAAATGCATTCATGCAAAGTACAGAAGTGAAATACTGGCAGAATATTTGCAAAATATTTGCATTTGTAAAATGAAAACAGCGTCAAATAAAAATATACTCTCAAAAAGCTTCAGTCCCACTGCTGTGTTGCTAATTTGGAAAAAAGCCTCAGAGGTTGGAAGCTGCTAAGAAGATGACAACAGGATAAGGCCAAGAGCAGCAAGTGTTACGAGACAGTAACTGAGACTAAGCAGTTCTAACCTACGTTTGGCTGAGGAATTGACCTTACACTGTTACTAATTTCCTGCTTATTGAAAAATTGTGGAAAAGCTTAAAATTTTCAGCTAGTAGTTACATACAGTTTCTATTTCTTATCTTAGTGGAATAAGTTGTCACCTTAAAAATACATAAAAATATTTTTTATATTTATTACACAATATAGTTCAATGAGTAGAGAAAAATTCACATTTAATTATGAGAAAAATTTTCCTGAAACCATCTGTAAGTTCTTCAATAAATGTACCATCCACCTAGTATGGTTTCCCTTAGCCAACTATTACAAAAATAAACCTGGCCATGCTTCACATGTCACAATAGGTTTTCTCCTGACCTGAGCAGTTCAGGAAATAAAAATGAGAGTCCTGTGAGTCTTCAGAGAAAGTTTATCATAGCAACCAGAGCTATTAAAGAGTCAGTCTTCAGAGAAAATGATAAGGAACTGTCATTTAGTGGCTTCAAGAGCTTCATCATGGTACTAACAGTGTGGTGGGGTCTCAGGAGGAATGAGTCCTGGGGCTGAGACTCATAAGTAAGTGAGACTGGCAACAGTGGAGTGGGAAAACTGCTTATATTGAACTGGGGAAATGTGCAAATATTGCTGCTAGTCCAGGATGTTGTGTGACTGCTGCAGAGAAAGCCAAAGCATTCAAAGCAGAAAGCCAAACCAATGCAAAGACCCCAGAAAGATGACAGAAGACAGCAGCTTGCACTGAGTAGAGCTTTCTGTAATGGGCAAGGTTCTGGAACACTTCCCTGTGGGCTCTAAACACAGCACAGCAACGTTCAGTTTTCTTGATCTTGAGTCCACATTAAAATGCATCTCACATTAATGACTTTTTGCCTGTGATATTTTTCCCATGTGAAATACTGCCTTCAGAAGTAACCCTTCCAATTCTCCAGAATGAAGAAGCCATTCCCCTTCCCATTTTAATGGTAACTATTAAAAAAAACAAACCAGCTACTTAATCAAGAAGAGGAAGGAGAGATATCAGGATAAGCAGGAGGCAGAACTGAGTTACTCATAGGTGTTAAAAATTCATTTGTGTCAAGGACTACACAGAGTTAGCAAAGGGAATGAAGGAAAAGGGAAGCTGTTTGTAATTCATTGTCTGTAGCAAGCTAGATTTAATAGCACTCAACAGAGGAAATAGGCAAGGACTTCACATACTGAAAGCCCTAAATCACCTTTGAGATATTCACGGAGTTACAGGAGTGAGTGGTTCAAAGCTTCCATCTGCAGACAGTTTGCTTCCTCCTGAACCTGCAGTTTCACATTAGTTTAATGAGTATAAAGCAAAGGCTTGTAAGCCTAAGGGAATGAAAAGCTTCATGAATCTTAAGGACTTTCCAATCCTCAATGGAAAGCCTTCTTGTGGTGGGCTGACCCTGACTGGACACCAGGTGCCCACCAAAGCTGCTCTGTCACTCCCCTCCCTCAGGTGGACAGGGGAGAGAAACCATGCCAAAAGTCTTACGGATCAAGATGAGAGCAGAGGGAGATCACTCACCAGTTACTGACACAGGCAAAACAGACCCATCTGGGGGAAATTACCTTATTACCAATTAAATCACAGTAGGATGATGAGAGATGAAAACTAAATTTGGCAACACCTTCCCCCGCACTCTTCCCTTCTTTCTCAGTCTTAACTTCACTCCAAAATTCTCTACTTCCTCCCTCACAGCAATGCAGGGGGATGGGAATGAGGGCTGTGTAAGTTCCCCACATGTTGTCTCTGCTCGTTTCCCTCCAGGGACAGGACACCTCACACTCTTCATCTGCTCCAGCATCAGTTCCCTCCCATGGGGACAGTCCAATGCAAACTTCTCCAGTGTGAGCCCTTCCCTTGGGCTGCAGCTCTTCATGAACTGCTCCAGTGAGGGTCCCTTCCATGGGGTGAAGCCCTTTAGGAACAGACTGCTCCAGACTGGGGTCTTTTTCCCCTCTTAAATACACGATCCCAGAGGCAGTAACACCATTGCTGCTGGGCCTTGCCTTGGCCAGCAGCAGATCCACCTTGGAGCTGGCTGGCACTGGCTCTGATGGACACGGGAGAAGCTTCCAGAAGCTTCTCACAGAAGCCACCCCTGCACCCCTCTGGTACCAAAACCTGGCCACACAAACCCAATACACTTAGAAAGGCTGCTCTGTAACCTCTCTGGATATCTCAGTCTCCAAAGCTTTGATGGTGCTTAAAATAACTTATGGTATCCCCACAGTCCTTCTGACATTCTCATTCTACAGACACTTCTCAATCAACAAGACCTTATTCTGCTCAGCTTGGCAAACTAATGCTTTAATATTAGATATAATTAAACAGGAATTAGTAAAGAAGGGGCAGAAATACTGCTCATGACTCCTACTGTGCTCCCTTAACCTGTAAAAGACACAGTTAAGGCACTTTGATAACGTACTGCAAATGGACAGGTAAAAAAATACCAAGCATCAAATTTAGCACTGAACATGCAATACACCAATGGCTCATGTCCCTGCTAAACATTCTCCTAAAGAAAAAATGGACCATCCAGCCTTGCTTTATCAACTACAGCTTTAAGTACTGTATCTATCTATCTATATCTATCCCAGTTAAGGTATCTTGTTTAGAAGATAAGTGATCCAGTTCTAAAGAACATTCTTTTTAGAAGTTATTTAGCACAGCACTATTTTTCTGTACAGTTCTATTTTCTAATTATTCTCTCAGAAGTGAAGCATACATCAGGATACTGAGTCAAACAGCTACTTCCATACCACTTCTACAGACACATGCTATAAATAGCAGATTATATATAAATATGAAGTTACTCAAAGAGGTTTATATTCTACCATCTCTCTATGTGCTCTAGAATGTATGTTCTGGAAATAGGCTGTTCAATGAGGACTGATGCCTTTGAAAGCACTGTGACAGAACCACTTATTTGCAGTGCCCACTCTGACTACTCAAGTATAGCCAGGGGAAATTTAGACATGTTTTTAAGTATTCTTCCTCAAAATTAATGGACTACATAAACTTCTGAATTGTTCAGTTATATGCATAAATGTTTATATTAAAAACACTAAACTTCTTTCTGAATAAAGCTGTAAGTGTTATATAGAAAACTGGATTTCTGTCGAAAGGACAAAAGCTGGTATTTGATTTAGAGGGTTTTGGTGGGGATCTTTGGAAGAAGAGAGGAGAAGGTAGGTGAAAGAAGGGTTAAGAGAAAAGCAAAAAAGCTCTGAATAGCAAAACCATTTTCCAGAATGCAGGATCTCCTTTTTTGCTTATCTAAACAACAGAGATGAAGTCCAGACACGCTTGGCTGTAAAGAGGGTACACTAAAAGCTTCAGTATATATAAGACATTAAAAGCATTGTCCTTGAAGGTATTATTTTTCTATAAGACTAAATTAATTTTTATCACTATAGTTTTAATGATCTTTTTTCTCTATCTTACTGCTCTGTAAGTTCAATTTAAGTTTTCCCTAACAATTCATAACTGCACAATTTTGTCATATACAACATAAAAAGTATTTTGATATGATTCTAATGCTTAATACAATAAAATCAAGATGAATATGTATGGCTTATTGAGATCCACTGTGCATTGTTAAAATTTTAGGATTAGTTCTGAAGCTTTCATAAAAATACTTTACTTGCCTAATCATTAAACAACTCTATGACCACAAAGATAGGCTTAGGAAGGAAGATTAGAATATTATTCTGTTTTAGTTGAGAATTAAAACTCTATAATATTGTGATTTTTCAGATTTTTTGGAAAGCAGAAACCTGATATAAAACATTTAAGAGGTACATAAGTATTTTGCCAAATGCACTGTAAATGTCTTGATGGTGGTTTATACATATAACCTGAATGCTTTTAAAATTAAGCAGTTCAAGTCTGAACGGGTAAAGAGAGATGACCACAATTTGTCATAGATGCTGGGTGTAGGATTTAATTAGGTGCTAATTACAGAGATTGTACAGAGTTCTGAAGGGATGTCACCTCTCCAGAATGACACACACTGCACGCACAGCACATCCACAGCTCCACTTACATATTCCCCGTAGGTCTCCTGTGCTGGGGGTGGTGGCAGGGGCCGGTACCCTGCAGGGGGAGGAACTCCTCGTGCTCTGGGTGCCAGAAGTCCCCGGCTCCGACTGACTGGACCTCTGCTGGGAGGGACGCCCCTGGGAGCTGGTGCCCCTCTGGGCACTCCTGCTGGTGGTGGAGGCACTCCCCCACGGCCCCTGTGAACACACGGATCACTCACCATTAAACACTATACCAACATCTCCCTCCCCCACATCATGACAGTTTTGCTTTGCTACAGCCAGAAAAAGGCTAAAGGAGATTTAAAGTTTGTCATTTCTCTGTAGGCTTAAATCCGATTACACGCATTATGCAAAAAAATGCTGCAAGATACAAATTAGACATGGGATTCAGTGATGAACCTTGCACTGACTTGAGTCATTCTCACATACGCAGACACACCCAAAACAATCTGCTGGAACCAGCCAACTTCACTAGAATGTGACTTTTAGTAGGTGAAATCACAACCACAGAATAACAGCTTCAATTGAAGGCGTCAGGCTATATCATACTCAAACCCTGCACCGAGGAATCTGTTGCCACTCCCTTCTGATCCTGTGAAAGCTTCTGAATACAACCCAAAAATCACACTGTGTGTGAGATACTGATTGGGTCACAAAAAATACATTTTCTTCTGCTTCTGAAGAGATTTCCATCTGTTTCAGGAAACATCCAAACGTAATAAAACGTGCAGGGTGATTATAGGATATAACCTGATGTCCTACATGTATTTAAGAAAACTAAATAACAGTATATTTGGTCTAAAAACCCTGAAAGCGTGATAAGCATTAACTTGCATTCCATTACTTTGGACACTTAACATATGGATGAAAAAGATGAGACTTCAGTTGAACCAGTTTTCAGAGAACATTTTTCAAAAAACATTTGATCCATTTAGAGGTGGCTTTTCCTCCTGCCTCCCTGTAGTAAAGGGAGAGACAGAGAGGTACAATCTGTGAGAAATTTGCATCTTTACTCTCTTTTAAAGAGGACATCTAAAACACTTCTAATAGACATCTCCTTTTTAAAGGAGATCATTTCACCCCATGGACTATAATTGAGTCTGAATGACTGCTGTGGGCAAATAGAATTGTTCCAGAGAAGTCAAACCTTTATCACACACTCTAACAGATACATAGAAGGAAACAAGGCACAAGCTCTACCCTGTCTTTCTACCTATGAAGCCATTATCTAATTAATCTCAAGAGTAGTAATTGAGTAAAAATACTCTGTCCTGATTTCAGTAGAAATTTCCAAGTTGAACAGTATTATAAAGATCCAGATTTGGCCTTAAGATTTCCTATCCCATTTTATACAAGTCATGTAATTTCACATCAATAAACTAATCAGAAAACAAGGCAATCATTTTATCACAAAAATAAGTAGTATTTCAAAAACTGCATCACTGAACGAGGAATGAAAAAAATGTAAAGATACAACCAGGATAGATTTTATTAATTTTAATTACTGATCAAAACACAGTCACAAAGTATTTGAAACAAGCCTAGAGAGTAAGTGATTTAAAACTGTGCTTATTACTTGGTTTTGGCTAATCTGTAGAATGCCTCCTCAGGACAGGGTACCAGCTGCTTATTTGACTTCATTGTAGTGGGGGCAGGGGTGAGCAGTGAAGTTCCCAGACACAGCCTGCTGAAGTAATATAAAGAAATAGCAAATGTGATACTTTCCAAGAGAAGCCAGAGAAAGGGAAATGAACCTAGTGGCATAGACGATAGTCAACACCAAGTCACAAAAAAAAAAAAAAAAGAAAAAGGTCAGTAAAAAGATTCAAGAATCACTAGGCATAATCATGACAGCATCCTTGAGGCAGGGTGCAAGTGAAAGCAGGAAATGGGACATGCTGAAAAACATGGAAAAACATTTAAGGGAAGAAAAAAGGTACAGCTTTTCAAGCTAGCATAGATTTATTCTTGAGAAGTAATTAGAACAGCAGATCCATGTGATGAGGTCTTTTCTGCATTTCAAAAAACAGTTTATAGGATTGGAATGGTGACGGGTGGGAAATAGTACTTCTCTTGTATTACGAGATCATGTATGATCTTAACTTTTCATAACTTTGTCCATACCTCCTACAGGAAGTCTTAATGTGAAATGTATGGTTCTCATGGTTATTGCACCAGGCTGGATGAGACCAGAAAGGCACCGAGATAGAAAACCCAATGACAGGAGAGTTCAATCACCACCACACAGATTTGAGTTGTATAAGGTTATGATGCTAAGAGGAAATTTTTAGAAACTGTAAATTGTTATTTAAGAAGTTATCAGGGAACTAAAGAAGCTTGATGGACATTTACAGTGAACAGACTCAAAATATTGAGGGACCACTTGAACAGGAACCTTTGCACACCTTTGCAAAAACAACAGAACTGTTCAGGTATTGCTTAATTTGAAAAGGACAGCTACACAAATTGTGTTTAAAAATGCTTAAAAGGGTAAAACACATGATATGGGAAGACAGAAATTCTACAGGAAAGCAGAGCAAATACACAACAATCATCAAAAAAGAAAAAGCTTGAGAAAGGGCAATAGGAGCTCACTAAGGCTAGAACAGGTTTTAAAAGAGGTATCCACTTGAAAGGCTGAACCCAACTCTAACCTCAAAGGAAAAATCCTAATAAAACAAAATATTCAGAAAAGCAGGTCCACAATAACTGAAGTCCTTCAATCCTCCCAGAATCAGGAAACCTCCCAGAGTGAGCCTCAAACACCAGTGCAGACCAATTTGTATATATGAATGTATACATGTACATGCACATTAAGGTTTTTGCTACACAATAAAGAAAGACTGAGCAAGTTTCTCATGGTAGAGCTGTTCTTACAGTAATCCACTGGATAGTGCTGCCAATGCCTTAGAGACAAATTACAGAACAAAAGGAACAAATAGAAGTACGTGCACTATTTTTCTATGAACTTCAACAGAGGTTCAGATGCCTACTCTAATCTGTAGCTGAATCCCAACCTGAACGTTTTAGAAAAGAAAATAGCTAAAAAAATCCAGCTTACAGGAGGGGACACTTGGGAGTTAATACATACACAGATATAAACTTATATATCCTACCATTACACAAACCAGTAGGTTCTGCACTTTGACTGCCTATAGAACATCTAGAATTAAGATTGGCCCAGACATCAGGACACTTAAAAAATACAATTTTAGAAAATATAAGCATACACACAAAACTTCACTACTCAACTGTGTGTATTCACAAACTTGTTTCCTAATTCAACTTCTTTCCTAATTAAAAAAAACCCAAACATAAAATAACTGGAAGTGCATCAGAAACTATGTCGACATGACAAGCAGTCTAGAATCATTCACATACCAAGAACAATTAAGTAGATTAAGGCACTTCATCCTACAAATGACAACTGAGGCTTATCTGATGGATCCAACAGACAAATCAAAGGAATGGAGAAGGCTGAGTGGTGCCCTCGGCACAGTCCACACCTTCCTCAAGGAGAGCAGTGCAACAGGAGGTGCTGGGCTCCTCTCTGCTGACCAGCAATAGGACCAAACGAAACTGAATTAAGCTGTTTTTAAAATTTTGTTCTTTCACTTTCCTGGGCCTTCCATCTCCTAATCAACTGCTTTTGAGGGGTATCCATCTGCTTCCAAGGCCTCTGAAGAAACTGCACAGAGAGTTTGTTCTCTATCCCTTCTCTTCTACAACTACCTCACCTATAAATTAAAAAACCTTTGTGCAACTGCTAATAATTACAATAATTCTTCTATATAATTCATCCAAATCAAGACATCTCAGCTCTGTGCTATCGCACTCAGAGACAGCTTACAATCAAATCAAACTTCTTATGGCTCCTACTCCACTTCCACTGCTTGCTTCTCTGCCCAAGGACACCATTCTGCAGGCCCAGTTCCAAGTGCCACCAACTCTCCCAGTCTTTGCTAACAGACTGCTGATTAGTTTTATTTTCTTTACAAAACCTTTATAACAAGTTACACATTATCAAAACTTGTTTGTCAGCCCACTGTCAGCTTTGACTACCAGCTTATATTCTGAAGTACAAGAAAGGTATTTTTTTGCCTTTGTTTTCCCTCCTCTCTACCATGGTGTCACCTCCGTCCCTGTGAGAAATCTTTTGAATGTTCTCAGTAAGAACCCCTTATGAATAAGAACCCATAAAAACTTCTTACCCTTCTGAGTCCATATATCCAGGCTGATGGTGTGCACAAATAAGCACTGAACCTCCCACAGATCTGTCTCCAAACTTTTAGAGTACTTTGATTTTGCAAATACTTTAAAACAGGGTTCAAGTGTCTTATGTTCAGGACGGGTGAAATAAAAAGGTCCTTGCCAGTAACCCCTCAGAGGATGACACTACAGTACACAAGTGAGTGCTGGAGCATCACAGGGGACACTAGTGTTTGGTCTCTTTTTTGCTACATTTTTAAGAAAAACTCCAAGTATCTATTAACTGTAATGTCTATCAAACACAAACTCGTACTTAATTATTGGCAGCAAACACACTCAGCAAATCCCACCTCCTAGCCAGGTGCTGTTATTGTCACTTGCAGACAGGCTTTAGCAACAAAATGATCATCTATGCACTCAAGTCCATTGTGGCCTGCTCTCAAAGAAACATTTTATTGCCAGATTATTATTGCTTCAGAAAATCTGAAATATTTGTTTCATCTTCATAGTCACTTTGGGTTTGATTTTCCTAAATTTATTAATCTGGCAGTAGTAAATCCAGTGAAGGAAGTTAACCCTTCCCCATTAAACACACAAGTAATTTAGATCATTAAATTCTGAATAATTTTACTCCCAAAGCTGGGTAATTAACCTGTAGGCTTTGCATTAAAAAAGGCTTTTAAATCTGGGTACCATGGACTAGACTAAGTAAAGCAAATCCGAGTAACTCATTTGGTATCTTTTGTTTCACTACAAAATGGGAGGAGTAATCTAATTTAACTCACATATCACATCATCCCTGGAAGATACTGTCATGAAAGCTGTTTTTGTTGGAATCTAACTCTCCTCCCATGACATGATTTCATTACTTACACTTGCAATTCAGTATATGAGGAAAAAGAAAATACAAAGTGAAGCACAATTTCTATAAAACTACAAACACACTAGAGAAGGGGAGAAAAAGCCTCTAACAAAAGTGTCAGAAGGTGCTAAGGTGAATTGTAAACACTGTGGAGTAATGATAGAAGATGGTTAATGTCTAACAATGTGCAAAGTCTACCTTACTGTGTCCAGTTGCAGTATTACTAAAGTATTGAATTTTGTGATTAACAACTCATTATTTGAATCAAGAGTTTAATGTGTGTAAAAACATTCTCAAGAAAATCTAATACCACTTAGAACTATACTACACAATGTTAGACTCAAAACATTTGTGAATGTTCAGAAGGAATTCACAAGTACTAATCTAATCATTGATTCCCACTAAAATAGTATTTTACCAGCTCATACAACTTAGATACTTCCTCTTTGGCCTTTGCTAGCAATGTTTGACCTTTCTACTTTACAGTAGTCCCTTGGTGTTTCTAGGATTTATTTCCAGCAAACTAAGTTACTGCCCTTGACCACAGCAGCAGGCACAGCACCTCACTTACACTCATCTCCAGCTGCCCCCAGCAACAGCCACTTTCATCATTTCATTTAGCACTTTCTCCACTCTAGAATCACACTGATTTTTATTTCAAGTTTCACCCATCACTGGATGGCTGAGTTAGTAAAATTATTCTGATCATGAAATCACAACTAGAGTCAGTTCACAGCTTTTCCTTCACTTCACAGTTTATGGTATGAAGATCTTTATCTCCCCCCAAAAACGTTAAATGGAAGAATAGCTTTAAAATAAAAATACTTGTAAAATTTAGGACCAGTTCTCAAACACTATATTATTCAATGAGGAAACACTTGGAATTCTTTAATTTTAGCATTCACAGTTCTATATATCTGCAGGGATTTACTATGTTCAATATACAGATCTAACAAATTTGGTTACCAGATGTTGATATATTTTCTTTATTTGAGCACAGCCAGCTACACTCAATGTTCCTCAAACAGTAAATATTTTTGTCTTATATTAGACACCTGAAAAACAACAGACCTGTTATTTTGGTGCTGATGTTTTAAAATACTAAAACACTGATATCTGGATACAACTCAGATTCCTGCCTTTTCATCCTTTTTGAAAAAACAGAGTCACCATTGAGTTAACACTCTTACACAAGCTTTGTTTCACATTTCTATTATAGAACAGTAATATATATGCTCATGTTTCAATTTTGTGAAAAATGGGAAATCACAACACTAAAACAAAACACAATGAACATTAATAATACCTGCCTTTGGCCTAGATCCTGAACTGGCTTTGTCAAATATTTCTTTTGTGCTACAGAATCTTTTGCACTTCACTACCTACATGTCTTCAACAAAAAGTTATTCTTCAAAAAAAGAAACCAGTTGATTCCAGACATATGGGAGGAAAACAGCTGGAAGTTGTGAACACACTGCAGCAGTGATCCACATCAGCTCATTTTACTTCTAACATATAGGACAGCACGTTCTAACTCACAACTTCTGTAGCAGTTTTATTCTTCCCCAGACAGAGTGACAGTCATTCAGCCATTAGGATCTCAGCCATGCGTAGACTGAAATATGAATAATAAATGGGAAAAGTAAAAAAAAAAACCTCCACAGCCTCTTGAAAGCATAAACCAGAAATCTGCCATTTCTTTAATGAGACTATTGATAGATATTGGCTTTATGACAAATTACGTTTTTTCTCCCCTCACCTTAATGAAACCAAAACACCTGTTTTCAAATACAATCTCTCAGTCTGGGGTGTGAACTCAGCCAGCTCTCCCTTACTGTGGCCTTTCAATACATAAGTTGAGCTGCTTATAAGAAAAGGGGAGTAATTTTGTCAGGGTCTGTACTGATAGGACAACAGCTTTCAATTGAAGAGGGCAGGTTGAGATTGGACATAAGGAAGAAATCTATGAGGAGGGTGCTGAGACAACACTGGAACAGGCTGCCCAGAGAAGTTGCAGATGCAGCATTCCTGGAAGCGTTCAAGGCCAGGCTGGGACTTTGAGCTACCTGGTCTAGTAGAAAGTGTTCTGCCCATGGCAGGGGGTGAAATAAGATGGTCTTTAAAGGTCCCTTCCCATGTAAAGCATTCTGTGATTCTAGCACTGATTTCTAGCTATAAGTGACATGAAGTGGTTCCACCTACACCACCCCAAGGTATCAAGGAACTTTGAGCCATGTTCTTAGACTTACTATCATCATTCTTTAGAATTTCACTTTTCTAAAACATCTTAGTTGGAGTCATAATTGAGTGATCCTTGAATCTTATTTTTATTCTTAAAATAGTGGGAAGTTTTAGAGAGGAAATGCTGCTTTAGTTGCAAAACCTCCTTAGAGGTGTACATTAACATGTATAGAGTCATAGACAGGTTTAGGTTGGAAGGGACCTTAAAGACCGTCTAATTCCAACCCAGTTGCCATGGGCAGGGACACCTTCCACTACAATGTTAACATATATCTATTTTAAGTTTTTAGTTAATCAGAATTCAAAATTCACATTTTGGTTGCTATAACTTATAATGCACTGATTCAGGATGGGAATACAAATGCACTGAAGAAACACTGATTCCTGAAGAGTTACATATTCTAGCTTCTCACCATAACAGCATCACATTAAACACCATGGATCCTCTAAGCTTGCTAGCACAATAAATTAGAAAGCAACTGGTATGATCATTTTATACAGTTGTTTTCAAAAAAGAATTTAAGAACATCATAATAAAAATGAAGGAATGAAAGGCTGACTTCCACTACTTTCCCTTCTTGTTGTACAGAAGAGGAGTTATGCCAAAATAGTTTAAACGCTCAGCAAGAACACTACAGAAAATAAAAGTGGTGTGATTACATCTGAAGGTCATCTTTAACAGTATTAGGGACAAAAACTGGGGGCAAGGTGGGGGAGAAGGAAGCAGCTATAGGAAGCAGCTGTATCCTCCAAGATCAATGATGAGAAAAGAACATTCCTGAAGGTAAAGCTTACAACGCACACACAACTCTCCCAGAACAAATTCCATCCAGTCAACCACAAAACCTTACTTGGCTCTAGAGTAACAAAAATTAAGTCAAGAAAAGCTGGAACAATCCAGAAAAAAATTTAAAAAGTTACCAAACCACAACCATTAGGAAATTACTTATCACACACAGGAATGCCTGTACATAAGCTAGAATTTTTTTATGCAAGCCCAAATGTACTGGTTTCTACAAAATAAAATTTTGTTATGGAGCTAAAAGTAGATTTGATAAGATGCATTATATCCAGTTCCCACATGCCTGATAAGGAGCAAAAAAGGCATAAATTAGTACTTTTTTTTTTTTTTTTAACTGAAACTATTCAGTAGTAACAAAGGTTTCAAAAGTGGGATCTTAAACACACTCAACAGGATGTTTCATGTATCAAGGCAGGTATCATAAAACCATTCTGCAGATTACAAAGGAAGGTTAGGATCAAGGTTTTAGACTTCGTTTTACAAGTCTTCTGAGGCTTTGCTTCAACTTCTCCTGGATATCTCAGGCATGCTGCCTATTGAAACTGTTTTATCCAACACTGAGACAAAGCCTTTAAAGCCTTGCTTCAACAAAAGTATTATTCATGGAAATCCATTTCTGCTAAAAAAGAAACAAAGCATTATAACTGAGTTTGAGATCTTCAGCTCAATGGCTGTAGAATCTCAGTAGCAATAGAATTGAATTTCACTTAAGGAATATGCGAACAGAGCACTTCAGTTCGAGGGAAGAAAGTCTTGGAGTTTAAGACAAGCCTTAAAGTAAGGACAAGTCAAACAGACACACTTTCACGTTCCATAGAATAGATGTGAAAAATGGTGATGACAAAAACACAACCTTTTACTGTCACCTCCAGATCAAACACTAATAACATTTAAAATTACCCTGAAGACACTTCAATAGTTGTAGACTAACTATAAAGGATTCTGTGAGCTGTGTAACAGTGTATCTCTTGCATAGATGCAGATTTGGAAAAATAAGTTACCAAAATCCAGAGGACCGAACTAGTGATTTTAGAAAAGCAGTACTATAAAAAAAACTATGTACATATACATATACTAGGTACTAACAGTGTAAATTAGTTATCAAGCTTTGATGATAGGATCTGACCAAACAACAGCTTCTGTATCCCAGAAATATTAGCTGAAGGACATGGAAAATGAAATAAACTGGAAATAGTACTGCAAATGTATCTGTACTGAGCATCTGTAGCAGAATAATTACAGGCATCTGTGGCAAAGTTACAAACAACTATTTAAAAACTGAAATAAGATTTGCAAAAAAAATAATATCCAAAATCAAATGAGGTCTCCAATTTGAAAGAATTCTTGTATGGCTGATTACAGTGCCAAGGGGTGAACCTTGGTATATAATTACCACTACTCAGAACATTTAAATCAAGAAAAGCAGACTATATATTTTTTAAACAATATTAAAAAATACAAGAACAACAATTTGATGATTGAGAATTTTTTTTTTCTCACAGGACACAACCCACAGAAAGCATAATTTCTTTAAATTAAGATTCACTCTGCATTGCATTTGCAATCATTATCAGGATACATGTAACTAAGAATATCTATATAAATTGAATATTTCCTTAGTGCTGCTTCTTCAAACATGCTTTGTCATCTGAGGTAATATGCTTCAGAGTCTTATTCTGAAATTATTTTAAGAGTTGAAATACAAGTTTCAAGTTGCATCAAAAAGAACTGGATTAAACAGAAGAAAACAGTTTACCACAGTAAGCAGTCACACTTAGGTGCTGCAGCCACAATCTCTGTACTCTGTAACATAAACAGTTATGAACTTTATTTAGGTTTTGTTTTCACACTTCAGAACTTGAAGGAGTTGAAACTGTCATCTCAGTACTGCAAGGAAGATAGGGGATGCTAGAGCAAAAATCAAGCATCTTCTGTGACAAAGAAAAACAGCAAAAGCAGTAGACTTTGCCTACTCCCAAATCAAACAGAAGCCACTTTTCACAAAGCAAGTGCCACTCAGAAAAGAAAATCCAAATTCTACTTCCAGAGCACTTCTGTATCATTTAATCATGACTACGAAAAGTTAGTAGTACCATAAAAAAAGAAAACAATACTGTGTAAGTTGGAGATATTGCCTGAAATTCATGTCAATTGAGGTAAGACAGATTTACCAGTTTTGCAAAGCTGTGAACTCCACAGGGCCCAAACACAGACCGCACCTAAGGAGCAACTCACAGCTAGAAATCAAGTTGCTCACAGTAGGATTGAACATCTCCTATGCTGTGCATTGCTTCTTCACAAAGGCAGCATTCAAGTTCCACAAGACAAAATTCAGCACCATTGTTAATTCAGTCCAAATGAACCAAACTTTCATCAATAAATGAAGCTTGCTTCCCCGATCTTCTGCTCTTCTTTTGAGAATCCTTCATGTATTTTACTGCTGTACTCTGGGGGAAAAATTGTGTTTGAAGGGAGAAGCTTGAAATATATACATTCAAATGAAATTCCAGGTACCTGGACAAAGCAGGAACAGGTACTCCTCTTGCTCGAATAGATGCTTTTCCGCGGACAACTGGAACTTCTGCAGTTTCTGAGCCACCATTTAAATATGTTAATTCTTGAAGCTGTGCCTGTCTGATTTCATCGTTGTAGTCCTGAAACACGGGGGAGGCAGAATAAGACAAAAAACCAAACTGTTTATCCACCACTCTCAGCTAACACTGCTACTGAAAGTTTCCTCTTAAAAAGTTGAACATTCCACTGAAAAAGTTTAATATGCATAATAAGATAGGAATAATATTCAGTCCAAAAATTATTTAAAAATTCTATATAACAACTGCCATTTTTACTCAGGCATGTTTTTCTTTTCCTTCGCATCTTTCTATATAGCTTTAGCAATTAATTGCCAGTGTTAAAATGCTGCAGAGATAGGAAGAAACCAGAAAAAAAAATCAAGGTCCCATATTCTGAACTGAGATCCAGTTTTTAGTTCCAGCTGTAGAATGATTGTGTGTTAAAAGCAGGACAAAGAGGAGAGAGAGGGAGTTGCAAACAAGTAGAGAATAAATACACTGTTGAGAGCAGCACATGAAAATGAAGGAATAGATTAGGAATCCTCATTTTTAAAATCAGGAGTTAAAAGAATAAACACAGGAATTCTTTCAATACTCACATACACTGTTATCTAATAAGAAGAGCTCAAAAAATTAAATTTGATAATTGGCAATGGTAAAAATGCCAAGGACACATGGCTTATTTCTGTCCACAAAAATCCTCTACTCTCAAGGTCTAGCAAAAAGAAAGCCCAAGTTTTTGTACACGGAATTAATATAGTACTTCTCAAGTACAGTTTTCAGGGACCTTGAGTCAACCTCCGAAACAAGCAGAGTACACAGGATTAAAACAGACCCAGCACTGAACTCCTGAGGTATAAGTATTTTTCTATCATTTCTCCTCCACTTAAAGTGAGCCGAGCAGAAGGAAGCCATAAAGGTGAATTAAAGATAACTGTTTTACCCACGGTGCATAAGTACAAACTGAGTATCAAAATATTAATAGGTCGTCCCATAGGAACAAAGGGATACTTCTGATACAACAGCTCTTCTGCAAATCCTCCCATTTCAAGAAGGAAGGTTTGTTCTAATACCAACCATTTTACAATTCAATGACAAAACAAAGAATCTGCATCTCACTGCAAATCTGAGTTTATTACCTTTATTCACTAGACAGGGACCAAAAGATTATCAGGCAGTCTTACAGACTTTGAAACATAACCTTGCATTGAAAGGAGATTAAAACTTCCATGAATTCAAATATCTCAATTATCCTTGAAACATTCTGCTCCTCCTAGACTTCTACAAATGGAAATAAAAAAGTTTTCCTTTACATGCCATTGCTGAAGTCCCTGGTGTTAAAAGAAGCAGCACCATACCAGCATTTTGTCCAAACTGCCTTAAAGACATTCTGAAATTTAACTCCCAACTGCCCACCTGAGATCATCCTCTGTTTATCAGCAGATATGCTGATAAACAGCAAATATGAAAAAGGTCTAGAAGACTGAAATAACTGTTTCAAATGGCATAAATGGAAGCTTTTGAGAAAAGATTCCATTATTAAACAGCCAGGACCCGATACATAACCAATCCATCACAGTGAGTAGACTAGAAACAGGAAACTGAACACCATTCTGGCCAGCTATTATACAGAAACCCACTTCATATTTTTTTATTTGTTGCTGGATCAGAACTGGCTACAAATGCAAAATTTTATGTACTGTATAGAATAAAACTTCAATCTTTACACAAAATGCCAAGAAACTGTACCACCAACACACAACATCAAAGTTCTGACAGCCTGTATCAGATGCCCTTTATAATTTCTTCACAAAACATCTTTCTGAGAACTGGGCCCCTGGAAAAATACCTTTGTCATTTTATACTCAATTCATTTAATTCCTTAGCAAAGACGTGCTCGGGTTGACACGGTGTGTGCTGGGTCCCTTTTCTTTTCTCCCTGATGCTTTCTCACTTTCCTGCAGCACATTACCAGACACAGCAGCAGCCTTAGGTCACAGACAAGGGCTCCACTGTGCGCAGAACAGAACAGAAAACACGGCCCTTATCACACATGCCAGAGGCAGCTGGAGGATACAGAGTGAAGGGGCAGTACAAGGCAGCCACGATAAGCTGCAGTGTTAAATCCATGAGACTCTGAAATGGATTCCTCAATTAAAAGTAGCAGATGGTCAATGTATGAATACTCACTGCTGGAAACAGCACACTTCAAGTCAAATTAAGCAGACAATAATCTTTTCCTCACCTAGAAGGAGGACATGGAAACCCTTTAGACTGTATCCCTCCTCTGTACGGCTTAGGCAGTGGCAGCACTTGAATTTCAGTCAAATGCTGCTGCTGAATTTCAATTGAACAGATGTACTCTCATTTTATGAATAAATTCCCTATCCTGACTAACTACAGTCTTATCCAAACATGGAGGGTGCATTTACATCAAGATCCATGCAAGAGATTTTCATCCCACAAGTCCCCATGCTTACATGATCAAACTAAACTTTCTTTTAAAATTTATCTATGATTTTCACCCAGCCAGAACAACACATTGGCAGCATCTCTTCTTGGGATCACTCTGACTTAAGACCTTATTTCAATTTATCACTCAAACTATTAGCAAAGCTATTTATTTATATAATGTTAGGACAGATTCCTACAAAACCTTTTGCAGCTTTGCAAAGCACTCAAGTAGATCTTTATCCTGGCAGTGAGCAATCCATTATTAAACCATCAGGTTTCCAGCCACCTTTTTACACCTTACAGCATTTGCCAGCTTACTTAAGGAAAAGTCTGAGAGTTTCCAAAGGCCACCAAGCTCTTCCAAATGCCATTAAATGCTATTTCATCACATCTTACAAACCAAATATGCAGAAGGTAAGACAGGCTACAGGAAAAGGTTGTGAATTCTGCTCACATTGTCATATAACTGCTACAGATTGTTCTCTCAAAGACATTTCTATACTTTCCTTTAAAGACAAGGAAAACAAGAAACTCTGGTAAGCAATGGCAAAGGGTAATTAGTGCTGTATTTGTCAGAAGACAAATGACTGCCACTACTCAAAAATTAAGCAAAATAGACTAAGTTCTAATGGCCAAAACTGCCGTAACCATAGAATCACAGAATGGTTTGGGATGGAAAGGACCTTAAAGAACATCTTGTTCCAACTCTCCAGCCATGGGCAGGGACACCTTCCACTAGACCAGGTAGCTCAGGGCCCCATCCAGCCTGGCCTTGAAACCATGGTATAATACAGCAACCAGGGGCAGGTGAGGTTTGGAGTACCTGGCTTTTTGACCTGACAGAAGTAATTCTGAGATAATTGTTATCAAGCACGACACCCACCAATCTAATATTCAGAGTGCTGACCAGAGAGTCTGGCCAGAATAAAGGGGCTGGCTAATTTACAGGAAGATAAAAGAATATACTTAAAGTCAGAAGCCACAAGTCTAACTGCTTCTGCAGAAGGTAAGAGAAAGGTAAGAGTCAAGGCAACATAAACACAGTCAAAAATACCCTTGAGACCAGTTTTTATGCTTTGGTTTCAGTTATGCCAATAGTTTAAATGAAATTACACCACTGCAGCTGCTTGAGGTTAAACTCCAATGCAAGGATTCTTGCCCATGGATCTGGAGATCCAATAACAGAGGCTGCGGCATTTTTGCTACAGTCAACTACCACAAGGATATTTTGTATTCTGCATTCTAGCACCAAATGAGATGTTATGTTCAGCACTGATCTGAAAAATGAACAATAGCCATATTCATAAATTGAGTTCAGCATCTAAAACTGTAGGAAGGCATAGTTACCTTACATTGTAAGGAGAATGCAAATTATGATCATAATCATATACTCATAGCAGGACATCTTTCCTGAAATAAAACAGGTAATTTCTTAAGAAAGCCACAACAGACCTTAGAGAAAATAAAAACCAAGTTGCATTTGCAGCAGTGAACCAAACACTAGTTGTAGAGCAGAAAAAGCTGCTCCTTATTCCTTCAGTGGCTGCTGCAAGGGGAGGGCAGGCAAAAGAGATTAAGGCATTTAGAGCAATTCGGATAAGATTACATTTAAAAAGCCAAAGGGAAATTAAGACAGTGTTGGCTTGATCCCACAGTTCAAGAAAGATTATGTAGCATCAGTTCAGCTCAGTATAATAAAGATGCAATGATCAAAAATCAAGATGGAAAATTGTATAACCACCAGTCAACGGAATTGCTCATTATCAGTCTGTAATTCTACTGGCTTAACACACTAATGACCAGGTTTTGATAAGCTTACTTCATTTATGGCAACATTAGGGAAATGAAGCTCAATGAAGAAAAATAAGACCTCTGATGGAGGGGGCATGGGGATCAGACATATCCTTCCTTCCAGGACGTGCCAGAAGCATTTATCAAATTGAACATATTCCCATCTAAAAGAAGGCATCTGTTTGCTGTCTAGAATACCCAAGAACTTAATTCTCCCTTATCTCTTCACACCATTAAATCGTGAATCATGTAAATACAGTAACCTTCGACATTATGACAGCCCAGCACTCCTACAAATATTCTGTTGAGTATCCCCTGTCTGATCAGTTAGGATGCCTGAACAGTGGTATGCTCATTCACCTCTTTTCGTATACATCAAAAAAAAGCCATTTGGAACCTGCAGACAAATTTATAATGTGATGCTTGATCTTTGTAACACGAGAACATAACACCCAGGACATCTCCTTGTTTTTTAACAGCCTTAAGGTGCATCTACATTAGGGTTATTTCACATCAGGACATATTTCTAATGAATCTCCTGGCAATTGTCATTTATCATGCTTTGGCTCATGCCATGGTGCATTATTGGGGCACATGAACTCACTCCATTCAGACAAAAACAGAATAAACACTCAAGAAGCACACAGCTCCAGTCACCTGAGGACTTAGATTCATAAAATATCCTGAGCTAGAAGGGACCCACAGGGATCATTAAGTCCCAATCCTCACCCTGCACAGGACACCCCAAGAATCCCACCATGTGCCTGAGAGTGCTGTTCAGTTCTTTAACTCTGTCAGGCACGGTGCTGTGACCATTTCCCTGGAGAGCCTGTTCCAGTGCCCAACCACTCTCTGGGTGATTTCATGATTGTGGATTAGGTTTGGTACAAACTATAATCCCCAAAATACATACAGGAGCACTGTCAGGTCATCAGCACCAACTGCTGTACAAGAGGCATCCCCAACTGGTCCCCAGTGCAGCCACGCTGGCTCCACTCAAACATTTACAAGCTGCTGTCATGCAGACACATGCCTCAGGAAAGTTTCCTTAACCAGGTCCCCACAATTTCCAGATCTGACACAAATAAAGACTAACACTTGGGGGTAGCATTTTCAGCAGTAAAAATAAACAGAAGACAGTGCACCTTGGTGATGCTTTGCTTTCTATACTCACTCCTTTGATCACCAATAAAGATTGAAGAATGTTCACTCAAGAGTTAAACAGTTGGGAACTTCACACACAGAAACATCACCTCAAGTGCCCCAGCTTCCTAAGAGAGTTTAATATTGTAAAGCAGTAAGGTTGGTCCTTACGTGAGGAACAAATAAAGCTATCTCTCTATAGAAGACACTAGAAACCCATTGCCTAGATATATCCCAAACCTGGAGTACAAACTTGCACTGGAAACCAGATCTCTTTTTATACATCCATACAAATGGAAGCTGAAGTATACACCAGAAGACAAGTATACCTCATGTATCACTAGTATTATGATAAAAATAAAGATACAAGATAAACCTGTATTGATTCTCAGCACTCGACACTAAACCAGGATTGGAGGTGAGAGAAATACTACAACTTCAAATGTATTTATTCTTAAACAGAACTAATGCCTCACGTGTACCAAGAAAACAGACAAGACACACATTTTGCAGATTTTTACAACTATTTGTAGTCTGTGATACTTTGCACATGACTAGTTAGGCAAGAAGAAGTTTCTCTTTTACTGTAGGTCAGATTGTGAGATTTGTGTGGACAGTTACAGACTCACCCAATTACTACCTGTATCAAAATGCGAAGTATTTGACAATATCATCATTTCTTTCACAAAGGAAATTAAGGAACATGACCTGACCAATACTGTTCAGAATCACAGAACAGTTTGGGCTGGAAGGGACCTTAAACATCATCTGGTTCCAACCCGCCTGCAATGGGCAGGGACGCCTTCCACTAAACCAACTTACTCAGTTTTAGAGATAACATTTCTCACTCAAGATTACCAGAATTCTCATTTTAAAAAAAAAAATACTAACAGGGATGAGGAACTTCTTGATTTCTTCCAATGCATGTCCCATTCTGGCATATGCTTCTGCAGGCGGAGCAAATACTTCAATTAAAACATGCAGGTCATCATTTAGGTGGAAATACTTTGCCTCTCCACTTTTTCTCAACTCTTCCTCCTAGGAGATAAGAAAAAGATTGGCTTTACACATTCTTGTTTTAAACATTGTAATGCAAGTGTTGAAGTTTCTCCAGAGGAATTTGCAGACACTGTTTACTCATGTTCAGATGTCTGCAACTAAGAAAGTGACATGAAATAAGAGCCAACAGCTTCTGCTCACATACAGAAACTGTAGCACAAGGGGGAATGCTTCCAAGAGTTTTCCCAGGTGCACCAGTTTGATGAAGAAGACACTCTTTCTTTGAAAGTAAAGTCTACAGAAACAGGTTTCATCTAATATTCCACAAGAGCAAGATTTTTTTACCAATATTATTTCAATCTTGGTATTACTACGCTGCTTTGATACTTATTTTCTGCTCTCATTGAAGTTTGTATCCAATGAGTGCATCCTTCACAGGACTGTGCTATTTGGACATAAAGCTAACAGCATATGAGATGAGGGAAGAGAACATTAGCAAAGAGTTCACTAGCTATTTCAGAAGCAAGCTTATGTCTTTCATCCTCCTTCACCCAACCCACTTCAATGACTGCAAAGCTGAGTTCAATGTAGTGAAGCAGAGTTCAGTTCTCAAAAACCGACATTCACATGCAAAATATTCACAGACCTAAAGGGCAGCACTTGCTTTTCTCAGGCTGCCCCCCACCCGTGTGTATCTGACAGGTGCAAGGGATGAAACCAGCACTAGAAATAATTTCATTGCTTTACCAGATAACATTATATCAAATACTTAGCAGTTCTGCTGTCTAAAAAACTAAAGTTCCCCTGCCAGCTTCCTGTCTTTGGCAAGCAGCAGGTAAGCACTTCACCCTTTAGATTACTAAAATTGTAAGTTGCAATGATAGCTGAAATCTCCTCCCCTGCACATCCCTTAATTATGGGTTGAGGTTTATATGTGACAATCCATTTCTGCTTCTCATGAATAACATTCTTATCTACATGATTTGTGTTTAACTATGAGGATGTTTAAAAAAAACCCAAGAAACCAGTCTAGATCAGTGTCAGAGCACCCACAGCAAGAATATTTAGAGTTCACTCAGCAGGATAAGACTCTGTCAGCAAAATCACTATTTTGTCAATACAAATAAGAGATCTTAAAAATAAGAAGTAACCTAATATAAACATCACAGCTCAAATATTTCATTTTAATAGGAGCCGTTTCTCAGTTAAATATTTTAAGCACAGTTACTCAAAATGTATGAGCCATCACTAGCACTGGAAGCTAGTTGAGTTCCCCATATACTTTGGCTTTTAGTATACACTGGCATCAAGCATTCCCCACCCCTTTTTCCTAAAGAGGAAAAATAATCACTGTGCAGTTAGTTTGTGCAGAAAAAAGAGTGCTAAGAATCTTGCTTTTCATGTTTATCAATCAAGTAGGCTGGTAACAGCAATAAGCAATAGAAAAGTCACAATTTTCTGTATAGTACTTGGTAAAAAAGCATTTCAATCAGCACCTTTAACAAAACATGCAGAATTTCAATGCAGGGTTTTCTAAGATCATTCCCATAAACAAGCTTTTGAAGTCACTCTGTGCTTTTTTTTGCAAACTTCACTTTTATTATTGTATTTTATTTTACTTCTGTAACATGACTTAGCAATGCTTCCATTACTTTCTCCGTTACTTGCAAGGCCAGGAGTTGGACTTTGATGACCCATGTGGGTACCTTCTAATTCGGGATATTCTGTGATTCTAAGAAAACACTACACACTAAAACTCTTACAACAACAACACAAATGAAAATAAGCTCACTCACTGGCCTACATCTTCCAACCTTGGGGACACATTAAGCATTTCAGGTTTTTTTTTTTCATTTCCCATGAAGACGAATGCAAAAGCTACAGCTTGTTCCCATTCCAGTATCCCTCTTTGACAGCAATTTAGCTACCATAAAATCCTCTGTCTTCCATTACTTGACATCTATTGGCTTGGTTTGCCCAGTGCATGTGGATTCTTGGCTTGGTTGGCCAAAGAGAGAGACATTAACCAAAAACCAATATTGATTGATCTCCCATTGCCTTTTATTTGTCCCAATTTTTGTCACAAGGTTTACGCCCCTCCTCAGAAATTTAAGGTAAGTAACAAAATTCCACTGACATACTCAGGCCTTACCTTTGTCTTGTCCCTCATAGAGCCTTTTCCCAAAATAGACATTTTTGTCAGTGTTTCTTCCTGTAAACGCTTTAGAGAATTACCACGTGGACCCAGAAGTTTTCCCACGAAGTTGAACTGTAAGAAAACAAAAAAAACTCCCATTAACCTCATTGGATTTTTAATCATAAATTAATGAGCACAATGGGATATTTTGCTGGAACAACTTTTAGTCCTAGGTGCAAACAACGATTAGATCATAAATTAAAAAACATTAAGTACAACCATGTAGTACAATTACTAGAATGTCAGTGGCTCCAGCAACACAGAATTATCTGAACTCAAGGATAACTTGGTGTCCACTACAGGTTGCCAGATCAAGAGGAGGCTGTTGACACAGCCTTCTTGCTCCAGCAACAGGAGGCATTGTGCCCAGGGCTTTTGTCCTGCTGAGGGACTCCAACCACCCCAGCATCTGCTGGAAAAGTGGCATGGCAAGCTGCAGGCAACCCTGGAGACTCCTGGAATGCATGTGGAATAACTTTGTGACCCAGGTAATAGACAGACCTGCCAGAGGGGAGGTGTTACTCTCACCAACGCAAATGAGCTCACTGGGGACATCAAGATGGAAGGCAGCGATCATGCACTGGATATGGATCAGGTAAGGAGTAAAGTTGGGCTGCTGAACTTCAGCAAAGCAGACTTCCAGCTCTTCGGGGAGCTAGTCAGTGGGATCCTCTGAGAGACTGCCCTCAGGGACAAGCGAGTGGAACAGAGCTGGCAGATCATTAAGGAAGTCTTCCATTGAACACAAGAGCTTGCGATTCCCAGGAGCAAGAGTTCAGGCAAGAGACCAGCATGGCTGAGTAGGAACCAGCTGGTCAAACTAAAGGGCAAGAAACAAATGCATAGACAGAGGAAGTTAAGACAGGTGACCTGGGAAGAGTATAGAGATGAAGTCTGGTTGTGTAGAGCGGGGGTGAGGAAGGTCCAAGTGAAGCTGAAGCTGAAACTGGCAAAGGACACAAAGAGTAACAGAAAGGGCTTCTCCAGGTATCCCAACCAGAAAAGGAAGTTTAAAGAAGGTGTTACCCCTCACTCCCACCAGTAAACCATGATGGATAACTGGTTACAACAGATAAGAAGGTTGAGGTACTCAACAACTGAAGTGACACAATCATGTTAAAAACGTAGTTTTAGGTAGAAATAAAATACAGTGATGTTGAACAACAAATGGGCTTAAGGTTTGTGGCCTCAAATTTATGAAACAGCTTGTAAGTTCTTTGCTTGTCCCTCTACTACTGAGTCACTGAAGAGCCAAGATGAGCTGCACTGCTCTCCCTGTTCATCTGAAGTCATTTGAAAGGACTTGGCAATGGGGCAGTGGCAGTTCCAAATCTCTTGTTGCTACACTGGAAGTGCTGATGGAAGAAAGGCACAGCTGCACTCACCCTACAATGCAGAAAGTCTACAGCTCCAGCTTATTTCTTTCAGCTTTAGACAAAAAGGAAAGCAAGCATTAAAAGTCAACTAATTATGAAAATATAAGTTTATTCCCCTTACTCGCTGCAAGTTCAATTCCCAGTGTAGGCCTGACTGATGACTATAGTCCACACAACCTATTTAATTTAAGGCCTTGCATGAACCAGTCTTTTCTGAAATTATCAGGTCACATCAAGAAATTCTCAGGCAATTTCTTTAATTTTTTTTTTTTAGAGAGGTCCATTTTTTTTCATATATGTCCTACGATACAGTCAAGGGAAATATTAATCAGAAAGATTGAACAGATAAAGGTAGAAATCTCCCTTGCTGAGAATATTCAGGACCCAGGGCCACTGATGGGGTCCGGTGCAATTTAATTTACAATCATTATTTCAACAGAAGATCGAACATCTGAAGGCACAGATGTTCTCTAGAGATTCCTTTTAACTCAGACTTCTGATTTTACTGGTTCTGAAGGTATAACTAAGGAAAGCAAACAAATTGAAACAATTCATAACAAATTTGAACTTTCAGAAGTCATTTACTCCTTGTCAAGAGTTTCCTTAAAGGAAGCTCATAGTTAAACTCAAAGCAAAGCTTTCATGTAGTGAACCACCTCAGTTTCTCAAGCATTACTTAAGATTATTTTTATCTGTTTATAATAGCCTTTAAGCTACTAGGAATAAAACCAAACACTAACTCTTTACTGCAGATGTATTCTCGTAGTTAAAACCAAACAGTTTAATGCTGTGTAAATCTAAAACTCGTCAAACCAAACTTTAATACCTCAAAAAGTTGTCATCTTTTCAAAACCATGAAATCTCTAGTGCCAAAGCCAGACATTACACCAGCTATACAAGGACTGCACAGATGACATGTTCTAGACACATTTAATGAACATGAAAATGTATTGTCTGGATCCTGATATCCACTGAACTATTCTTTTCTGTGCACCGAGGCTCCAAATATTCAATTTGACAAGTCTGAAGCATAAGAAACTTGTGTTGCAAGTCTGAAATTCTCCTGATTTGAAAGCACAGTACCTCTAGGTGTAGCTTAAAAGCACAAACAAAGATTAGCAAAAAATGGCTTACAATGCAGTCACAAAGCATTCTTGCTCCCACATAAAGCTAAAAGGCTTTGGAACATTTCAGTTGATTATTCCATAAATAACACCCATTTATGATATTGAAGAAATCCTTTCAGTAGAAAACAGATTATTTACTTTGAACAGGTACTGGATTTTGATCAAACTATTGGTTTATCTCCCTTTTACATCAAATTGGAAACATCTGATCAAAGGTTTATTTTGAAATATTTCATAGATATAGAAACACTCAAAGTATCAGTCACTAAGTCATATACTGCTTTCAATCAAATAGTAGAAGGACTCAAACCTAAAGGTACAAAACCAGCACACAATAAAACAAATTTTATTTACAAAATTAGCAAATCCTGTTTATCTGCTGGTGTAACAGAAGCAAATAAGCCTGGCAGATCCAGGTTAGCCCTTACACAGAATGCTCACATACAAGTTGCATGGGTGCTTCCTATGTTCCACATTTAGGGTTTATTAGCCCCAAGAGCACAAGAACAAAGAACAAATTCAGGTCCATTACTGAACTCAAGCTTATAAACTATCTCTGAGTTAGACACATTGGATAGTAACAAAAAGACATCTGAGCAGCTCTGCCCAAGTCAGACCAGTCACATTCACTAGTTCTGGCTCAGAATCAGACATGCCTGACTCCCTTCCTTACTCACCCCTCTGAAGTACAGCACAATCACCTCCAAACTGCTGTAAATACCAAAACCAGTCCTCACCTTCACCAGCTTCAGTTTAACACTGTACTAAAGCAGTCACACTGCTTTTCAGTGCAAGCTGGTGAAGTTTTCAGTCCTACAGGACAGATGAACGCTAAAGAGCCAACCATACATGTCACTCTACATGGATCACCTCTGTCAAATCAGGAATTGTCTCTGCATTAAGACAGCTTCTAATGTATTAGGTAAGTATCAGTAAACTATGGACAATGGCACAAAAAAGAGGACATAAAGTCCCCAACTCAAATGTGCTTCTAGACCAGCTCTGAAGAGTATGCAAATATAGCATCTCAAGCAAAATTACAGCAAAACTTCAGGCATCTTTGCAAAAACAGTATCAAGATTCAGATTAACAGACCTGGGAGGAAACAATTAGATAAAATGGGAAAAATTAGCACCTCAGCTACATTTCTAACCAAATAATACTCTGCTATTGATAAATGGTACCCTCTGAACAAAATATCATCAGATAACACATCAGTTTGAGCAAAAGGATGCGAGATTTGAGGGGTGTTCTTATTCCTAAAATCTGTGATCAATGAAAGCACATCCTCCTGTATCTCTGGTTTACTTTGTGGGTAAAGATACACCATGCAGTGCAACAGCCCTTCCTCACATTCCTGGGATATGGATTTTTCTCTTGACCATGGTGTCCATTAACTGACAAATACTGCTTAACTGTACTGAAAGAGTCTATCTGTTCCCCTTTTACAGATTACCCTAAAGTATGTAACAAAAATCTCCAATTTAAAATACATCTTAAATAAAAAACATCTTTCACAATAGAAACAACAAAAGAAAATTGATTATAAGGTTTTTGCTTGAAAATGGTTTCCTCTCTTGATGTTCAAAAATCTTCATTTTAAGAAGTGTTTTTTCAGTTATCATACTATGGAGATTATGGGCATCACTGCGTGGCACCCATTTCTTCAGAATCACCGAATCAAAACATGACTTGAACAGTTATCTAGAGAGTTGTTTCCTTACCAAATCACTGCTTGAAACTATTCCCTGAAAACATTTCCAGAGAAACACAGTTACGAAGAACATTCAAAGAACAGGATATTCTCTTCAGAACCATTTGATCTACTATATGAATTATTAAAAAAAAAAAAAATAATGCCACTGGTACAGCATTTTAAAATGTATATATTACAGAAAAGTGGATATAATAGAAAGAGTAATCCTTGTTTATCCCCAACCAAGGCAAGACTGCTAAGAATGGTTCATCCAGCTTAAAATACTTAGTGAAAGTATAAATGCTTGACCAAATGCTTTCCTGTAAAGCTTTAAGCACTCCATTGTTATTAAAGCCATAGAAAGCTTTCTTGACATACTAGTTTTCTGCAATGGTTCCTCTGTGACAGGGTCACTAGAAAAAAAATAAGTTAATTTAAGATTCAGAGCAGTTTCCCTTAGAATGACCTGAAACAAGGAAAAATTCAAGGTTTTTCCTATTCATCTCAGAAAGATAAAGTTTCTATAGAAAGGTAAGTGCTTCAAGCATCTGTGTTACACCACAAACTACTCTCCTTCACGTAACATGGTAAAAGGTCTTTAAACATTTATTCACAGCAGAAAGCTTGGTCAATTTTACTACAAAGTTGCTCAAAAGTTATCCCTGGTATTACAATTGATGCTTGTTCCTCCACATCACTTCTGGTTATGCAACCATATTTTCTCATTTCTAGTCTAGGAAATCCTTAGAGCTTAGTTATTATGAAAAATTGCTTTCTAACTAGTCATGTGATCAAAATATTAATCTCTCCATGACTTTACATAACAACTGCAGATATACTGTATATGACAACGACATTTTAAAAGAGATATTTTCACTTTAAAAGTTGGGTTAAAAGGCTTAAATGGATACCAGTCCCACAAGTCAGTAACTTTTGAGAAAATATATTTAAAGTATCACTTCAGGGAACAACAGACCATTTCTGCCTGACATCTGAGATTTACCCAGTATTTAAGTGTAGCTCTATGAGCAATTTTTAAAATGGTAACCTGTCAAAATAGAAATAATTGTTCCCCACAGTTTTGCTCCATCTCACGGAAAACCATCACAGTTCCATTTACCATCCATGGAAGCTGGTTTTTTCACCTAATTCAGAACACCCAAGTTCAGCAAACTGTCAAAGCAAAATCAGATTTCTGAGACTAAACTACTTCACAGTGCATATTCATTAAATGTATGAGAGGGGGATAACATCTTCCTGCCTCACATGTGCACAACAAAGTTCTAAAACACCTTTCACACGTGACGGTTCTTCATAGCAGAGTCAGGACAGATCCAGAGTCCCTTCACCAACACAACCACATCAGGACCCTCCTTGAGTGGCCAGCTCATCTTTTCTGCCTTTAAGTCTGTGCAAGTTTGAAGTATTTTCAAGCACAAAACACAAGAGAAATACAGGTTTAAGGGTGTCTTGGGGTGACACATTCGTCACATGTGTCAAACCGAGACAAAGGGTCACATTTTCGCACATGACCCAGAGTCAGTTGAGGCACTCGGCTGATCAAACAACAAGTCACCCTAACCTCAATGTCCTAAGCTGACAAGATCTCTTTCTACTACCTGCAGTTTAGACATCCAGCATCCACACGGACTCCCAGCTATAGGTAACTTGATTTAGAACTCAATTCCACCTCTAAAAGTTGGCCCTTTTCCTATACGGTTGCATAAAAGCCTAACCTCTCTAATCCTTACTTGTAGTAGATGCCCCAGTTACAACAGGATTGCAGACAGCATTACCAAAGCTTATTCAAGCTTCACCTAAATACCTCAGATTAATTTCCGTATCACAGCAATTCAGACCTCTTGGAGAAATCTGCAGAGCTGGACCAAACTGAAAAACTGTAAGACTCTCCACAATCATATTTTGAAAAGATGTGACTGGGCCTGCAATCTACAGAGGTTTTGTCTTACCAGGTAAGACTATCTGTCACCATATCAAGACATATTAATTCAGGGGCTTTTTTTACAGGAGTCTGTAAATAACACATAGAAATTTATTCAAATGCACAACCAGCCTCAAGGAGAAACTGAACATAACTCCTGGGACTAACCGTCTTGAATTATTTCAAAGCACAGACAAAATTCAGGTTGTCTTCGTTATTCTATCACCTTCAATCAAGATCCAGATATGAAAAAAAAAGCCATTTAGACCAACTATCTGTAGCATGAGATTAAGCCTGTTAACTAAAACTACCAAGGGCTGAGCAAGTTAGAAGTTCCCAGTTAAGGGATATAATTATAGAGTACCATAGAAGGAACCAAGAGCTTTTAGGCAGGAGGCCAGTTAAATACATCACCAGGAACACTCAACTATTTGTGCACTTAGCAAAAGACCAGAAACTCATAAGGTTTTTCCAGGGTGAGCAAAGAAGCCCAAAAAAGCGCAATACATACTTTTGAACATGAGATCTACCAGATTCTTTTCCAACAGAAATGCAGCTGCTCTGCACTTCAGTTGAAGAGCTTCTGCTGCACTTAACCTGTCACCTTCCAGGGCTGTCAGAGGTAATTGCACAGGACCCAGCTACGGGCTCATGAGAATGTATCTGACAGGACAGGAAATGTGAGCAAGCATCACCATGCCAGGCTCATCTGATCAGAGCCTGGACTGCCTGACCTGTGTTGAGGCTATTATGATTTATTCAAGGAGTCAGAGTTACAGAAAAATGTTAAAGACGGAGAAGGCAATGTAATACACATTTCAGATCTAGCAAGCTGTCTGAATGGGGGCAGGGCACTGATGGGCTGTTTCGGTTCATGGACCGCTTTTGTAACAAAAAATTAAGATAAGATTAATGAAATATCAATATACCTGAACAGCAGAGGCATCTTTCCTTCCCGGAGTCATCCCTGGCAAGTATAAACAAAGGAATAGTTTCTGCTGGCAAAATCACTTATATTTGTGATTAGTTTCATTTTCAGATATTTAACTCTGTTAAGGATAAACAATTTTAATAACTTGGGGTTTTTTTAAATCACAGTTTTGTTTTTTTTTAACTACAGTTTAAAATCACCATTGTTTATTTAGGGGACTATTGCTGATGGAGTTGAAGCAAACTTATTTTTTCTCAGTACATCCTGATTACCAAAGTTAGCTAGATTGAACCAAAACTGGTAACTCAATGCTTGTTTGACAGATTTATAAATTATTGTAATGATTTTGTCAGCTTCAAACAGCAGATTCTCAAGTCACTAATCCCATAAAGACTACATCTCATGAAAAAATGGAGGTATCTGTGTCCAGGATTTTGCACAACAGGTAATAGCATTAAGTGTGGACTGCAGGCAAACATGCCAGCTTGATAGGAGAACTCTAAATTCAATACTGACATGCAGAAGATATTTTTGCACAGATTTAATCCGTATTTAAGTCTTAAATTTCATTCTTCTGAAGCATTTGTCACCAACACTGATCAGCAGGAAAGAAAATTAAAAAATGAGAAACAACTCTTTTAACCACTGTTCTGAGGAATTCTCCCTTGGTATTTTCTACCAACAAAATATTTGCAGCAATACCAACACCTACCACAGGTAAAATGGTCTAGGAAACTGTACACATTCACAGAGAACAGCAGTGCAAAGGCACAAAGCATTTATGTGAAACACCATTTCAGATTTTTATGAGGACCACAATATTTTTTTTGTAAGTTCCACAGAAGAGAATCACAGAAAAGTACATGATGGAAGGGACCTTGAATATCTTCCAGTTCCAACCTCCTGACATGGGCAGGGACACCTTCCACTATATCAGGTTGGGTACAGTCCCATCCAGCCTGGCTTTGAACACTTCCAGGGATGGAGCACCCACAACTCTGAGCAACCTGTGCCGAATGCCTCACTGCTCTTACAGTAAAGACTTTCTTCCTACTATCTAACCTAAATCTCTGCTCTTTCAATTTAAAGCCATCCCCACTTGTCCAATCACTCCATGCCCTTTTAAGAAGCCTCCTTCCAGCTCTCTTGTAAGCCCCCTCTAGGTACTGGAAGGTCTCCCTGGAGCCTTCTGTTCTCCATCTCTCTCATCCCATCTTCCTCGCACAAGTGCTCCAGCTCCAGTCATCTTCATGGCCTCCACTCTAGACTCATTCCAACAGGTCCATGTGGTTATGTTGGGGACCCCAGACGTGGATGCAGCACTGCAGGTGGGGTCTCACCAGGGCACAGGGGAAGAATCCCCTCCCTCACCTGCTGCCCACAGGGCTTTGGATGCAGCCCAGGACACGTTTGGTTTCTGGGCTGTGAGAGAACATTTAGGGGTCATGTTGAGCTTCTTGTCAACCAACACCCCAAGCTGTCCTCCTCAGGGCTGCTCTTGATCCATTCTCTGATCAGCGTGTATTTGTGCTTGCTCCAACCCACAGGGATCACCTTGCATGTGGCCCCTGCTGAACTTCATGATCATCGCACAGCCCCACCTCTCCAATCCCCCAAGGTCCCTCTGGATGCCATCCCATCCCTCCAGCCTGTGTCAACTGCACCACAGAGCTGGGGGTCAGTGAACTTGCTGAGAGTGCCCTCGATGCTACTGACCATGTCACCTACAAAGATGCCAAACAGTGCTGGTCCCAGTACCAGCCCCCAAGGAATAGCACTTGTCATTGGTCACCACTCGGACATTGAGCTGATGACCACAATTCTGACTGTGACCATCCAGACAATTCCTTATCCACCAAGTGGTCCATCCGTCAAGTCCATGTCTCTCCAGCTGAGAGACGGGAGTGGCACATGGGACAGTGTCAAATGCTTTGCACAAGTCCAGGTAGATGATGTCAGCTGCTTCTCCCTTACCTACCACCCCTGTAGCCCTGTCAAAGGAGTCCACCAGTTTTTTCAAGTACAACTTGCCCGAAGGGAAGCCATCTTGGCTGTCACCAGTCAGACAACACAGATAAATATCCAACACATACACTCTACATACAGCTCAGGGGAACCCGGATGACTGGAACAACCCCAAAAATCTTGACAAAGCATCTCTAACTTCTGAGCCCTTCTCTGGACACATGAAATAGAAATAGGATTAGCACTTCAAAAATTATGATGCAAAAAGACTTTGTTCTACCACATACAGGCACTTAAAACTTGTGTCAGTGCAGACTACAGTATGCCAAGATAAGGTTCTTAGTTTGCCATGTTGAAGCTGTGTCACTTCATAAAATGTACCATAATTTATTAGATCTCAGAAATAAAACCAAGAGCCTGGTTCTAGTAACCAAGTGAGAGCAAACTGCAGTAACTGCTCGTGGTTTAGGGCAGGTGCTTTTCAGAGAATATCAAGAGTACCTATCATAATTCTGAATTGATACTCACGTCCCAAACTACTCCTATACAATGAGAAACTTTAATTCATTTTGACTGTACAGAATCTTTAATGAGCAACCTTTAACAAATATCCATCTATATGTAATAAAATGGAAATTTGTAAGTGACATTGAGCCCCCAGATATTGGAGTAAAAACATTCTTAAATATTAAGTACCTAGGATTTTATCCACTCTGGCAGAAGAGAGATTTATGTGAATAGAGATACCAGTATTTTGCTTTCTGTGGAGCAGTCCTAGTGGAAATGCAGGAATTCACAGGACATGTCTGTTCTGCACAGCTGTTTTAATTTGCGCCCCTGGATCTGCCTGGACATAAGTTCAGGCTTCTTTCCATATCACACCCCAGACTTTATTCCAATTCTGTGTCTCCATGGGTCAGAAGTACTGATCAAACAGCAGAGCATCTCTAGCCATTCAAAATATGGCAAGAGCTGTTCCCTACTAGCTATCCTAAATAATTTCAGTGTTTAGTCCTATAAAGAAAGTTGACACTAGATAAAGAAGCAGAAGCATCTTTCAGAAGGCAGTATTTCCCTTTTTAAAAGCCATTTTTCCTTTCTTGCCCTGAGCTCAAGTATCTACATCTCAACATTTAGAAGAAAAACATCCTGTTTACAAACACTGACCGTGGAGTGAGCAGTCCCTATATTTTACCAATCTTTATATTTCTGTAGACTTGTATATAGCTCTACTTAGTCATAAAGATGACTTAAGCCAGAGTTCCGAAGAGGTGCCCACATGATGTGCAGCCTTGCATTCACTCAAGAAGTATTTCATGAAACTTTGAACAGCAGCAAAGACAACCCTGCAAGTCACCCAGTACAGGCCTGTGAGAAAAACACTGATACTGCACAGAAAAAAAAATTTTAAAAGTTTTTCCTAAACAGAAGGAGGAAAGAACGGTGAATTTTTTTCCTCCATGAATAGAAAGTCTTGAAATTTCTAATAGGAAGAAAAAGCCATTTCAAACAAATTTAAAAAATGCTAATTTGATCATCATAACATTAAACTTAAAATTTAAAGCAGCACCAAAATAATAAAGTTCCACAGCCTACTGAATGTTGCATAAATGCTTCCAGGCAGCAATATTTTAGTGCAGGATAATACTCGGCAGTAAAGAAGTGTTAAGAATTCATGGTGGGCACAGATATTAATGAAACAGTCTCTACCCCTCCAGAACAGACTGCATAATTTAGCAGTCAAGCTATAATTCATTCAAGAATAACAATGGCTGAAACTTAAGAGGATGAGAAGAAAATTTACACAATTAGTTCCTTAATGGTGCATTTTAAGCTGCACTCTAGCTACAATAAGAAAGTTTCAAAGCCTGGCATCAGATTCAACTTCAACATTTGTTTTTCCCTTTGATATTCTGAAGAGGAGGATCCTGCTATCCCAAAAATATGGTTCAATTATTTGCTCTCAACATAGTATTTTTTGTGACCAGCACCATTTTCCTGCACATTTATTCCAACAAGAATCATTTCTACCTTAGAGCTCCTACAGAACAGATTGCAGAACAGCAACAGTAGTGACTGGTAATAGTTTTAAATGTTACATTAAAAAAAACAAGTTAAGATACTAGTGAAATATCTTTTAGAAGAACTTAAATTTATCAAATATGAAAATTTGTCTTACCTTAGGGAATTGTTTTACTGGAATCAGAACTTTTTGTCCCAACTTCATATTCTTATTGATGACTACATCAATATACTTTTCTTCTTCCTTTCCTTCCCCTTTTTGGAATTTTTCAATTTCTGTTAAAGAAAAAAGTTATTTTATCAGTTTAATACAACAATCTAAAAGCTGAGAATCTCCAAGATCAGTATAAATAAATTTCAGAGCTAATACTGAATATTAATGACATATGTAATTAATACATGTAAGTGGTTATACAAGGCCAATAGGGTAAAGCATGTTTTGCCTTTTTTATATTCATGTTTATATCAGCATCTTGAATAAGGATTGCAAACACTGTACTCACTTAACACTTAGGACACGTTTTTATATGGCTCATGGAGTGAACATTATTCCTAGACACCTTTGAGCGTATTTAAATTAAAAAACACACAGCCTAGTTTAATACCCACTTCTATAAATAAAGTATGCAGCTTTAACGGTGGCTTTCTACAGTGCACTTAGGAACAAATGTCAAGTTAATCTTTCAGAATCTCAGGAATGTAATTGAGGCACATAGATCATACCCAAAAATCTGAGATTAGTATTATACCAACAATGACATTATTAGGAATGGGATTTAGAAGTTCAAACCCTGACTTGTGTGACACTATTCATTCCAGAGATACACACAAACTGACTCTTGATTATAAATTTCTCCAAATATTGACTCTCCAGTGCGCTAATGAAAAACTGCAGATTTCATTTCATTAGAGAGGATTCATGAGGAACATACAGGGAGACAAAGTGAAGCACTGCTTGAGGTATTTGCTGGATAGGGTCCATCATGATGGGGGCTGCAGTGTTAAACATGTTAATATGTACCAAAATCCAATCCATTTCAGAAGTGCCACAGAAGTTCTTCAGTGGGAATCTAGCACTTGTCCTCCACAAGCATCTCCATGCATCTTGTTAATTTTTCACAAGAAACACTCTTCTACTCTACTTGACCAGTAGAAGGACATTTATCGAGACCTCCCAGTTTCTTTAGTGGGAATGTGATCTTATGCCAAGAGGAGACAGCAATAAAAACTTGAATGCGAAGAAACGAATCAAAAGTATAGGAGAAACCACCCTTTAGTACCCCTTCAAAGACAATCTAGTTTGAAATAAGGTCCAATAAAAACAGAATAAACCAACACATTTCTAACTACGGAAGAAAACCCATGCATTGTTAGCAGATTTGTTCAGTGAGTATCAGTCCATTTCCATTTACCACTACAGAAATGAAGATGCCAACATCTTTTTTAATAACTGAAACTTATGTTCCATGCAAGTTTTAATTTCACTAACACAAAACAGGAAGTAAACACAATTTACTCAAATTACTGTACAGTGGCTGAAAACTAAGACAGTCAAACTAGACTATTGGTTTGAAATCTCAGACTGTCTGAAGACTTTTTGAAGGAAAAGCCTTCCCCAGCTGTACTTTTGTAACTTTTTGTTAAGTCTCTAGGACGTTTTTGTTTCCTATGGATTGTAGCACTGTAAACATTCTGGAGGAGCCCTATCAGAGAAACCTTGCTCCAGAATGTCCTTTGTTTCAGCATGCTCAGTAAAAAAAAGCCTCCAGCACCATTATCCCACCAGCTAACAACAACTGAAGAACATTTTAATAGTCAAAATCCAGGTAAAAATGGAACTTTGGAAACACCACATTATAGACTAGGGAATTACGGGCAATTAAACAGATGCAAAGTTAAATCAGTTTAATTTGGAACTCATTTCCAGGTGAAATTAAGACTAAAATTTTATAGGGTGTGATGTTCCCACTCAGAAATCTGGTGACTGGTATCTTTTAGAAGTCAAAGTTTCCAAGTAACACATTCAGATGTAAAATCATGGTACTATCACAGCATTCAAATACAGATATACATGTAACACCCCTCGTTCCTCATATAACAAGGGCAGTAGTGACAAAGCTCTTTGATTTCTCTTGAAAAACAAGACTAGATACTTAGAACTTTTTATGTATTAAAAGTAAGAACACAACACTAATTTTTAAGGCTGCTGTCAGTATTACACTATTAGTACAAACACTCAAAGCTTAAAACTGACCAGAATTCTGCTGTTCTTTAACAATATTTTACACCACAGAATGCTGTTTATTAAAATTGTAATAAAAATACATCAATATTTTATGACTGAAGCAAATGCAGTTACAAAAATTTTGATATAGTTTGATTCAGTACTGATTTTAAATGTTAGGACTAAAATTTGTTCAAAGTCAGAAAAGTACAGTAAACTCCATTTAATATTAAAATTCAATTAATGCACTGTGCTGTATTTTTTGGTGACAGAGCAGTGCACCAAGAGCCCCAGGTATTTCAATTGATACCAGCCTGACACAAGACTTTTAGGAGTCCTCAGTCATTGTAATTACTGTTACACTAAATGACTTTTTCCTGAAGAATCTAAACTTGCAAAATAAAAGTACTTTCAATGTCAAAGCCCGCCAAGTCTTTATGAACTGGTAAAGCTAAAATTTTTTCTCTTGTTGAGTCATATGCTGTTATCCCCAAATGCACATCATGGCACACACTGCAATCCCCCTGCCCACCTGAAAATGAGAACCACAAGTTTATGAATCAACAGTGGTTTAAGGAACTTCCTAGAAATTGCCAAGAAATATTATACCTGGAAATGAGTTGTTTCAGGAACATTCAGACACCTCAGACACAGTTAAAATGTACTTGAAGAGTAAGCACAGAGTTCTACCTCAGTAACATTCTTCAGCTGAGCCAGCTGCATAAATTCCTTAAGAGATCAATACGCTGCTAATTGTATTTCCTAAATACTTTAGCCTAGAAAAGTTATTTGAAATAGGTATTTGAAGGGCTTGGTTGCAACCATGTGATTAATGCTCAATATGCTTATAATTTGGGACTGCTTTGAGCTAATAAAAAACATAAAAAGTCCATTCTCTTCTTTCTCTACTAGATACTGAACTTCAAGTCGCTAAAGTAATTATAAAAAGAAACACATTAATTACTCAGAAAATCAGTTTTCCTACCCCAAATATCCACACACTTTATTGACCATTTTAAGCAAACACCCTTTATTCTTTTACTTGCACTGTTTAAACAACTTTCTTTTTGCTTGAAGAAGCTACTGAAACCCGTTAAGAGGCTGCAAATCAGCTCTCAGCAAAATGGATCACAATTTTCCCCATTTGTTTTAAAGACAAATGACTTTACTAACAAACAGCCATAGCCCACTGCTACAGCAGTACAAAGTAAGATTAAATAATTTTTTTCCTGTTATGGTCTAAAGTTAATCACACTGATTCAAGACTTTCTGCCTGTTCACTGCTATTGTAAAAGACTTTAGTTTTGAATGAACAAAGTCCAGTCCACTGATCACATTTTATCTCAGATTTTGCTTTTTTTATTTCTTTGCACTTGAAATTGAAGATGAATGGGAAATACAGCTAAGCATTAGAATTTTATCCATATCTGCACAGCTCTTGCAGTATCATTCACATACATCAAGCTTTAGATAATTAGGGAAAAATCATGCCAGATCACACAGGAAATCCAATCAGATTTTCAAGGTCAAATGGATAGGAAGATTTGCCTTTTCTTAATCCTTAGATTACATTCTGCACTGCTTAGCTATATGAAGCAATGCCATTTCCTAGATCACAAACAGTAAATAAACATGTGATTAAAGTTTCCCATAATGCTAGAGATTAAAATCTCATGGTCTCAAACCAAGGATGCAGCTAATGCAACAGGAATTTAACTGCGTGCAGTAATAACTGCATGGATTTTTTTCTTTACATTTAATCATAGCAGACATCTAAGCAATGATTAGTCCTCTGTTAATTCACCAAATAACAGTGGTAGATACATCAGATAATGATGAAGTAGAATTATTTCACATTATTCTTCAGTTAGAATTAATCTTCCTGAGGAAAAACTACAATCCAGGATTCCAGCTGCCTCTGCTAAGCCAATATAAATACTTGTGTTAAATGCTGAGCAAAGTGATGCCCTATTTGTCTGTAGTAAATCAATATAACAAATATAAGATCAAATGTCTAACTCAAAGTAAACAGAAATTACTGCATTTGTCCTTAAGGCAACATTTCCTTTACACAAGAACAGGAAAAACAGAAACCAGGTCAATTTACCTTCAAATCCTTAAGAAACTTTCTACTGTATTTCCTTAGATTCAGATGTCTTACCCAACACCCCATTATATCCAAATAATTTCATACTAATTTTTTCCTACTTTGCATGGAAGAACAAGTGAAAAATGCAAGGCCCATTCTAGGATATCCACACGATCTTGGCTTCCAAAAACAGGGCATTGATGGAACTGTACAGCAATTGCACTAAAAGTAGTTTCCACATTCATTTTGAAAGTGAAAATATTCTAAGGATCACATTATCCTTTAAAAATACTCCTAAATCAAGTGGTTTTGAAAATTACTGACATTAAACAATAAAAGCAATAGACTTTGCTTTATTTGGGCAATTTTATTGAATTTCTAAGAAAAGGAAACACCAAAATTTAGACTGACTCAATCAAGCATGTTATACAACATATACTGAAGCATAGCCCAATAGCAATAGTATTTCTCAGTGAATTCTCAAGACTTCACAGTTGACTTAGAAAAATCACACCCTCCTCAATTCAGAAAGCTCTTAGGTCACACTGAAGGCTAAGTATCTCTACATACTTCCCCTGTCATCTTAGTTCTTGAAAAATCCCTGCTATTGACCATTGCTGGAGACAGAACACTATCTGGATGGCCATCTCCTCTGGAAGCATGATTCCTTTTGGTTTCACATTAGAAAAAAACCACCATGACGGTACTACAAAAAACAGACATTGATTTATTAGTTTGCATTTTATGAAGACCACCTTTAAGGAACACATTCAAGCTCTGGTAAGAGACAAGCTCCCAAAGGAAAAGGGGGACTCCAAGTCAGTTGTAGCAGAATTTCAGAAAAAAAAAAAAAAGTTTTTCCTTAATAGACAAAAAACGGACAATATCAGCATTCCATACGGTTTATTTGAAAATTTTCACTGTGGCAAAACCCATAATTTATCTCAGAAGACACATTTTAAGAATACCTATTCTTAAAAAAAAAAAAATTACAACTTTCTCAATTCTTAAAAAAAAAAAATTACAACTTTCCCAATGGAGCCAAGTCATAGGAAGTCTGCTGTGCTGGATGCTGACTTAACACCCAGAGTCCTTCCAAGAGTTCTGTAAATCCAGAGTACAGTAACACAGGATGGTGAACCCAATTACAATTCTAATTTTGACTAAATTGATGAGAGCTTAATCTCATTATTGTTGTAGTAAAATAGTCTTGAGTGTTCTTCAGATTATACATCTTTTACCCTGGACTCCTTCATTCCCTGTCCTATTAGGGGATGATTAAAAGTTCTTTGAATCAGCACCTCTCCAACCAATATTCCTCATCTTTTGAGTTGAAAACAGTACTGCACAGCATGAACTCGAACTAGAATCACCACACTAAGGCTTTAACACATTTCAAAAGGCTTGCTGAAATAAACCCCACAGATTTCCTCACAACAGCCTCTAAGAGATCTACTATTCACTCCCTGTTCTCTTGTTCAGCATGAAGCTGGACAACTCTCCCAATTTTTGCACTAAACAGAAGAGGCAACCTTAGCCTCCTACTTTTGAGTATCTTAAAACATAGTCTAATTTGCTTCAAAGCAATTTCTCTGCGTAGACATTCACAAAAAAATGCAGAATTCCCCAATTTCAACTGTATGTAGCATTCCAATCCCCCAGAAAAACACACAATTAAGTTCAGCAGCTAAACAGTTTCTGATATGAGTAAATGCTTAGACAAATATCCCCTTTTTGACCCTCCAAGATATTTACAAAGTAAATACTAATTAGTGTATCTTCATTAGAAAAAAAAGGCAAATTAGAGAACTAAAGTAATCAAGCAAACAAAAATAGCCTCAAAATATTTAAAATATGGAAACTAAATATATGTGGAATGGCAACATTTAAACTCATCATGAATGGGTCTAAAACACAAATAAAAAGTGCAACAGAATTTTCAATTTTTAATGCTGCTACTCTATTACTGCAGCCATCCCCATTCCTTTAAGAACCTCAGAAAACTTCACCTACCCTCCTCAGACAACATTTTGATCCTTTAAAAAGTCTTTTTAAAAATCACAAGTTTTGCATCTATAATAGGTCCTAATTCTGAACTGGCATAGAAAGTAAAGCATTAAGAGAGTGAATTGTGCATAAAAAACCACAGTAATTTGTTTCAACTAATGCACATTATTACAATAGTTGAATTCCAAATAACTGTCTTTCACATGCCACCTTAATTTTGTAAAAGCAACTGACAATGAATCTAATTTCAATTTACAATAAAATAAGCAGTTCATGCTAGAATGATGTCTACAACATTCAGAATCCTCAAATTAATAATAATATCCCTGTTGAAGGACTCAAACCAATCTTTATTTAAATTGCATTCACAGGCATTATAAGTTCTATTTTACAGTCTATGTACTACTGTCTGCACTGATCTGAAAATACATTTCAGTCACCAATATGACAAATATTTTGAATGGGCTTTTTTATTTAAGCAATTCAAAACTGATTGAACACCCATTACTTTCCCATCAAAAATGACTCCACTAAAATCTGTTTAGACTGATTAATACTAGCAGTAAGGCAGGAAGTACTACAGTAGGAACTGTCAAAATCACCTATAAGGTATTAATAGATGTTTAATCAGTCTTGCTCAGGAAGAAAACAAGATGTAGACATAGACTTAGACATAGTCCCATATACCCAACCTACTTCACTGAAAATTATTTATCTCATTGTGAAGATAACTTATAACAAAATGCTAAAATCAGCTGTATAATTTACCTATTGCTTACAGCTTTCTTTAGGCATGAATACTTTTAAATTGGCAAGGTCAGGCATCCACTAACTACAAAAAGTCAACTGATTTGTCCTGTAACTTAAAAATAAAATCCAGTATACAGAGCATCTTATACTACTGGGAGCATAGGACTCAGGCAAAATGAAGTTAATATTCAACTCTATCAAGAGTCCTTTACAGGCAGCTGTTCCACCTTTTTCATTCATGCACATGAACACAGCCAGGTAGCTCTTACAAAAGATTTCACTTGAAATTTTGGTGAGTCATCAGGAAGGGTCTACAATCCTTATCATGTACATGGCACTGCATAGTACTACAAACGTTCTGTGGCTCCTTTGACAACTTTCACAAGAAAAAGCATAAGTCAGATCTCAACTGAAAAATGGATACAACCTACAGTTCTTAATATGTAAATATTACATTTTAAACTATTGCCAAGGTGAAGCAGTAGCCATAGCACATCCAGTTGTTGACCCTTAAAACAGACAGACTTGAGCACTATTGAAGACCACACTTTAAGGCACTGGCAAAGACTGCAGTCTAAGAATCTGCCAGCAGATTCAAACAAATCATATTTAATACTGGAAGATAGCTATGCTAACAAAACACACCGCTGTGTTCTGTATAATTGATAGTTACACAAATACATGTACAGCTGTTTACTTAGCATTATGCAAGATTTATGTAGCCATCAGCAAGACAAAGTAGTGTTATCTTCTACTTCTCTAAAAATCATTTTTAGGAAACTAGAGCTTTGCCAGAACCCTCCACCCCAATGACAGAAGGCCAGGGTAGAGCCTCACAGTCTGGCAATCCTTAATTCAGTAATGTGTCATATCCCACTGATAAATACCAATAAAACACAACTAACACCTTCTGTAAGTTGCAATTTACTTGAAATCATCACTAAAGCAGAAGTTTCAGGAAACATCCACAAATACTGAGGGAGCTGGCTGATGTCATCGACAGGCCACTGTTTTTGTAAGGTCATGGTCATCAGGAAACATCACTGATGACTGAGGCAAAGCAAGTATCAGTCCTATCTTCAAGAGCAGGGAGGAGGATCTGGGTCACCACAGGATGGTAGAACTCACCATGATCTCCTGGAAGGTGATATAGTAAGCAGCTCTTGAAAACCATTTCCAGGCATAGAAGGATAAGATGAGAGCAGTTTGCACAAATATATGGCAGGGAAGTCACACTGTACTAAACAGAGCCACAGAGCCATCAACAATATGAGATGAGACAAGAGCTGATGTGTCCACCCCATCTGAAGAAGGGTTTTTGATAAGCCTCCCACACCATCCTCATGTGGACTGATGAGGCATAGGATAGAGACATGAACCACGAGGAGGACTGAAAACTGACCTGCCTGGCTCAAAGGGTTCTGTCAGTGGCATCACAACCAGGCCAGCCAGGGGCCAGACATCAGCGGTGTGCTCAGTGCTGTTTAACATCTTCACCAATGGCGTGGCTGATGGCACAGAGTGCAGTTTCAGCAGGTTCGCATGTAACAGAAAACTGGGAGCAATTCAAATACCAGAGGGTTGTGATGACACTCAGAAGTACCTCAAAGAGGTGGAGGAATGGGCTAACAGTCCCATGCAGTTCAAAGGGAAGTGCCAAGTCCTGTGCCTGTGGAGGAATAACCCCACGCAAGAGAACAGCCTGGAAACCAAACAGCCAGAAAGCAGCTTTGCACAAGAGGACCTGAAACTCAAACAGGCTGAACACCAGCCAGGAAGGTGCACTTACAAAGGCCACCAGTACCTGGGCTGCACCAGAACAGCACTGCCAGCACTTCGGTGATCCTTCCTCTCAGCACTCATCCAAGTTTCAACAAGCATCTTGATTTCTGCTGTTTTGCTGAAGAGTTTTGAAATCACTTTTTGAAGGAAAGATTTTGTTCCATCTTTGGTAGTTATAAAAAAATACTAGTCCTAATAAATTCTTCCCCCAGCCCAAGATTTGTCATGAAATACTGGAGCATAGAAAGCCATGATTTGTTACCTGAAAGCATGCTAGAAATTAATGTTATTGATTCATCATAGGAATGCTAAAACAATCCAGAGAAACAGATATGGACAGACCCAAGGTACAGCAGTCCTCTGTTTTCTCTCTCCATTGTCCCACCATTACCCTACTCTGCACGGCTGACAGTGCACACAGAGGCAGCTCTTCCCACTGCTTCCCAGAACACCACATTGTCCAAAATGCATTTTCTGTCCAATAAAAACTTGTTGTTGTCCATATTTCACACAGAGTTAGGGAAAGGAACAGAGATGAAGCTATTTCAAGTATCTATAACGTTTTTAAATTCTTATACTTAATTCAGTGAAATTCAGAGTTAACACCAGACACTGCTATGACTTAAACTCATACCTACTGATCCTAAATAACCTTTACCAACCAGTATAACCTCAATCTTACTACAGAATTGATAAAAACATTTCTATATTCTGTGGCATTGCACTGATCAAGTGAACTAGGAAAGCAAATGCAATCACTGCTTAGAGCCTCTAAAAGATTAACCACTGAAAACAGTATATGCTGGAGTAACCTTCATTCATAATCTCATTTCAACCCACTGATCATAATTTTCTCATCTTGCTGATTTTAACAGAAGCTTCCTTGTCCTTTGATGTAAATTTCTCAGAATCCTGAGAATTCCATGCCTAAAACTTTACTATTGATGTGCAATTAAGCTGTAAAAAGGTAATCTTGTATAGAAACAACACAAAACCACAAAAACAGGTGGATGTCACAGGTCATAACGTGGATGGGTTGTCTATCAATCTGTAAAACAACAACAAAAAAATCACGAACCTGAAAAATGCTTTCAGAATATTCATGAAGAAGGTAACAACCTAAAGCATCCAAAAGCATTTGTGCATTATGATCCACAGATGTAGAAAACAAACCTATAGATACTAGTTGGCACATGTAAAGGAAAAGGGACTAATTCCAACACACCATCCTGGATTAGGTTAACACAACCCTAATCCTCTAATCTCAAAGCCAGGTTGGACGGGCTTTGAGCAAACTGGTCCTGTGGAAGGTGCCCCTGCCCATGGCAGGGGGGGGTCAGAACTACAGAACTAGATGACCTTTAAGGTCCTTCCAACCCAAACGACTTCATGACTCCTTCAGAAGGCCATCATTCTCACTGCCAGCAGATAAAAGAGGCAAACCACCACTTTTGACAAAATTATTGTGGGCAGTACTTTTATTTTTCGTCACCCATTACAGTCCTTGGCTGCAGTAATGTACCTTGGCAGGGAAAACGTACAAAGGCAGCTTGTACATCTACTGTCTTATGGGAAAGTGCAGCTTAAAGAAATTTGTGTGGTAATTTTATGTATGAGCTTCAACATAAATTGGATGTTAAAAACTTTTAGCATCCAAGTCAAAAATTAACTAGCAGAGGGATAACATTAATTACAATCCCTTCCACACACTCAATAGCAGGTGAATCCAAATTATTTTCTGTGTATGAAGACACATATTACACAGAATTAATGCATATTGCTACAACATTCATTTTTTTTCCAAATAAGATGCTGTTAAACTTATTCCCATGAAATTAGTCGAATCACTTCACAGAACTGTAGAACCAGATCAGACTTCCCTAGAAGTGTTATAAAATTTGAAAGCCCAGCTTATGGACTCATTCCAGCTGCAACTCATAACAAAAGGACCAAACATCTTTTAACAGACCAGTTTCTGCAGGAAAGCAGCCACATCTACAGCTGCAATAGACCTCTGCTCTGTTGGACCATGTGCCTGTCCATGTAGCACCTTCCCTGAGGAAGGTGTAATCTTCTGAATTTCATGGCATCTCTCGAAGAAAAGTTTTTTCTTAAGCTAGTATTTCTAGCATTCACCTAATAGAACATTATTCATCTTTCCAAATTTAACAAAAAGTGAAACAGACCATGTTCTATACTTGCATAAATATGTGAAGCAACTACCAAATTATGCCAGTAAGCTTTGGTTGAAACACACCTTACAAAGCTAAAATATACTACAGGTTTAGCAGCATTTATGGTATGGTTTTACTTGCCATAAGAAACAGCTCTGACTCACAATCTTTCTCTAAAGAAAGTATGTTCGTGTTTACCTTAAACAGAACTAAGGAGTTCCTGCTGACTAAGTTATACTTTGGGTTATTAAATTTGTTTACAAAAAGAATCTTTCTTCAGTAAAAAGTATTTTTAAATGTCCAAGTTTCTTTCCAACAGACATGGTTATGGTATAGCTGTAAGAAGCAGGAAAATGGCATGTTCTGTGCAACCACTCAGCAGTCAAGACATTGCAAATTCACTTATCTTACTAATTTGTTTTGAAGACAGTTTAAAATCAAATGCTTAAATAGAAATCGAAAATGCGATGCCTGAGTTTTACTGCAGCCACATTATGTCACGTAGTTATGTGATAAATTAACTTTAGACATGTTACTGTTTTAGTTTTAATCCAGCTAATTTCAAAACGCCAACTTTCACCGAACACAACTTTTTCCCAGTGACGGAGTGCGTGCGTCTGTTACGAACTTTCTTAGGGGAGTAACCCCTACATTCAATAGTTTAAACAGCAGATTTCAGTACATTTCTACAGATTATACACAGAAAATCAACTACTACGAGGTGTCACAGGCACAAGGCAACTGACACATTTAAGTGCAGTGGAACAATTCACAGCCAGGGAAGTTCACCTACATTCAAGGTGAGACAGCAAAAACAAAAGTGGTTGTATTTATAATAGTAGTGCTGGGAACCTGCAGAAGCTGCTTCTAACCAGACACCTGCCCTGCCTGTCCCCACCTGCCTTCACAGCCCCATATATTCAAGCTTCTGCTCCTTCATCACTTCTGTCTGCCAAGAAACAATAAGAAAAGTGCCAACGCAAACTACCTGAGGTGCCATTACTTCTTGATTCAGTGATGCTTATATTGCTTTTATATGGGAAAGAAAAGGTTGATGCTCCACTTTCCAAAATTACAGAATGAAGTTACCTTCTAGATGTGGCAGAGGACAAACGCAATGCATTTTAAAAAATACAGCTGCTTAGGAAATTTGGAGTCTGGGTGCCTAAAAGATGAAGGACAGCTGAGATAGCAATAACCAATTAATATGATAGATTTTTCTATTGCTCCTTGCTGCTAGAGGGAAACAAAGCAGAAAAGTGCATTTGGGAAGAACAAGAAACCCAAACAGTCACAATGGATACTTGTGCACCCATGAAGAAGTCTTCCTAAAGAAAGAGTCACGTGTTACTAAATTTCAAATCTCACTTCCCTAACTCGTTTCATTGACCGTAGAGCAAGTGCAGGAATGACATGTCCAGCTCCATACACAATAACCACCGAAAAGGCTGGAATGTGTTATTTTGCATACACCCAAGAAAAATAAAGGTGCTTCACTGAACCAAAAAATCTGACTATGTGCTAATAAATCTGAAAGGAACATTTAACCACAGGGAAGGTAAGCTCTTCCTCATGCCAACAGAGAAACACGCTCACAAATCCCTCTACCAAATCTGATGTGGTTTTAAAGACTCAATCATCAGTGTGTCACAGAGACAGAAAATACCAGAAATGCTACAATGCATCTTGGTTGACCATAAATGGAACTACATTCCCACAGCCACTCTTTTTGCAGGATCCCTTTCTAAAGCTAACACAACTAATTTAGTAAGTTACTATTCATACTTGCTATAACTGTAACTTAAAAAATACAAACATAACACTAAATTATCAGAAAGAGCTGGGAATGAAAAAAAGCTTTTTTCAATAAATTCATACAGCTTTTACTTTACGCTTGCATAATAACTATCTATTGGCAGTACCCCTTGACAAGAAGCATGAGATTAACTATGTAGCTGGCCAGGAGCATCTATTCTCTTTTAATCTATTTTTCTGAAGGGGCCATCTGCTCTTGCTTCTTCATTTTGTGGCTTAGCTTGAAATTGCATTTACTATTCTGTTAGGATTTCAATTAGGTACACATAAAAATTTCTCTCGTGTCAGAATGGTTGTCTTGAGAATGAAATACTGTAAGGGGAAAAAGGGTTATTACCAAAAGCTGATCGACTATAATTGATACAGCTCAAACAGCTAATTAGTCATCAATAAAATGAAAGAAAAATAATGCTAACATTTGTTTTATTACAGCACAGCTTGACATCTATTACTAACAGTATGTACAGCCATGTTTAAGGTACTAAATCTGAATAAAGGAACTATGTTTGCTTTCTGTGTTCCCTACGCTCAGCTCTTTTCCGATGACTCTGCAGAAAAGCTTCAAATCTCAGCTTTGATAACAGCAATGAAACCTTCCAAATGAGGAGCCAAAAAATACCTCATACAGATGCTGACAAGACATACCTACAAGACTAGCATCATTTGCACAGATTTAGAAACAATGAATAGTTACTGCTGAAAAAATTTACTGAAACACAAGCTTCAGGATTGAGCTCTAGACAGTTACTACTCCAGTGCAATAGTAAAAAATATTCTGAAAGGACTGTAAAGAATTAAGCCTACAGTTTTACCTTATACTTTATCCAAGTGGGAAAGAAACTTTTGATTCAATTATTTCCAATCAATTTCACTGCTTTCCGCAGAAAAAGGACCAAGCAGGAGGCTATCCAGCAAGCTGAGTACTTTAGCTATTGCCCAGATTTATAAGTAAATAAATGCTCAGCATCAACCTCATGCAAGGCATCATAGCAGGCAGCCTTCGCCCAGGCAGTCACTGGAAGCTTTGGTCATTGCTTTGAACACATGAACAGGAATAAGGGATTGGTGCCTTCAGGACCTACAACCTACTCAGAGGCAGAAAATACATTATGTTAGCACAATGCTCAGCACACCACTGAAGTCTAAAGAAACTACGATCTACCAGTTAAGAAAGCAAATCACATCCATTTTCCACTGTCAGGGCATTAATCCAAAAGATAATGTGCCTAGAGTTTTTTATAGAGCTGATCCCACAGCCAGCTACTTGCCACTTATGTCGTAATGAAATACACATCAGCATTTTTAATTAACCTTATATTGAACTATGTGAACTATTACTTAGGGTTTCAAATAAGGCCTATTATTTCAGGTCTGCAAACTATATAAGTGCATCTATAAATAAATAATTTATAAATAACATTATGGTAATTTCCGTGTACTCTCCATTTAATCAGCTGATAATAAAGGAATATTCTAAAAGCTTGAAGTTTAAAAGTCTAGGAAAGTTTCTTTTAAATTTTCGTCCAACATTTATCAAACTGGACTGACAGCAGTCTGACTAGTTCAAGCATACATGAAGAAAACACCACAGGCCAAAGCTACTTCAGGTCATGGAGGGGTTTGGGGTGGAAGCGACCTTAAAGATCATCCAGTTCCATACCCCCTGCCATGGGCAGGGACATCCTCCCCTAGACCAGGTTGCTCCAAGCCTCATCCAACCTGATCTTGAACACTCCAAGGATGGGGCTTCCACAGCTTCTCTGGGCAACCTGTGACAGTGCCTCAGCACGCTCACAGAGAAGAATTTCTTCCTAATACCTAATCTAAATTTCTCCTCTTAGTTTAAAATCATCCCCGTGTATGATATGTTGTCATCCTCAATATATAAAGTGTGGGGCAGACAGAAGAGGTGGACATTCAGAGTGGGAGAAAGAAAGAAGGGGGAGGGTGCTCGAAGTAGAGGCGTTTGTCTCCCTGAGCCACAGTCAGGCTTGATGGAATCCTGCCTTCCTGGAGACGGCTGAACATCTGCCTGCTCATGGGAAGTGGTGAACGGGGTCTTTGTTCTCCTTTGCTTTTGCGCACGGCTTTTACCTCGCTTATTAAAGTGTCCTATCTTAACCCGGAGTTTTGCAGTTTTTACCCTTCCGATTCCCTCCCCCATCCCCTCGCGGGGGAGGGAGCGAGCGGCTGCGGGGGCTGAGGTTACAGCAGGACAGGGACACACCTGCGCCTGGAGATGCAGAACAGACAGAACACACCTGGCTGCGAGAGCTGCTGTGACAGGCGAACACCGATGGCACCCAGCACCCGCGTGTGGCCACGCGGCCCCGATTCCGCTCTCCCGAGGGGCTGACAGTCGCTCCCGGCGGGCTCACACCCGATCCCAGGAACCCAATCCCGACGCTCCCGGGGGGATGACACCCGATCCCGATTCCCGCTCTCCCGGGGGGAGATCCCGGGTGGCCCAATCCCGACAGGCTCACGCCCGATCCCAGGAACCCTATAGCCCGACGCTCCCGGATCCCGGCGCCCCGTGGGCTCACACCCAATCCCAATCCCGGCTCTCCCAAGGGGACCACACCCGATCCCGGGAGCTCCGACCCTGGCTCTCCCAGGGGGATCACACCCGATCCCAGCTCTCCCAGGGGGATCACACCCCATCCTGGAGCCCCGATCCCGGCTCTCCCGGGGACCCACACCCGATCCGGGAGCCCCGGAGGACCGGGCCGCTGTCGCCCCCTCCTGGCACCGCGCGGCGCTGCGGCACGGCTCCCGAAGTAATTCCCGAAACGCTCTGAAGCCCTCCCGAGACAGCTCCCCCAAAAATGAAACATGCCTAATGCCTTCTCTAATATCTAGTGTCCTAATCATAATTGAGTTGCCTGACAAAGATGCATTCATAAAGGTTCCTGCATAGGCCACATCGTGAAGCTTTCTGCAGCACTACATGTAAGATGCTGTATTAGACTCTTGTAGGAAAACCCACTGTGGAAGACTTCTGCTCTTTCCAAAGTGCCCATATCAGTAGTTCCTAATCGCCCAAGATCCTCAAATTCACAGAATATATAAGGCTGGAAAAAGTCTTCAGAGGTCATTAATTCTGTCATGATTTAACCCCAGCTGGCAGCCGAGCCCCACCTAGGTGGGGCTCCCTTCCCCCCAGGAGGATGGGGGAGAGAATTGCAAAGGTAAAATTAAGAAACTTTGTGGGTTGAGATGAAGAACGTTTAATAGTAGGTAAAGCAAAATCCATGCACATAAGCAAAGCAAAACAAGGAATTCATTCACCACTTGCAGTGGCCAGGCAGGTGCTCAGACATTCCCAGGAAAGCAGAGTTCCATCACACATAACGGTGACTTGGGAAAACAAACACCATCACTCCAAACTTCCTCTCTCTTCCTTCTTCCTCCCAGCTTTATATGCTGGGCATGATGCCATATGGTCTGGAACATCTCTTGGGTCAGTTGGGGTCAGCAGTCCCAGCTGTGTCTTCTCCCACTCCTTGTTCCCACCTCAGCCCCCTCACCAGTGGGGTGAGGAGCATAAAAGGTCTTTGTGTAAGCTGTGCTAAGCAGTAATGAAAACATCCCTGTGTTACCAACACAGTTTTCATCACAAATCCAAACTGGCTACTAGGAACACAAAGATTAACCCCAGCCAAAAACACCACGTCCCTCACAAGCACTTTATATGACTACACTTACATCATTCCCAGCACTTGTTTCACACGGTATTAACAGGCTTCTCTGAAGACCCAGCTGCCTGCAGAAACAAAAAGGTCTAAAGAACAGATACGGTAAGCCTCAAAAACATGATAAATCTTTTGTTGTATGCTTTTATACAGTAGGCCAATAAAAACCTAAACATTTTTCCAGACCATGGATGCATGGTGTAATAAAAAGGTCAAGGGTATATGATAAGTGAAAAGAACCTTTAAGACCCATTTGAGTAACACAAGACAAATTGGACCACAATAGTCCTTTCCAGTCCTTAGGATGTAGTACTAAGGTGCTGCATTTCACCTTGCAGACTATCCAGCCTAGGATATTACTGGGATAACTCTAGATAAGGAGCAAGTGTTAACTAGGGCTAAAGGTATCACTGCAGCCTATCTGCTGTGAAGCAGCTTAGCTCTTCCAGACACACCAGGCTTTAAATGGAGAAACTGAATCAATCCTTAAGAACAAACTGTTTTGCTTTGAGAAACACCTCCAACTACCACAAAGATTTTGGGGAACCCTTTTAAGGAAGGCAGAAAACTGATCTGTGACCAAGTTTCCTCAAAATTAGGACTTCTTGAGCCTAAAATAACACACTAGAAGTGGTCATGAAGCAGTTGGATACCTACTGAAGTGCAAAAATGTTTTCTGAACTTTCATGACTCTACCAATGGATCAAGAACATTTCTCTAGCTGTTTCTCTAGCTGACAAAAATCTGCTTTCCTTCAAGCTCAGAAAGGGAGATAGGGGACAGTTAAACACAATAAAAAGTCAACCAACCGACCAAACATGATGAACCATAGTGCCTTTCACAACAGTAAAATTTATCATTTAGCATTAGTCTGGAGGTGGGTAGAGAAGGAAAGGGTGATTTTTTTACCCCATGGCACTGTATCACTGAAGTCTGCGTACAGGGCACCACAGCATTTCTGCCTGGTAGCAGAAGTAAGGCAACAAAAATCTCCTTAACCCTCAGATTCTGTGGATGTGATTGCAGGGAGCAGAAACTGGGCTCCTGACCAGAGACACATCAGGATTGGTACTTGACCACCTCCAGTTAATTAGGACATGGATCAAAATGAACCAGTAATAAAAACCTTTGTCCACTACCAGCAACCAGGAAAGCACACATGAAAGGAAGAATGACCACATTAAAAGCAGTCCTTCCATTTCTGCATCTGAATATCATCACTTTTATCCCAAAGTAGTAGGATAAATTGGCTGAAAACATCTAAAACCTTTTGTTTTCAAACATGTCTGCTTCCCAGAGTACTGCTACTGAATAATCTGAGGCAGTAAAAAGCTACAGACACATTTACTCTCCAAGCATTCAACAAATGCAGCAGCAGTGAGAGGAGAAGCAATTTCAATTTATAGAATCATAGAATATCCTGAGTTGGAAGGGACCCACAAGGACTGAAGTCCAACTCCTGGCCCTGCACAAGACCACCTCAAGAATCCCACCACGTGGCTGAAAGCATTGTCCAAACGCTTCTTGAGCTGTGTCAGGCTTGGTGCCGTGACCACTTCCCTGGGGAGCCTGTTCCAGTGCCCAAACACCCTCTGGGATGGGATTTCCCAATATCCAATCTAAACTTCCCCTGTCACAGCTTCAGGCCATTCCCTCGGGTCCTGTCACTGGTCACCAGAGAGGAGATCAGTGCCTGCCCCTCCTCTTCCCCTCAAAAGGATGTTGCAGACTGCAATGAGTTCTCCCCTCAGTCTCTTCTTCTCCAAGCAGAACAGACCAAGCGACTTCACCCACATCTCATAAGGCTTCTCCTCCAGACCCTTCATCTTCATAGTCCTCCTCTGGACACCCTCTAATAGTTTTATATATTTCTTATATTGTGATTTATATTGTGGTGTCTGAAATCACACCCAGTACTCAAGACATTTTCCTATATTGTTTGTCTTGTCCACACAAAGGCATCTTCCTCAGACTATTCCTTTTGAACAATCCTGATGGATTATTAAAGTCAAAGAAAATCAGTAAATCCTCAAAGGATTTGCAACTTCAGGTTTTCACTGTCACTATATTATACTAAGATCAGCACAGCAGCAGTTTTATAACAAATTTTCTGTTGGATCAAGTACAATGGGTTTACTGAAATGATTTCTAATCTTTTAGGTTTCCAATTACTTTGTCAACAAATTCTTCTTAGAAAATAAAGATCTATAAAAGAACACCTATACAAGCCAAAAAAGTGAAAGATTTACCATCTACAAGAATTAAGCTGACATTTTTTTGCTGCCTTGCAACTTTGTTGAAGTTGAGCTGATACCTGAGTCAAAAGTCTGATAAACACATCAAAATAAGAAATGAAAGGCATCCAGCAAATAGCAACTGGAGATGGAGAATAGAAAGGAAATCCATTTAACTGCCTAGTTTTTTAATAAGTTTACCTTGAAAATAAGGTAAAATGCTGAAAAAACAACAACACAACATAGAAGAACTGTAAGTGATAAATATGACAAAGGTGAGTTCCAGCAAAGGAAAATTTTAAGATAAACACAGAAAGAATAAAACATGCACTACTCAGCTGTTGAGGCACAAAAATACATCCTTCAGTCAAACAATGCTTCTTTGTGCTACCTCTCCAGTTACTGCTCTTTAATTTGTTCCTTGCTATAAACAGCCAACCTACAGCTACTGTACAGCCCAAGTCATTGACAGTTCAAAGAGCTCAACAACTTAGCAGGGATCAAATGTCCATAAACGCACCTCATTTTGAATCAAAGATGTCAAGACACTCAAAATCTACTAGTCCTTATACTTGGTTTAAGAGTTAATCATCCATTTCTAAAGCACTGTGCATTTTTTCATTTGTACTTCTTGGCCACACATTCCACCATCAGTATAAAGGGCCTCTTAGCACCTTTATTCATCCCTGAAGGCAGTCAGGCTCTCTAATCACAAGTCAAAGATCACTTTCACACACCAATCAGACTAGCAAGAGGCCTACAGACCTTCTCAAGCTTCCAAAGCATTGTATTTTTTCCATGATTTCCTCAAAGATTAAGACATACGGACTTCTGTATCTGGAATGTCACAAAAAAATTAAATTCCCGAGTCCATATGCCCTTATGGCCTTAGCTTAAGACCATGAAGATATTAATTTTCTAGCTAGTGTTATACTTGGGGGGGGGGGGGA